>JAGDYQ010000081.1:2480048-2513984 GCA_021962125.1 Bulinus truncatus | reverse complement strand
TCTTATCTCTACACGCATTTGCTGTCTGTCTGTCTGTCTGTTCCCTTATAACTTAAGATCCAGACAACCAAATAACGTGAAATGTGGTACACGTGGACATAATTACATGGGGACGGTCATGGGACAAGTTTTTCGTTTCATCTCGATAGTTTAATTGCAATTAATTATTTTTAGTATTTTACTATATATTAAAGTAATCACGCAATCGCCATAATTAAAGTCCTCTGTGACGTCATTTCCCCGATGATACATTTTACATTTTTAAATTTTCCTACTAATAAAGTAGAAATTGCGCGCTGGTGCTGTATCGTGCCTTTATGCAGCAAAGAATTGTTGATGTTTTTCATACTCCCTGATTTGTACAGATTGAGGAAGGTAAAGAAATGAAGAAGGATTTTAGAAGAAGTGTGAAGCCATAATATATATATATTAACCCATATATATATATATATATATATATATATATATATATTTATATATATATATATATATAAAGAGAGAGAGAGAGGGAGGAGAGAGATAAAAAGAGAGGGGGGCAGGGAGAGAGAGGAAAGGAGGGTTGGAGAGGGAGGGAGGGAGGAAGGAGGAGAGAGGAAGGGGAGGGGGGGGAGAGAGAGGGAGAAGGGGGGGAGAGAGAGAGAAGGAGTGAGGGAGAGAGAGGGAGATGAGAGAGGGAGGGGAGAGAGGTAGAGAGAAATGGAGGGAAGGAAATAAGAAAGGGAAGGGAGGGAGAGCGGGGGTAGGGAGGGAGATAGAAAGGAGGGAGAGAGAGAGGGGTGGGAGAGAGGGAGGGAGAGGAAGAGAGAGGGAGAGGGAGAGAAGAGAGGGCAGGGAGGAGAGGAAGGGAATAGAGGGAGGGAGAAGAGGAAGGGAGGGGGAGAGAGAGAGAGTGAAGGGAAGGAAGAAGGGGAGGGTGGAGGAAGAGAGGGAGTGGGAAGATAAAGGAAAGAAAGGAGGGAGGGAGATAGGGAACAAGGGAGGAAGAAAAAGAGGAGCAAAGGAGATAAGGAGATTGAGTATTAGGGAGAAATGGGAGGGAGTGAAAGTCAAAAGAGAGAGTGGGCAGGAGGGAGAGAAGGGGAGGAGGAAGGAGGAGAGGAAGGAGGGAGGGAGGAGGAGGAGGGACAGGGAGGAGAGAGATAAGGAGGTGGAGAGGGAGATGGGAGAGTTTTTAGGAGAGAGGGGGATGGAGAGGAGGGAGGAGGGAGAGAGGGAGGAGGTAGAGAGAGAGAGGAAGGGAAAGGGTGAGGAAAACAAAAAAGGTAAACAGAAAACCTTATTTTAAACCCGGGCAAAGCCGGGTACTTGCAATAGTTCCTTCTAAAAAAAAACAACTACTTCTCTCTACTTGGTTGTAATGTAGTCTTCTTAAAATTCCTCATATATTCTAAAATTTCATCTACTTGAATAGCAAACAGATGGAGTTTAATTTTTTCACCTTTCGTTTGTCATACGTCTTGCATGAGAAAAGTACGTGTTAGTGATACATTATTTTTCGGCATCTTTATAACAACATTGTGAACAGAATTGTGGCATCTTGAGTAATCTTGGTGTGACAACCAATGACAGCATTGATTGTAATTGGTTGATTAGTTGTGGAATTTTTAACTACATGTTTTTAGTAGGAAGCGACCGATAGTCGGATCGGTATCGGACCGATATTGGCACTATCGGTTAATATCCGGATCGACCGATTTTTGTAGGGAGCGACCGATAGTCAGACCGATATTGGCACTATGGGTTAACTATCGGACAGCCGTTTTTTGACTGCCGATACATTGTTTTTTGTTTTCTAACCGAGTTGCAGAAAAAAAAATCCGTAAAATAACCCAATTCTATAACCAGATCAGACAAGATTTAAAAAAAAAAGAAAAAAAAACAACCGTACACAGAAATTGTCACGTCCACAAAAATTACATCAGCAATATGACCTTGAAACAATAGGATTGGCATTTTTTAATTCTAATGTATGACCTTGAATGATACAATCATTGAACATCTGTGTGTATTTTTTTTGCAGGATGGGAAGTTGGAGGGGGGACAAGACTTGCGTGTGGGCGAAGTGTTACGAAATATGACAGGGAAGGGGTGAGCATGGGTTTGACATACGTCATTGAAAGCTGTAGCACGAGAAAAACACATGTTTGGCATTGTTGTTGATTAAAAAAATCGGTATTGGTATCGGTAAAAATGCTGGGGAAAAAATATCGGTATCGGACTATCGGTAAAAAGGCATATCGGTCGCTCCCTAGTTTTTTAGAAGGTGGTGGATCATAATTTTTTTTTTGAAGATAACTATTCGCTGCCCACCCTTATTAAACAAATATAAATCTAAGTGAATTCATTTTTTAGTTGGTTGTTTTCCGAGAAACAGATGCTTCGAAGAGTGAATACTGTACTTTATTCAACGGTATCTGATAGAATAATGACATCTTCTAAATAAAGATTGCTGTCACAATCAATGTGGTTCAATGGTCTCACTAAGGAACTTTTTAAAATATATGTTAGCTTCTATATATATTACAAGTTTATTCAAAAAGACATTGGGAATTTAAGAACCATTAGTAAAAGAAGTTCTACTTTTCTTTTGATAGTCAAAGTTTAAACTTACAGCCTCCCCCGCCCCACCTCAAATGAACTTGAAATCACGTGACTCTTAGACAAGTTAACGTTTGCATCTCTTGTGAATCTCCAAATGTGGGGTAATTACCATATTGTGAATCTCCAAATGTGGGTAATTACCATATTGTATGTGAATCTCCATATGTGGGTAATTACCATATTGTGAATCTCCATATGTGGGTAATTACCATATTGTGAGATCTCCAAATGTGGGTAATTACCATATTGTGAATCTTCATATAATAAGGTAATTACCATATTGTGAATGTAATCTCCAAATGTGGGTAATTACCATATTGTGAATCTCCATATGTGGGTAATTACCATATTGTGAATCCTTCAGAAGAGAGTTGATGGTAGTATAACATTATAAATCACGTAGTATATGGCCATCTATGGATGAGAATATTTCTTTAAACTATTATGTTAAATTCGTTACAACTATTTAGCACAGTTCAGTACTATGACAAGTACCCTCCACCTAATGAAACATTTGAAATCACAGGGAACTGTCGCTAATGGGATTCAAACCCACAGCCTTCAACACGCCTTAATTCTATTAAGGAGATCATTCCAAAAGTTGAGATGTTCATCTCAAGTAAAAAACATCAACGAGATGGCTCTTTCATTCGCCACCTATACGAGTATGCAATGACTATGGAGGCACCACGGAAAACGTAGATAACTGGACTCACTGTGACAAACATTGTCGACGTCACAACATTACACGACGTGTATATGTGTGTGTGTATGTGTGTGTGAGTGTGTGTGTGTGTGTGTGTGTGTGTGAACAGTCCCTGCAAGATGAGATGGGAATCCTATTAGATCTATAAAAACCACTAATGGTACGGTTTTTATGGTTCCCTTCTTTAATCCCCACCATAGCCGATAATGCAATGACTATGGAGGCACCACGGGAGATATATCGGTTACATAAGCCATGAACTGAAATATCCATTGGTCCTGACCGGAGATCGATCCAGGGACCCTTAGGTTGACACGAGATAGTAGATTTAATTGTTATTGATTCAAAACTTACAATGGGTCTGCTTCGAAAGTGTTCGGTTATTGTTGTATTGCCACATGAAATGTATTTTAAACCTATACATAATACTGACAATTATGTAAAGAAATAAAAAAAACCGAATATAAAATTGAATACTGTATACGCATACAGAGTGAAGAACTTGACTGTAATATGTAATTCACCATGAAACAATTCGTTCTAATAGATGTATTTCTAAATTTATGTTTGAACTTTCTCCCCATGAGCTATGCTAGTGATAGCATCTAAACAACTACGTAATATTAATGTCTTCTTTCAATGCCTGTAAAGGTCCACTTGATGTCTTAATGCAAATCAAGAAATTTCCACCCATGCATGAACTGAATAAATCATTGTCAGGTAATACTTCACAAAGAGTGACAAATATAACACATAAGAAATTATAAATAGTTTGGCTGATTTAAAATTAAAACGACAGTTACAAAATGTACACACATTGATGTGAACAGGTTTGTTAGTGGGTCGTGAATCGGATTGTTAGTGAGTTGTGAATCGGATTGTTAGTGGGCCGTGAATCGGATTGTTAGTGGGCCGTGAATCGGATTGTTAGTGGGTCGTGAATCGGATTGTTAGTGGGTTGTGAATGGATATGATTTGAAAGCCTCTGCTATAGGGTACGCTATATATATATATATATAGTGTACTCTATATATCTATGTAGGGTAATCTAGATATATCAATGTAGGGTAATCTAGATATATCTATGTAGGGTACTCCAGATATATCTATATAGGGTACTCCAGATATATCTATAGAAATTCCACTCAAGATGTATCTATCGTAGCGGACTAAAGATAAAATGCTGTAGTATTTCCTATGAGCTTCACGCTGTAAGTCAGTTAGCCGTTAATTCCAAGACCAGTAATGATGTATCTGTTAAATGTGACCAGTAATGTAAACGGTGTTTCCTGAGAAAGCCTAATCGATTATCAGGGTCAATGAGGCTAGAAGGTTAAATGTTTCTGTATTGACGACGGCCCTTCTATAGATTGTGTCGCTGGTACAAGGCTCAATTCTTTGTTTCATCAATGGTAAAATCTCATTTTTAAGATCGGACCAAAGAAATGTTTGAACCTTGGACATTAAGATCGGGCCATTCCTGAAGATTGACCACACTATGCTGCACCCTTTTCTGAGGTAAAAATTAACAAATATAAAAACTATCACAATATATATGGGTTGATCCAGGACCACAAATATTAAAATCTACTGTGTCCTTGAGAAACGTGAAGTTCAGAGTTCAGGACTTTCCTCGGATCTGAGCGACACCCATGTCATTTGAAATTTCATAATCACTGGAAAGCCGTGACGTGTTAGTGTATTGACACTTTCCGACTTGTGTAATTTCCCCAAGCCTTGCTATTTTCTTGTGCAATCAGTACCAACACCTTCACTTGTGTAATCAGTACCAACACCTTCCTACTTGTGCAATCAGTACCAACATCTTCCTACTTGTGCAATCAGTACCAACACCTTCCTATTTGTGTAATCAGTACCAACACCTTCCTGCTTGTGCAATCAGTACCAACACCTTCCTACTTGTGTAATCAGTACCAACACCTTCCTACTTGTGCAATCAGTACCAACACCTTCCTACTTGTGTAATCAGTACCAACACCTTCCTACTTGTGCAATCAGTACCAGCATCTTCCGACTTGTACAATCAGTACCAGCACCATCCGACTTGTGCAATCAGTACCAACACCTTCACTATTTGTGTAGTCAGTACCAACACCTTCCTACTTGTGCAATCAGTACCAACACCTTCCTACTTGTGTAATCAGTACCAACACCTTCCTACTTGTGCTCTCCAACACCTTCCTACTTGTGCAAACAGTACACCAAAGAGTAGCTAGTAGATTAGGAAGTTCTGATATGGATGATATATTTTGTTTTCGTAATAGCCCTTGGCTGGGTCAATCCCAGCAATCAAGTTTACCTGACTGAGCGTGGGAAAATAAACGTGTAACGCTATTTTTAACTTTTCAACTTTCTATAGGTAATGAAACGGAGCCAAAGATGCAGAGTCTCATCAACAATTAAATATCTATCAGCATGAAACAAAGACCTTCAATCCTCACAACTTTGGAACGCGATCTTTACAGTTTAAAAATATAGCTGGCAAAAATTAAATATTTATATTCACAAAATAATAGTAGTATTATTTCATCGACCTCAAGAGGACAATTTATTTTTATTGCAAAGAAATGACTTGTAAAGAACACTAGTTCGTTAAAGACTATAAGCTGTGATGTGTGAACACCGTCAGTGGCGTAGCGAGCTTACCTCGCGCCCAGGACATAATACCTTTTTGCGCCCACCTCCCTTTCGAAAACCATATGTTACATGTTTTTGCGGACCATTTGACGCCCCTTTGTGAGTAGATCCTGAAGGCATTATGCCACCACTTGCCCCCCCTCTCTCGCTACGCCACTGAACACCGTGGATTTAAAAAGATGTGATTGATTTACTACATCAAACTTAAGAGATGACAGATTCAAGACGTTATAATCCCCAGACAGACATCGCGGAAACCATTTCCTAAACATAATCTAACCCTGCAGCTGTCGATACATCATCAAATGTTTAATGTCATTATTTCACGTACCTTCAAACTTGAATAACTAATGTCCATTTGTCAAAAAAACCTAGTCGATTAAATTATTTCACTGTCTCTGTAAATTATGTAAAATAGTTTTCTAAACAGCAAAGTATCTAAACCTATGGTAGGCAAACTTTCAGTACCGCGGGACACAATCGGCTCTTATATTTGACTGGAGTGCCGAACTAATAGGAATTAAATGATGACGTCATTGATGTGAAGAGGGCAGAATAAAGCATGGGCAGAAAAAATTGTGGGCAAAATAAAGTGTGGGCAGAAAAAAGTGTGGGCAGAATAAAGTGTGGGCCGAATAAAGTGTGGGTCGAATAAAGTGTGGGCAGAATAAAGTGTGGGCAGAATAATGTGTGGGCCAAATAAAGTGTCGGCCGAATAAAGTGTGGGTCGAATAAAGTGAGGGTCAAATAAAGTGTGGGCAGAATAAAGTGTGGGTCGAATAAAGTGTGGGCCGAATAAAGAGTGGGCAGAATAAAGTGTGGGCAGAAAAAAGTGTGTGTCTAATAAAGTGTGGGCCGAAAAAAGTGTGGGTCGAATAAAGTGTGGGCAAAATAAAGTGTGGGCAGAATAATGTGTGGGCCGAATAAAGTGTCGGCCGAATAAAGTGTGGGTCGAATAAAGTGAGGGTCAAATAAAGTGTGGGCAGAATAAAGTGTGCGTCGAATAAAGTGTGGGCCGAATAAAGTGTGGGCAGAATAAAGTGTGGGGCGAATAAAGTGTGGGCCGAATAAAGTGTGGGTCGAAAAAAGTGTGGGTCGAATAAAGTGTGGGTCGAATAAAGCATGGGCAGAATAAAGTGTGGGCAGAATAAAGTGTGGGTCGAAAAAAGCGTGGGTCGAATAAAATGTGGCTCGAATAAAGCATGGGCAGAATAAAGTGTGGGCAGAATAAAGTGTGGGTCGAGTAAAGTGTGGGTCGAATAAAGTGTGGGTCAAATAAAGTGTGGGTCGAATAAAGCATGGGCAGAAAAAAGTGTGGGCAGAATAAATTGTGGGTCGAATAAAGTGTGGGTCGAATAAAGTGTGTGCAGAATAAAGTGTGGGCAGAATAAAGTGTGGGTCGAATAAAGTGTGGGCAGAATAAAGTGTGGGCCGAATAAAGTGTGGGTCGAATAAAGTGTGGTTCGAATAAAGCATGGACAGAATAAAGCATGGGCAGAATAAAGTCTGGGTCGAATAAAGCATGGGCAGAATAAAGTGTGGGTCGAATAAAGCATGTGCAGAATAAAGTGTGGGTCGGATAAAGCATGTGCAGAATAAAGTGTGGGTCCAATAAAGCATGGGCAGAATAAAGTGTGGGTCGAATAAAGTGTGGGCAGAATAAAGTGCGGGCAGAATAAAGCATGGGCAGAATAAAGTGTGGGTCGAATAAAGTGTGGGCAGAATAAAGTGTGGGCAGAATAAAGTGTGGGTCGAATAAAGTGTGGGTCGAATAAAGTGTGGGTCGAATAAAGTGTGGGTCGAATAAAGCATGGGTAGAATAAAGTGTGGGCAGAATAAATTGTGGGTCGAATAAAGTGTGGGTCGAATAAAGTGTGGAACGAATATAGTGTGGGTCGAACAAAGTGTGGATCGAATAAAGCATGGGCAGAATAAAGTGTGGGCAGAATAAAGTGTGGATCGAATAAAGTGTGGGTCGAATAAAGCATGGGCACAATAAAGGGTGGGTCGAATAAAGTGTGGGCAGAATAAAGTGTGGTCAGAATAAAGTGTGGGTCGAATAAAGTGTGGGTCGAATAAAGTGTGGGCCGAATAAAGTGTGGGCAGAATAAAGTGTGGTTCGAATGAAGCATGGGCAGAATAAAGTGTGGGCAAAAGAAAGTCTGGGTCGAATAAAGCATGGGCAGAATAAAGTGTGGGTCGAATAAAGCATGTGCAGAATAAAGTGTGGGTCGAATAAATCATGTGCAGAATAAAGTGTGGGTCGAATAAAGCGTGGGTAGAATAAAGTGTGGGTCGAATAAAGTGTGGGCAGAATAAAGTGTGGGCAGAATAAAGTGTGGGCAGAATAAAGCATGGGCAGAATAAAGTGTGGGTCGAATAAAGTGTGGGCAGAATAAAGTGTGGGCAGAATAAAGTGTGGGTCGAATAAAGTGTGGGTCGAATAAAGTGTGGGTCGAATAAAGTGTGGGTCGAATAAAGCATGGGCAGAATAAAGTGTGGGCAGAATAAATTGTGGGTCGAATAAAGTGTGGGTCGAATAAAGTGTGGGTCGAATAAAGTGTGGGTCGAATAAAGCATGGGCAGAATAAAGTGTGGGCAGAATAAATTGGGTGGGTCGAATAAAGTGTGGGTCGAATAAAGCATGGGCAGAATAAAGTGTGGGCAGAATAAAGTGTGGGTCGAATAAAGTGTGGGTCGAATAAAGCATGGGCAGAATAAAGTGTGGGCAGAATAAAGTGTGGGTCAAATAAAGTGTATGGGCAGAATAAAGTGTGGGCCGAATAAAGTGTGGGCCGAATAAAAGTTTAAGGCCGAATAAAGTGTGGGTCCGAATAAAGTGTGGGTCGAATAAAGTGTGGGCAGAATAAAGTGTGGGCCGAATAAAGTACATGGGTCAGAATAAAGTGTGGGTCGAATAAAGTGTGGGCCGAATAAAGTGTGGGCAGAATAAAGTGTGGGCCGAATAAAGTGTGGGCCGAATAAAGTGTGGGTCGAATAAAGTGTGGGTCGAATAAAGTGTAGGCAGAATAAAGTGTGGGTCGAATAAAGCATGGGCAGAATAAAGTGTGGGTCGAATAAAGTGTGGGCAGAATAAAGTGTGGGCAGAATAAAGCATGGGCAGAATAAAGTGTGGGTCGAATAAAGTGTGGGTCGAATAAAGTGTGGGTCGAATAAAGTGTGGGCCGAATAAAGTGTGGGCAGAATAAATTGTGGGCAGAATAAAGTGTGGGCCGAATAAAGTGTGGGCCGAATAAAGTGTGTGTCGAATAAAGTGTGGGTCGAATAAAGTGTAGGCAGAATAAAGTGTGGGTCGAATAAAGCATGGGCAGAATAAAGTGTGGGTCGAATAAAGCATGGGCAGAATAATGTGTGGGCCGAATAAAGCGTGGGTCGAATAAACTGTGGGCAGAATAAAGTATGGGCAGAATAAAGTGTGGGTCGAATAAAGCATGGGCTGAATAAAGTGTGGGCAGAATAAAATGTGTATCAAATAAAGTGTGGGCAGAATAAAGTGTGGGCTGAACAAAGTGTGGGCCGAATAAAGTTTGGGTCGAATAAAGTGTGGGTCGAATAAAGTGTGGGTCGAATAAAACATGGGCAGAATAAAGTGTGGGTCGAATAAAGTGTGGGTCGAATAAAACATGGGCAGAATAAAGTGTGGGTCGAATAAAGTGTGGGCAGAATAAAGTGTGGGCCGAATAAAGTGTGGGTCGAATAAATTGTAGGTCGAATAAAGTGTGGGTCGAATAAAGCATGGACAGAATAAAGTGTGGGCAGAATAAAGTGTGGGTCGAATAAAGTGTGGGTCGAATAAACTGTGGCTCGAATAAAGCAAGGGCAGAATAAAGTGTGGGCAGAATAAAGTGTGGGTCGAGTAAAGGGTGGGTCGAATAAAGTGTGGGTCGAATAAAGTGTGGGTCGAATAAAGCATGGGCAGAATAAAGTGTGGGCAGAATAAAGTGTGGTTCGAATAAAGCATGGGAAGAATAAAGTGTGGGCAGAATAAAGTGTGGGTCGAATAAAGCATGGGCAGAATAAAGGGTGGGTCGAATAAAGTGTGGGTCGAATAAAGCATGGGCAGAATAAATGGTGGGTCGAATAAAGTGTGGGCAGAAAAAAGTGTGGGCAGAATAAAGCATGGGCAGAATAAAGTGTGGGTCGAATAAAGTGTGGGTCGAATAAAGTGTGGGTCGAATAAAGCGTGGGCAGAATAAAGTGTGGGCAGAATAAATTGTGGGTCTAATAAAGTGTGGGTCGAATAAAGTGTGTGCAGAATAAAGTGTGGGCAGAATAAAGTGTGGGCAGAATAAAGTGTGGGCCGAATAAAGCATGGGCAGAATAAAGTGTGGGTCAAAATAAAGTGTGGGCAGAATAAAGTGTGGGCCGAATAAAGTGTGGGTCGAATAAAGTGTGGGCAGAATAAAGTGTGGGCAGAATAAAGTCTGGGTCGAATAAAGCATGGGCAGAATAAAGTGTGGGTCGAATAAAGCATGTGCAGAATAAAGTGTGGGTCGAATAAAGCATGGGCAGAATAAAGTGTGGGTCGAATAAAGCATGGGCAGAATAAAGTGTGGGTCGAATAAAGCATGGGCAGAATAAAGTGTGGGTCGAATAAAGTGTGGGCAGAATAAAGTGTGGGCAGAATAAAGTGTGGGCCGAATAAAGTGTGGGCAGAATAAAGTGTGGGCCGAATAAAGTGTGGGCCGAATAAAGTGTGGGCAGAATAAAGTGTGGGTCGAATAAAGTGTGGGCCGAATAAAGCATGGGCAGAATAAAGTGTGGGCCGAATAAAGTGTGGGTCGAATAAAGTGTGGGTCGAATAAAGTGTGGAAGCGAATAAATTGTGGGTCGAATAAAGTGTGGGTCGAATAAAGCATGGGCAGAATAAAGTGTGGGTCGAATAAAGTGTGGGTCGAATAAAGCATGGGCAGAATAAAGTGTGGGCAGAATAAAGTGTGGGTCGAATAAAGTGTGGGCAGAATAAAGTGTGGGCCGAATAAAGTGTGGGCCGAATAAAGTGTGGGTCGAATAAAGCATGGGCAGAATAAAGTGTGGGCAGAATAAAGTGTGGGTCGAATAAAGTGTGGGTCGAATAAAGTGTGGGTCGAATAAAGTGTGGGCAGAATAAAGTGTGGGTCGAATAAAGTGTGGGCCGAATAAAGTGTGGGCAGAATAAAGTGTGGGCCGAATAAAGTGTGGGCCGAATAAAGTGTGGGCAGAATAAAGTGTGGGTCGAATAAAGTGTGGGTCGAATAAAGTGTGGGCAGAATAATGTGTGGGTCGAATAAAGTGTGGGCAGAATAAAGTGTGGGCAGAATAAAGCATGGGCAGAATAAAGTGTGGGTCGAATAAAGTGTGGGTCGAATAAAGTGTGGGCCGAATAAAGTGTGGGCAGAATAAAGTGTGGGCAGAATAAAGTGTGGGTCGAATAAAGTGTGGGTCGAATAAAGTGTGGGTCGAATAAAGTGTGGGTCGAATAAAGCTTGGGCAGAATAAAGTGTGGGTCGAATAAAGCATGGGCAGAATAAAGTGTGGTTCGAATAAAGCATGGGCAGAATAAAGTGTGGCCCGAATAAAGCGGGATAAGGGGCAGAATAAAGTGTGGGCAGAGTAAAGTGTGGCTCGAATAAAGCATGGGCAGAATAAAGTGTGGGCCGAATAAAAGTGTGTAGCAAATAAAGTGTGGGCAGAATAAAGTGTGGGCCGAATAAAGTGTGGGCCGAATAAAGTGTGGGCCGAATAAAGTGTGGGCCGAATAAAGTGTGGGCAGAATAAAGCATGGGCAGAATAAAGTGTGGGTCGAATAAAGTGTGGGTCGAATAAAGTGTGGGCAGAATAAAGTGTGGGTCGAATAAAGTGTGGGCAGAATAAAGTGTGGGCAGAATAAAGTGTGGGCCGAATAAAGCATGGGCAGAATAAAGTGGTGGGCCGAATGAAGCATGGGCAGAATAAAGTGTGGGCCGAATAAAGTGTGGGCCGAATAAAGTGTGGGCCGAATAAAGTGTGGGTCAGAATAAATTGTAGGTCGAATAAAGTGTGGGTCGAATAAAGTGTGGGCAGAATAAAGTGTGGGTCGAATAAAGTGTGGGTCGAATAAAGTGTGGGCCGAATAAAGCATGGGCAGAATAAAGTGTGGGTCGAATAAAGTGTGGGTCGAATAAAGTGTGGGTCGAATAAAGCTTGGGCAGAATAAAGTGTGGGTCGAATAAAGCATGGGCAGAATAACGTGTGGGCAGAATAAAGTGTGGGCCGAATAAAGCATGGGCAGAATAAAGTGTGGGTCAGAATAAAGTGTGGGCCGAATAAAGTATGGGCAGAATAAAGTGTGGAGCCGAATAAAGTATGGGGCAGAATAAAGTGTGGGTCGAATAAAGTGTGGGTCGAATAAAGTGTGGGCCGACTAAAGTAGGTCGAATAAAGTGTGGGTCGAATAAAGCATGGGCAGAATAAAGTGTGGGTCGAATAAAGTGTGGCAGAAAAGTGAGGCCGAATAAAGCATGGGCTGAATTAAGTGTGGGTCGAATAAAGGCATAGGCAGAATAAAGTGTGGTCGAACAAAGCATAAGCAGAATAAAGTCTGGGCAGAATAAAGTGTGGGCCAGAATAAAGTGTGGGCCGAATGAACTGGGGCAGAATAAAGTGTGGGTCCGAATAAAGTGTGGGGGAGAGATAAACGTGTGGGCCGAATAAAGTATGGGCAGAATAAAGTGTGGGTCGAATAAAGTGTGGGCAGAATATAGTGTGGGCAGAATAAAGTGTGGGTCGAATAAAGTATGGGTCGAATAAAGTGTGGGCAGAATAATATCTGGGTAGAATAAAGTGTGGGCAGAATAAAAGTGTGGGTCGAATAAAGCATGGGCAGAATAAAGTGTGGGTCGAATAAAGCATGGGCAGAATAAAGTGTGGGTCGAATAAAACATGGGCAGAATAAAGTGTGGTTCGAATAAAGCATGGGCAGAATAAAGTGTGGTTCGAATAAACCATGGGCAGAATAAAGGGTTGTGGGTCGAATAAAGCATGGATAGAATAAAGTGTGGGTCGAATAAAGCATGGGCAGAATAAATTGTGGGTCAGAATAAAGTGTGGGCCGAATAAAGTATGGGCAGAATAAAGTGTGGGTCGAATAAAGTGTGGGGGTCGAATAAGCATGGGCAGAATAAAATGTGTGGGTCGAATAAAGGTGTGGGCTAGCTCGAATAAGGGTGTGGGTCGAGATAAAACTTTGGGCGAGAATAAAAGTGTGGGTCGAATAAAGACTCTGGGCCAGAATGTAAGCATATGAGCAGAATAAAGTGTAAGTTGCGCAGATAATAACGTGTGGGCAGAAGTAAAGTGGGCCGAATAAAGTGTAGATAGCCCGGCGAATAAGGAAGTGTGGGCAGAATAAAAATGGGTCAGAATAAAAGTGTGGGTCCATTCAAGTGTGTAGGCAGGGCTCAATAGTATATGGAGTCGAATAAAAGTAACTTTGGAGCAGAATAAGAGTGTGGCCAGATTAAAGCAAACAATGGGCAGGAAATAAGAGAAGTGGTTCAGATGAGCGTGGGCCGAATAAAGGTGGAGCTCAGACCGGCATAGGCAGAATAAGTGTGGGTCAGAATAAAGTGTGGGTCGAATAAAGTGTGGGTCGAATAAAGCGTAGGTCGAATAAAGTATCGTCAGATAAAGCATGAACGAATAAAGTATGGTTCGAATAAACATGGGCAGAAACAAAAGTGTCAAATAAAGCATAGGAAGAATAAAAGTGTGGACTCGAATAAGAAGCATGGGCGGAATAAAAGTCAGGCCCGAATAAAGTGAGCCGAATAAAGATGGGCCGAAACAAAGTGATGAACAGAAATAAAATCGAATGAGGCGAAGAAGAATAAAGTGTGAATATTAAATAGTATAGAGCAAGAATAAAGTGTGGAGTCAAATAAAGTGTGGGCCGAATAAGGTATGGGCCGAATAGAGCATTGGGCAGAGATAAAATGTGGGTGGAGTTTTTAATAATAAAGCATAGGCAGAATAACGGTAATGGGCAAAGATAAAGTGTGGGCCGAATAAAAAGCATGGGACAAGAATAAAAGTGTGGGCGGGTAAAACATGGGCAAGAATAAAGAATTATTGTGGGTCAGATAAAGTGTGGGCCGAATAAGCATGAACACGAAATCTCAAATTGTTGATCAAATAAAAGTGTGGGCCGAATAGTGTGGGCCGAATAAAGTGTGGGCCGAATAAAAGCATAGGCAGAATAAAGTGTGGGTCGAATAAAGCATGGGCAGAAAAAATTAAAGGTGTGGGCCGGAGACAAAGCATGGGCAAAATAAGTGTGGGCCGAAAAATGAAAACATGAGCAAAAGAATAAGAGTATTAGGTCAAATAAAGTGTGGGCCGAATAAAGTGTGGAGCCGAATAAAAGCATGGTGGCAGAAAAAAGTGTGGGTCGAATTAAAGCATGGGTAGAATAAAGTGTGGGCAGAAATAGTGTGGGCCGAATAAAGCATGGGCAGAATAAAGTGTGGGTCGAATAAAAAAGTGTAGGAAGAATAAAGGTAATGGGTCGAATAAAGTGTGGGCAGAATAATGTGTGGGTCGAATAAAAATTATTGGCAGAATAAAGTGTGAGGCAAGAATAGAAACATGAGCGAAATAAGAGTGTGGTTCCGAATAGAAGCATGGGCAGGGAATAATGTGGCTCGAAAAGATAAAGCATAGGCAGAATAAAAAGTGTGGAGTCAGACAAAGTGTAAGGTCAAATAAAGTGTGGGTCGAATAAAGCTGTGGGACAGAATAAAGTATAGGTCTGAATAAAGTAATGGGCCGAATAAAGTGTGATTCGAATAAACTATGGGCAGAATAAAGTGTGGGGCGTGGAAAGCCCCTTATTTTTTTTTTTTTTTTTTTTTTTTTTTTTTTTTTTTTTTTTTTTTTTTTTTTTTTTTTTTTTTTTTTTTTTTTTTTTTTTTTTTTTTTTTTTTAAAATTGTGGGCCGAATATAGCATGGGTCAGAATAAAGTGTGGGTCGAATAAGAGTGTGGGTCGAACAAAATTGTGAGCCGAATAAAGCATAGGCAGAACAAAGTGTGGGTCAGAATTAAGTGTGGTCGAATAAAGCATGGGCAGAATAAAGTGTGGGCCGAATAAAGCATGGGCAGAATAAAATGTGGGCCGAATAAAGCATGGGCAGAATAAAGTATGGGTCGAATAAAGTGTGGGTCGAATAAAGTGTGGGCAGAATAAAGCATGGGCAGAATAAAGTGTGGGTCGAATAAAGTGTGGGTTGGGAAAATAAGTGTGGTCAGAATAAAACATGGGGCAGCCAAGAACAAAAAGAGGTAAAATTAGATTTCACACCGAATAAAATGTAAAAAGACCCAAAAATGAAAAAAATAAAAGCACTCGGGCAGAAGAAAAAAATAAAGCGCAGGGCTGAATAAAGTGTTGCGTCTTGGTCAACGGAACAAGCATAGACGAATAGAACGGATAAGAATAGTACAGTCAGAATAAAGTGTGGGTCGAATAAAGCTTGGGCAGAATAAAGTGTGGGTCGAATAAAGTGTGGGCCGAATATAGCATGGGCAGAATAAAGTGTGTGCCGAATAAAGTGTGGGCAGAATAAAGTGTGGGCCGAATAAAGTGTGGGCCGAATAAAGTGTGGGCAGAATAAAGTGTGGGTCGAATAAAGTGTGGGTCCAATAAAGTGTGGGCAGAATAATGTGTTCTAAGAGGTCGAATAAAGTATTTGGTAGGGCAGAATAAAGTGTGAGGCAGAATAAAGCATGGGCAGAATAAAGTGTGGTTCCGAATAAAGCATTGGTAAGAATAAAGTGTAGCTCGAATAGAAGCATAAAGAGCAAGAAAAAATAAAGTGTGGGTCGAATAAAGTGTGGGTCAGAATAAAGTGTGGGTAGAATAAAGCATGGGCAGAATAAAGTGTGGGTGAATAAAGTGTGGGTCGAGATAAAGTGTGGGTCGAATAAAGCGTAGGGCAGAATAAAGTGTGGCTAGAATAAGATTGTGGGTATAATAAAGTGTCTGGGTCGAATAAAGCGTAGGGCAGAATAAAGTGTGGGCAGAATAAAGTGTGGGCAGAATAAAGTGTGGGCCGAATAAAGCATGGGCAGAATAAAGTGTGGGCAGGAATAAAGGTATTGGGCAGAATAAAGTGTGGGCCGAATAAAGTGTGGGCCGAATAAAGTGTGTGGGTGAAATAAAGTGTAGGTAGAATAGTCTGGGTCGAATAAAGCATGGGCAGAATAAAGTGTGGGTCGAATAAAGCATGGGCAGAATAACGTGTGGGCAGAATAAAGTGTGGGCCGAATAAAGCATGGGCAGAATAAAGTGTGGGCCGAATAAAGCATGGGCAGAATAAAGTGTCGGTGAATAAAGTGTAAGGCAGAATAAAGTGTGGGCAGAAAAAAGCGTGGGAAGAATAAAGCATGGGCAGAATAAAGTGTGGGCCGAATAAAGTGTGGAATAGAACAAGCGTGGGCCGAATAAATTGTGGGTCGAATAAAGTGTGGGTCGGGTAAAGTGTGGGTATCCGAATAAAGTGTGGGTCGAATAAAGCATGGGCAGAATAAAGTGGGTCAGAATAAATTGTGGGTCGAATAAAGTGTGGGTCGAATAAAGTGTGGAAGGAATATAGTGTGGGTCGAACAAAGTGTGGACCGAATAAAGTATGGGCAGAATAAAGTGTGGGCAGAATAAAGTGTGGGTCGAATAAAGTGTGGGTCGAATAAAGCATGGGCAGAATAAAGTGTGGGCAGAATAAAGTGTGGGTCGAATAAAGTGAGGGCAGAATAAAGTGTGGGTCGAATAAAGTGTGGGCAGAATAAAGTGTGGGCCGAATAAAGTGTGGGTTAAATAAAGTTTGGGTCGAATAAATTGTGGGTCAAATAAAGTATGGGTCGAATAAGAGTGTTAGGCCCGAATAAAGCTTGGGTCGGATAAAGTGTGGGTCAGATAAAGTGTGGGAGGAATAAAGTGTGTGGGCCGAATAAAGTGTGGGCAGAATAAAGTGTGGGCCGAATAAAGCATGGGCAGAATAAAGTGTGGGTCAAATAAAGTGTGGGCCGAATAAAGTGTGGGCAGAATAAAGTGTGGCCCGAATAAAGCATGGGCAGAATAAAGGGTGGGTCGAATAAAGTGTAAGCAGAAAAAGTGTTGGCAGAATAAAGCACGGGCAGAATAAAAGTGGGTCGAATAAAGTGGGTCGAATAAAAGTGTGGGTCGAATAAAGTGTAATGAATAAAGTGTGGGCAGAATAAATTGTGGGCAGAATAAAGTGTGGGCCGAATAAAGTGTGGGCCGAATAAAGTGTGGGTCGAATAAAGTGTGGGTCGAATAAAGTGTAGGCAGAATAAAGTGTGGGTCGAATAAAAGCATGGGCAGAATAAAGTGTGGGTAGAATAAAGCATGGGCAGAATATGTGTGGGCCGAATAAAGCGTGGGTCGAATAAACTGTGGGTAGAATAAAGTATGGGAAGAATAAAGTGTGGATCGAATAAAGTATGGGCAGAATAAAAAGTGTGGGTCAGAATAAAATGTGTATCAGAATAAAGTGTGGGCAGAATAAAGTATGGGCAGAATAAAGTGTGGGTCGAATAAAGTTTAGGTCGGGAATAATATGTGGGTCAATAAACCATAGGCAGAATAAAGACTCGGGTCGAATAAAGTGTGGGTCAAATAAAGTGTGGGTCGAATAAAACTTGGGGCAGAATAAAGTGTGGGTCAAATAAAGCGTGGGCAGAATAAATGGTGTAGTTGGGTAAAGAATAGTGAAGTAAAGTTTGGGTCGAATAAATCGTAGGCCGAATAAAGTGTGGGTCGAATAAAGCGTGGGCAGAATAAAGTGTGGGTCGAATAGAAGTGTGGGTCGAATAAACTGGGCTCGAATAAAGTAAGGGCAGAGATAAAGTGTGGGCAGAATAAAGTATGGGTCGAGTAAAGGGTGGGTAATGAATAAAGTGTGGGTCGAATAAAGTGTGGGTCTGAATAAAGCATGGGCAGAATAAAGCAAGAATGAAAGTGGTGGTTCGAATAAAGCATGGGAAGAATGAAGTGGGGCAGAATAAAGCGTCGAATAAAGCATGGGCAGAATAAAGTGTGGGCAGAATGAAGAATGTGGCAGAATTAAGTGTGGGTCGAATAAAGTGTGGGTCGAATAAAGTATGGGCAGAATAAAGGGTGGGTCGAAGAAGTGTGGTTTCAATAAAGTATGCGTCGTGAATAAAATGGTGTGAACGAATAAAGTGTGGGTCAGAAAAAAGTGCGGGCAGAATAAAGCACGGGCCAGACTAAAGCGTGGGTCGAAGATAAAGTGTGGGTCGAATAAAGTGTGGGTCGAATGTATAGTGGGCCAAAAAGACAAAAAGCTGTAAGCAGAATAAATTGTGGGTCCAACAGTAAAGCTGTGAGGAAGAATAAAGTGTGGGCAGAATAAAGTGTAGGCAGAATAAAGTGTGGGCAGAATAAAAGTGTGAACCGAATAAAGCATGGGCAGAATAAAGTGTAGTCAGAATAAAGTGTGGGCAGAATAAAGTGTGGGTCGAATAAAGTGTGGGTCGATAATAAAATGTGGCTCGAATAAAGATATGGGCAGAATAAAGTCTGGGTCGAATCAAAGCATGGGTAGAATAAAGTAGCGGGTCGAATAAAGCATGTGCAGAATAAAGTGAATGGGTCGAAAAGCATGGTCAGAATAAAGTGTGGGTCGAACAAAGCATTTAGAAAAGAATAAAGTGTGGGTCGAATAAAGTGTGGGCAGAATAAAGTGTGGGTAGAATAAAGTATGGGCAGAATAAAGCAGTTGGGCCGAAAAAAGTGTGGGTTGAATAAAGTGTGGCAGGTTAAAGTGTGGGCAGAAAAAATTGTGGGTCGAATAAAGTGTGGGTCGAATAAAGTGTGGGTCGAATAAAGTGTGGGTCGAATAAAGCATGGGCAGAATAAAGTGTGGGCAGAATAAAGTGTGGGTCGAATAAAGTGTGGGTCGAATAAAGTGTGGAAGGAATATAGTGTGGGTGGAACAAAGGGTGGATCGAATAAAGCATGGGCAGAATAAAGTGTGGGCAGAATAAAGTGTGGGCAGAAAAAAGTGTGGGCAGAATAAAGCATGGGCAGAATTAAGTGTGGGTCGAATAAAGTGTGGGCAGAATAAAGTGTGGGCAGAATAAAGTGTGGGTCGATTAAAGTGTGGGTTGAATAAAGTATGGGCAGAATAAAATGGGGCAGAATAAAGTGTGGGTCGAATAAAGAGTGGGTCGAATAAAGTGTGGAACGAATATAGTGTGGGTTGAATAAAGTGTGGATCGAATAAAGCATGGGCAGAATAAAGTGTGGGCAGAATAAAGTGTGGGTCGAATAAAGTGTTGGTCGAATAAAACATGGGCAGAATAAAGTGTGGGTCGAATAAAGTGTGGGCAGAATAAAGTGTGGGCCGAATAAAGTGTGGGTCGAATAAAGTGTGGGTCGAATAAAGCGTGGGTCGAATAAAGTATAGGCAGAATAAAGTGTGGGCTTGAATAGGTGTGGGTCGAATAAAGTTTGGGTCGAATAAAGTGTGGGTCAAATAAAGTGTGGGTCGAATAAAGTGTGGGCTGAATAAACGTGTGGGCAGAATAAAGCATGGGATGAATAAAGTGTGATTTCGGGATCAAACATGTGGGTCAGGAATAAAGTGTGGGTCGCCAATACAGGGATAGAAGAATAAAGTGCAGGGTCGAATAAAGGATGGGCAGAATAAAGCGGTGGGTCGAATAAAGCTTGGGCAGAAAAAGTATAGGTGAGAGGTAAAGCATGGGCAGAATAAAGTGTGGGTCGAATAAAGTGTGGGTCGAATAAAGTGTGGGTCGAATAAAGTGTGGGCCGAATAAAGTGTGGGCAGAATAAATTGTGGGCAGAATAAAGTGTGGGCCGAATAAAGTGTGGGCCGAATAAAGTGTGGGTCGAATAAATTGTGGGTCGAATAAAGTGTAGGCAGAATAAAGTGTGGGTCGAATAAAGCATGGGCAGAATAAAGTGTGGGTCGAATAAAGCATGGGCAGAATATGGTGTGGGCCGAATAAAGCGTGGGTCGAATAAACTGTGGGCAGAATAAAGTATGGGCAGAATAAAGTGTGGGTCGAATAAAGCATGGGCTGAATAAAGTGTGGGCAGAATAAAATGTGTATCAAATAAAGTGTGGGCAGAATAAAGTGTGGGCTGAACAAAGTGTGGGCAAAATAAAGTTTGGGTCGAATAAAGTGTGGGTCGAATAAAGTGTGGGTCGAATAAAACATGGGCAGAATAAAGTGTGGGTCGAATAAAGTGTGGGTCGAATAAAACATGGGCAGAATAAAGTGTGGGTCGAATAAAGTGTGGGCAGAATAAAGTGTGGGCCGAATAAAGTGTGGGTCGAATAAATTGTAGGTCGAATAAAGTGTGGGTCGAATAAAGTGTGGGCAGAATAAAGTGTGGGTCGAATAAAGCGTGGGTCGAATAAACTGTGGCTCGAATAAAGCAAGGGCAGAATAAAGTGTGGGCAGAATAAATTGTGGGTCGAGATAAAGGGGTGGGTCGAATAAAATGTAGGAGCCAGAATAAGGTGTGCAGTAACGAATAAAGCATGAAGCAGAATAAAGTGTGGGCAGAATAAAGTGTGGTTCGAATAAAGCATGGGAAGATAAAAGTGTGGGCAGAATAAAGTGTGGGTCGAATAAAGCATGGGCAGAATAAAGTGTGGGCAGAAAAAAGTGTGGGCAGAATTAAGTGTGGGTCGAATAAAGTGTGGGTCGAATAAAGCATGGGCAGAATAAAGGGTGGGTCGAATAAAGTGTGGGTCGAATAAAGCATGGGCAGAATAAATGGTGGGTCGAATAAAGTGTGGGTCGAATAAAGTGTGGGTCGATTAAAGCGTGGGCAGAATAAAGTGTGGGCAGAATAAATTGTGGGTCGAATAAGATGTGGGTCGAATAAAGTGTGTGCAGAATAAAGTGTAAGGGCAGAATAAAGTGTGGGCAGAATAAAGTGTGGGCCGAATAAAGTATGGGCAGAATAAAGTGTGGGCAGAATAAAGTGTGGGCAGAATAAAGTGTGGGCCGAATTAATAGTATGGGTCGGGAATAAAGTGTGTGATTGAATAAAGTGTTGGGGCAGAATAAAGTGTGGGTCGAATAAAGCTTGGGCAGAATAAAGTGTGGGTCGAATAAACATGGCGAATAACATGTGACGATGAAGTGGTGAACTACAGCAGAATAAAGTGTGGGCCGAATGAAGCATGGGCAGAATAAAGTGTGGGTCGAATAAAGCATGGGCGGATATAAAGTGTGGCTTGAATAAAGCATGGGCAGAATAAAAAGTGGGTCGAATAAAGTGTGGGTCAGATGGTGTGAGTTAGAATAAGTGTGGGTAGAATAAAGTGTGGGCTAGGAGTAAAGTATGGGCAGAATAAAGTGTGGGTCAAATAAAGTGTGGGCCGAATAAAAGTGTGGGCCAGAATAAAGTCCCACACATAAAAAAGGCAGAATAAAGTGTGGGTCGAATAAAGCATGTAGGTCGAGAATAACGTGTGGGCAGAATAAGAAGTGTAGACCAGAATAAAGCATAGGTAGAATAAAGTGTGGGCCGAATAAAGCATGGTAAGAATATAGTGTGGGTCATTAAGGACGATAGAGTTAAGTATGGGCAGGATAAAGTGTGGAGTCCAGACGAAAGTGTGGGCCGAATAAAGTGTGCAGGCCGAATAAAGCCATGGGCAGAAAAAAGTGTGGGTCGAATAAAGCATGGGTAGAATAAAGTGTGGGCAGAATAAAGTGTGGGCCGAATAAAGCATGGGCAGAATAAAGTGTGGGTCGAATAAAGTGTGGGAAGAATAAAGTGTGGGTCGAATAAAGTGTGGGCAGAATAAAGTGTGGGTCGAATAAAGTGTGGGCAGAATAAAGTGTGGGCGCCGAATAAAGTGTGGGCAGAATAAAGTGTGGGTCAAATAAAGTGTGGGCCGAATAAAGTGTGGGCCAAATAAAGTATGGGCAGAATAAAGTGTGGGGCGAAACAAGTGTGGGCCGAATATAGCATGGGCAGAATAAAGTGTGGGTCGAATAAAGTGTGGGTCGAATAAAGTGTGGGCCGAATAAAGCATGGGCAGAACAAAGTGTGGGTCGAATAAAGTGTGGGTCGAATAAAGCATGGGCAGAATAAAGTGTGGGCCGAATAAAGCATGGGCAGAATAAAATGTGGGCCGAATAAAGCATGGGCAGAATAAAGTATGGGTCGAATAAAGTGTGGGTCGAATAAAGTGTGGGCAGAATAAAGCATGGGCAGAATAAAGTGTGGGTCGAATAAAGTGTGGGTTGAATAAAGTGTGGGTCAAATAAAACATGGGGCAGAATAAAGTGTGGGTCGAATAAAGTGTGGGCCGAATAAAGCATGGGCAGAATAAAGCGCGGGTCGAATAAAGTGTGGGTGGGTCGAATAAAGCATGGGCAGAATAAAGTGTGGGTCGAATAAAGTGTGGGTCGAATAAAGTGTGGGTCGAATAAAGCTTGGGCAGAATAAAGTGTGGGTCGAATAAAGTGTGGGCCGAATATAGCATGGGCAGAATAAAGTGTGTGCCGAATAAAGTGTGGGCAGAATAAAGTGTGGGCCGAATAAAGAATGTGCAGACTAAGAATAAGTATTGGGCAGAATAAAGTGTGGGTCGAATAAAGTGTGGGTCCAATAAAGTGTAGGGCAGAATAATGTGTAGGGTCAGGATAAAGTGTGGGCAGAATAAGATTATTAGGCAGAAGACAAAAAGCATGGGCAGAATAAAGTGTGGTTCGAATAAAGCATGGGCAGAATAAAGTGTGGCTCGAATAAAGCATAGGCAGAATAAAGTGTGGGTCGAATAAAGTGTGGGTCAAATAAAGTGTGGGTCGAATAAAAACACGGGCAGGAGCCAAAGTGTGGGTCGAATAAAGCATGGGCAGAATAAAGTGTGGTTCAGATAAAGCATGGGCAGAATAAAGTGTGGCTCGAATAAAGCATGGAAGAATAAGTGTGACTCAGATCAAAAAAACATAGGCAGAATAAAGTGTGGGCCAGGATAAAGTATGGAGCCGAATAAAGTGTGGGCCGAATAAAGTGTGGGCAGGCTCAAAGTGTGGGAGCAGGAGGAATAAAGTGTGGGCCAAATAAAGCATGGGCAGAGCTCAGAAAATTAGGTCCATTACCTGTCAGTAACTGGGCCGAATAAAGTGCTATTAGACCGAATAAAGCATGGGCAGAATAAAGTGTGGGTGAATAAAAGCATGGGCAGAATAACATTATTAAGGCAGAATAAAGTGTGGGCTGAATATAAAGCATGGAGCAGAATAAAGTGTGGGCCGAATAAAGCATGGGCAGAATAAAGTGTAAAGGTCCCGAATAAAGAATGGGCCAGACAAAGCATGGGCAGAATAAAGTGTGGGTCAAATAAAGTGTGGGCCCGATACCCCCCAAAAGTGTATTCAGAATAAAGTGTGGTTTGAATAAAGCATGGGCAGAATAAAGTGTGGGTCGAATAAAGCATGGGCAGAATAAAGTGTGGGGCCGAATAAAGCATGGGCAGAATCAAAGTGTGGGCCGAATAAAGCATGGGCGAAATAAAGTGTGGGTCAAAATAAAGTGTGGGCCGAATAAAGTGTGGGCCGAAGTAAGCATGGGCAGAAAAAAGTGTGGGTCGAATAAAAGCATGGGCAGAATAAAGAATGGGCAGAATAAAGTGTGGACAGAATAAGCATCAAGGAACAGAATAAAGTGTGGGTCGAATAAAGTGTGGGAAGAACAAAGTGTGGGTCGAATAAAGTAGCCAAACGAAAGACAAAGTGTGGGTCCATTCCAAGTGTGGACAGAATAAAGTGTGGGCAGAATAAAGCATGGGCAGAATAAAGTGTGGCTCGAGCAAAAGCATGGGCAGAATAAAGTGTGGCTCCAGATAAAGCATAGGCAGAATAAAGTGTGGGTCAGAATAAAATGTGGGTCGAATAAAGTGTTGGTCGAATAAAACATGGGCAGAATAAAGTGTGGGTCGAATAAAGTATAAGCAGAATAAAGTGTGGGCCGAATAAAGTGTGGATCGAATAAAGTGTGGGTCGAATAAAGCATGGGCAGAATAAAGTGTGGGTCGAATAAATTGTGGGTCGAATAATGTGTGGGTCGAATAAAGCATGGGCAGAATAAAGTGTGGGCAGAATAAATTGTGGGTCCAATAAAGTGTGGGTCGAATAAAGTGTGTGCAGAATAAAGTATGGGCAGAATAAAGTGTAAATCGAATAAAGTATGGTCGAATAGCATGGGCAGAGTAAAGTGTGGGCAGAATAAATTGTGGGTCGAATAAAAAGTGGAACGAATAAACTTCGGAACTAATATAGTATGGGCTGTATAAGTATGGATCGAATAAAGTATGGGCAGAATAAAGTGTGGGTCGAATAAAGTATGGGCAGAATAAAATGTGGGCAGAATAAAGTATGGGCAGAATAAAGTATGGGTCGAATAAAGTGTGGGTCAAATAAAGTGGTTCGAATATTGCATGGGCAGAATAAAGTATGGGCAGAATAAGGAGTGTGAGTCAGAAAAGTGGGCAGAATAAAGTGTGGGTCGAATAAAGTGTGGGTCGGAATAAGTGTGGGCAGAATAAAGTGTGGGCAGAAAAAAGTGTGGGCAGAATAAAGCATGGGCAGAATAAAGTGTGGGTCGAATAAAGTGTGGGCAGAATAAAGGTGGGTCGAATAAAGCATGGGCAGAATAAAGTGAGGGAGAATAAAGTGTGGGCAGAATAAAGTGTGGGTCGAATAAAGTGTGGGTCGAACAAAGTGTGGTTCGAATAAAGCATGGGCAGAATATAGTGTGGGCAGTATAAGTCTGGGTCGAATAAAGCATTGGCAGAATAAAGTGTGGGTCGAATAAAGCATGTGCAGAATAAAGTTGTGGGTCGAATAAAGCATGTGCAAAATAAAGTGTGGGTCGAATAAAGTATGGGCAGAATAAAGTGTGGGTCGAATAAAGTGTTGGCAGAATAAAGTGTGGGCAGAAATAAGTGTGGGCAGATTTAATGCATGGGCAGAATTAAGTGTGGGTCGAATAAAGCGTGGGCAGAATTAAGTGTAGGCAGAATAATGTGTGGGTCGAATAAAGTATGGGTCGAATGAAGTATGGGCAGAATAAAGTGTGGGCAGAATAAAATGGGTCGAATAGCGTTTGGGTCGAATAAAGTGTTGAACGAATATAGTGTGGGTCGAATAAAGTGTGGATCGAATAAAGCATGGGCAGAATAAAGTGTGGGCAGAATAAAGTGTGGGTCGAATAAAGTGTGGGCTTAATCAAAGTGTGGGCAGAATAAAGTTTGGGTTCGAATAAAGTGTGGGTCAAATAAAGTGTGGGTCGAATAATGTGTGGGCCGAATAAAGTGTGGGCAGAATAAAGTGTGGGTCAGAATAAAGTGTGGGCTGAATAAAGTGTGGACTCGAATAAAGTGTGGGTCGAATAAAGTGTAGGCAGAATAAAGTGTGGGTCGAATAAAGCATGGGCAGAATAAAGGGTGGGTCGAATAAAGTGTGGGCAGAAAAAAGTGTTTGCAGAATAAAGCATGGGCAGAATAAAGTGTGGGTCGAATAAAGTGTGGGTCGAATAAAGTGTGGGTCGAATAAAGTGTGGGCCGAATAAAGTGTGGGAAGAATAAATTGTGGGCAGAATAAAGTGTGGGCCGAATAAAGTGTGGGCCGAATAAAGTGTGGGTCGAATAAAGCATGGGCAGAAAAAAGTGTGGGCAGAATAAAGTGTGGGCAGAATAAAGTGTGGGCCGAATAAAGTGTGGGTCGAATAAAGTGTGGATCGAATAAAGCATGGGCAGAATAAAGTGTGGGCAGAATAAAGTCTGGGTCGAATAAAGCATGGGCAGAATAAAGTGTGGGTCGAATAAAGCATGTGCAGAATAAAGTGTGGGTCGAATAAAGCATGTGCAGAATAAAGTGTGGGTCGAATAAAGCATGGGCAGAATAAAGTGTGGGTCGAATAAAGTGTGGGCAGAATAAAGTGTGGGCAGAAAAAAGTGTGGGTCGAATAAAGTGTGGGCAGAATAAAGTGTGGGCAGAATAAAGTGTGGGTCGAATAAAGTATGGGTCGAATAAAAAATGGGCAGAATAAAGTGTGGGCAGAATAAATTGTGGGTCGAATAAAGTGTGGGTCGAATAAAGTGTGGAACGAATATAGTGTGGGTCGAATAAGTGTGGATCGAATAAAGCATGCGCAGAATAAAGTGTGGGTCGAATAAACTGTGGGCAGAATAAAGTGTGGGTCGAATAAAGTGTGGGTCGAATAAAGTGTGGGTCGAATAAAGTGTGGGCCGAATAAAGTGTGGGTCGAATAAAGCATGGGCAGAATAAAGTTGGGTCGAATAAAGCGTGGGTCGAATAAAGTGTGGCTCGAATAAAGCATGGGCAGAATAAAGTGTGGGTCGAATAAAGTGTGGGTCGAATAAAGTGTGGGTCGAATAAAGCATGGGCAGAATAAAGTGCGGGCAGAATAAATTGTGGGTCGAATAAAGTGTGGGTCGAATAAAGTTTGTGCAGAATAAAGTGTGGGCAGAATAAAGTGTGGGTCGAATAAAGCATGGGCAGAATAAAGTGTGGGCAGAATAAAGTGTGGGCAGAATAATGTGTGGGCAGAATAAAGTGTGGGCCGAATAAAGTGTGGGTCGAATAAAGTGTGGTTCGAATAAAGCATGGGCAGAATAAAGTGTGGGCATAATAAAGTCTGGGTCGAATAAAGCATGGGCAGAATAAAGTGTGGGTCGAATAAAGTGTGGGTCGAATAAAGTGTGGGCAGAATAAAGTGTGGGTTGAATAAAGTGTGGGCCGAATAAAGTGTGGGCAGAATAAAGTGTGGGCAGAAAAAAGTGTGTGTCTAATAAAGTGTGGGCCGAAAAAAGTGTGGGTCGAATAAAGTGTGGGCAAAATAAAGTGTGGGCAGAATAAAGTGTGGGCCGAATAAAGTGTCGGCCGAATAAAGTGTGGGTCGAATAAAGTGAGGGTCAAATAAAGTGTGGGCAGAATAAAGTGTGCGTCGAATAAAGTGTGGGCCGAATAAAGTGTGGGAAGAATAAAGTGTGGGCCGAATAAAGTGTGGGTCGAATAAAGTGTGGGTCGAATGAAGTGTAGGCAGAATAAAGTGTGGGTCGAATAAAGTGTGGGCCGAATAAAGTGTGGCTCGAATAAAGTGTGGGTCGAATAAAGTGTGGGCAGAATAAAAAGTGGGTCAAATAAAGTGTGGGCAGAATTAATTGTGGGCCGAATAAAGTGTGGGTCGAAAAAAGTGTGGGTCGAATAAAGTGTGGGTCGAATCAAGCATGGGCAGAATAAAGTGTGGGCAGAATAAAGTGTGGGTCGAAAAAAGCGTGGGTCGAAAAAAATGTGGCTCGAATAAAGCATGGGCAGAATAAAGTGTGGGCAGAATAAAGTGTGGGTCGAGTAAAGTGTGGGTCGAATAAAGTGTGGGTCGAATAAAGTGTGGGTCGAATAAAGCATGGGCAGAAAAAAGTGTGGGCAGAATAAATTGTGGGTCGAATAAAGTGTGGGTCGAATAAAGTGTGTGCAGAATAAAGTGTGGGCAGAATAAAGTGTGGGTCGAATAAAGTGTGGGCAGAATAAAGTGTGGGCCGAATAAAGTGTGGGTCGAATAAAGTGTGGTTCGAATAAAGCATGGACAGAATAAAGCATGGGCAGAATAAAGTCTGGGTCGAATAAAGCATGGGCAGAATAAAGTGTGGGTCGAATAAAGCATGTGTAGAATAAAGTGTGGGTCGAATAAAGCATGTGCAGAATAAAGTGTGGGTCCAATAAAGCATGGGCAGAATAAAGTGTGGGTCGAATAAAGTGTGGGCAGAATAAAGTGCGGTCAGAATAAAGCATGGGCAGAATAAAGTGTGGGTCGAATAAAGTGTGGGCAGAATAAAGTGTGGGCAGAATAAAGTGTGGGTCGAATAAAGTGTGGGTCGAATAAAGCATGGGCAGAATAAAGTGTGGGCAGAATAAATTGTGGGTCGAATAAAGTGTGGAACGAATATAGTGTGGGTCGAACAAAGTGTGGATCGAATAAAGCATGGGCAGAATAAAGTGTGGGCAGAATAAAGTGTGGATCGAATAAAGTGTGGGTCGAATAAAGCATGGGCAGAATAAAGGGTGGGTCGAATAAAGTGTGGGCAGAATAAAGTGTGGTCAGAATAAAGTGTGGGTCGAATAAAGTGTGGGTCGAATAAAGTGTGGGCCGAATAAAGTGTGGGTCGAATAAAGCATGGGCAGAATAAAGTGTGGGCAGAATACATTGTGGGTCGAATAAAGTGTGGGTCGAATAAAGTGTGGAACGAATATAGTGTGGGTCGAATAAGTGTGGATCGAATAAAGCATGGGCAGAATAAAGTGTGGGTCGAATAAAGTGTGGGAAGAATAAAGTGTGGGTTGAATAAAGTGTGGGTCGAATAATAAAGTGTGGGTCGAAAAAGTGTGGGTCGAATAAAGTGTGGGTCGAATAAAGCATGGGCAGAATAAAGTTGGGTCGAATAAAGCGTGGGTCGAATAAAGTGTGGCTCGAATAAAGCATGGGCAGAATAAAGTGTGGGTCGAATAAAGTGTGGGTCGAATAAAAAGTGTGGGACGAATAAAGCATGGGCAGAATAAAGTGCGGGCAGAATAAATTGTGGGTCGAATAAAGTGTGGGTCAGATATAAGTTTGTGCAGGACAAGTTGTGGCAGAATAAAGTGTGGGATTAATAAAGTATGGGAACGAATAAAAGTGTGGGCAGAATGAAGCGTGGGCAGAATAATGTGTGGGCAGAATAAAGTAATGGGCCGAATAAAGTGTGGGCCGAATAAAGTGTAGTTCAAATAAAGCATGGGCAGAATTATGCGGGGCAGAATAAAGTCTGGGTCGAATAAAGACATGGGCAGAATAAAGTGTGGGTCGAATAAAGTGTAGGGTCGAATAAAGTGTGGGCAGAATAAAGTGTGGGTTGAATAAAGTGTGGGCAGAATGTGTGGGCAGAATAAAGTGTGGGCAGAAAAAAGTGTGTGTCTAATAAAGTGTGGGCCGAAAAAAGTGTGGGTCGAATAAAGTGTGGGCAAAATAAAGTGTGGGCAGAATAATGTGTGGGCCGAATAAAGTGTCGGCCGAATAAAGTGTGGGTCGAATAAAGTGAGGGTCAAATAAAGTGTGGGCAGAATAAAGTGTGGGTCGAATAAAGTGTGGGCCGAATAAAGTGTGGGCAGAATAAAGTGTGGGCCGAATAAAGTGTGGGCCGAATAAGGTGTGGGTCGAATAATTTGTGGGTCGAATAAAGTGTAGGCAGGTAAAGTGTGGGTCGAAAAAGTGTGGGCCGAATAAAGTGTGGCTCGAATAAAGTGTGGGTCGAATAAAGTGTGGGCAGAATAAAAGTGGGTCAAATAAAGTGTGGGCAGAATAAAGTGTGGGCCGAATAAAGTGTGGGTCGAAAAAAGTGTGGGTCGAATAAAGTGTGGGTCGAATAAAGCATGGGCAGAATAAAGTGTGGGCAGAATAAAGTGTGGGTCGAAAAAAGCGTGGGTCGAATAAAATGTGGCTCGAATAAAGCATGGGCAGAATAAAGTGTGGGCAGAATAAAGTGTGGGTCGAATAAAGTGTGGGCAGAATAAAGTGTGGGCCGAATAAAGTGTGGGTCGAATAAAGTATGGTTCGGAATAAAGCATGGACAGAATAAAGCATGGGCAGAATAAAGTCTGGGTCGAATAAAGCATGGGCAGAATAAAGTGTGGGTCGAATAAAGCATGTGCAGAATAAAGTGTGGGTCGAATAAAGCATGTGCAGAATAAAGTGTGGGTCCAATAAAGCATGGGCAGAATAAAGTGTGGGTCGAATAAAGTGTGGGCAGAATAAAGTGCGGGCAGAATAAAGCATGGGCAGAATAAAGTGTGAGTCGAATAAAGTGTGGGCAGAATAAAGTGTGGGCAGAATAAAGTGTGGGTCGAATAAAGTGTGGGTCGAATAAAGTGTGGAACGAATATAGTGTGGGTCGAATAAAGTGTGGATCGAATAATGCATGGGCAGAATAAAGTGTGGGCAGAATAAAGTGTGGATCGAATAAAGTGTGGGTCGAATAAAGCATGGGCAGAATAAAGGGTGGGTCGAATAAAGTGTGGGCAGAATAAAGTGTGGTCAGAATAAAGTGTGGGTCGAATAAAGTGTGGGTCGAATAAAGTGTGGGCCGAATAAAGTGTGGGCAGAATAAAGTGTGGTTCGAATAAAGCATGGGCAGAATAAAGTGTGGGCAGAAGAAAGTCTGGGTCGAATAAAGCATGGGCAGAATAAAGTGTGGGTCGAATAAAGCATGTGCAGAATAAAGTGTGGGTCGAATAAAGCATGTGCAGAATAAAGTGTGGGTCGAATAAAGCGTGGGTAGAATAAAGTGTGGGTCGAATAAAGTGTGGGCAGAATAAAGTGTGGGCAGAAAAAAGTGTGGGCAGAATAAAGCATGGGCAGAATAAAGTGTGGGTCGAATAAAGTGTGGGCAGAATAAAGTGTGGGCAGAATAAAGTGTGGGTCGAAAAAAGTGTGGGTCGAATAAAGTGTGGGTCGAATAAAGTGTGGGTCGAATAAAGCATGGGCAGAATAAAGTGTGGGCAGAATAAATTGTGGGTCGAATAAAGTGTGGGTCGAATAAAGTGTGGAACGAATATAGTGTGCGTCGAATAAAGTGTGGATCGAATAAAGCATGGGCAGAATAAAGTGTGGGCAGAATAAAGTGTGGGTCGAATAAAGTGTTGGTCGAATAACGCATGGGCAGAATAAAGGGTGGGTCGAATAAAGTGTGGGCAGAATAAAGTGTGGTCAAAATAAAGTGTGGGTCGAAAAAAGTGTGGGTCGAATAAAGTGTGGGTCGAAAAAAGTGTGGGTCGAATAAAGCATGGGCATAATAAAGTGTGGGCAGAATAAATTGTGGGTCGAATAAAGTGTGGGTCGAATAAAGTGTGGGTCGAATATAGTGTAGGTCGAATAAAGTGTGGGTCAAAAAAAGCATGGGCAGAATAAAGTGTGGGCAGAATAAAGTGTGGGTCGAATAAAGTGAGGGTCGAATAAAGCATGGGCAGAATAAAGTGTAGGCAGAATAAAGTGTGGGTCGAATAAAGTGTGGGCAGAATAAAATGTGGGCCGAATAAAGTGTGGGCCGAATAAAGTTTGGGTCGAATAAAGTGTGGGTCAAATAAAGTGTGGGTCGAATAAAGTGTGGGCTGAATAAAGTTTGGGTCGAATAAAGTGTGGGTCAAATAAAGTGTGGGTCGAATAAAGTGTGGGCCGAATAAAGTGTGGGCAGAATAAAGTGTGGGCCGAATAAAGTGTGGGCCGAATAAAGTGTGGGTCGAATAAAGTGTGGGTCGAATAAAGTGTAGGCAGAATAAAGTGTGGGTCGAATAAAGCATGGGCAGAATAAAGGGTGGGTCGAATAAAGTGTGGGGGGAAAAAAAATGTGTGTGGGCAGAATAAAGCATGGGCAGAATAAAGTGTGGGTCGAATAAAGTGTGGGTCGAATAAAGTGTGGGTCGAATAAAGTGTGGGCCGAATAAAGTGTGGGCAGAATAAATTGTGGGCAGAATAAAGTGTGGGTCGAATAAAGTGTGGGCCGAATAAAGTGTGGGTCGAATAAAGTGTGGGTCGAATAAAGTGTAGGCAGAATAAAGTGTGGGTCGAATAAAGCATGGGCAGAACAAAGTGTGGGTCGAATAAAGCATGGGCAGAATATGGTGTGGGCCGAATAAAGCGTGGGTCGAATAAACTGTGGGCAGAACAAAGTATGGGCAGAATAAAGTGTGGGTCGAATAAAGCATGGGCTGAATAAAAGCGTGGGCAGAATAAAATGTGTATCAAATAAAGTGTGGGCAGAATAAAGTGTGGGCTGAACAAAGTGTGGGCCGAATAAAGTTTGGGTCGAATAAAGTGTGGGTCGAATAAAGTGTGGGTCGAATAAAACATGGGCAGAATAAAGTGTGGGTCGAATAAAGTGTGGGTCGAATAAAGCATGGGCAGAATAAAGTGTGGGCCGAATAAAGTGTGGGTCGAATAAATTGTAGGTCGAATAAAGTGTGGGTCGAATAAAGCATGGACAGAATAAAGTGTGGGTCGAATAAAGTGTGGGTCGAATAAAGCGTGGGTCGAATAAACTGTGGCTCGAATAAAGCAAGGGCATAATAAAGTGTGGGCAGAATAAATTGTGGGTCGAATAAAGTGGGTCGAATAAAGTGTGGGTCGAATATAGTGTAGGTCGAATAAAGTGTGGGTCAAAAAAAGCATGGGCAGAATAAAGTGTGGGCAGAATAAAGTGTGGGTCGAATAAAGTGAGGGTCGAATAAAGCATGGGCAGAATAAAGTGTAGGCAGAATAAAGTGTGGGTCGAATAAAGTGTGGGCAGAATAAAGTGTGGGCCGAATAAAGTGTGGGCCGAATAAAGTGTGGGTCGAATAAAGTGTGGGTCAAATAAAGTGTGGGTCGAATAAAGTGTGGGCCGAATAAAGTGTGGGCAGAATAAAGTGTGGGTCGAATAAAGTGTGGGCCGAATAAAGTGTGGGTCAAATAAAGTGTGGGTCGAATAAAGTGTAGGCAGAATAAAGTGTGGGTCGAATAAAGCATGGGCAGAATAAAGGGTGGGTCGAATAAAGTGTGGGCAGAAAAAAGTGTGGGCAGAATAAAGCATGGGCAGAATAAAGTGTGGGTCGAATAAAGTGTGGGTCGAATAAAGTGTGGGTCGAATAAAGTGTGGGCCGAATAAAGTGTGGGCAGAATAAATTGTGGGCAGAATAAAGTGTGGGTCGAATAAAGTGTGGGCCGAATAAAGTGTGGGTCGAATAAAGTGTGGGTCGAATAAATTGTAGGCAGAATAAAGTGTGGGTCGAATAAAGCATGGGCAGAACAAAGTGTGGGTCGAATAAAGCATGGGCAGAATATGGTGTGGGCCGAATAAAGCGTGGGTCGAATAAACTGTGGGCAGAATAAAGTATGGGCAGAATAAAGTGTGGGTCGAATAAAGCATGGGCTGAATAAAGTGTGGGCAGAATAAAATGTGTATCAAATAAAGTGTGGGCAGAATAAAGTGTGGGCTGAACAAAGTGTGGGCCGAATAAAGTTTGGGTCGAATAAAGTGTGGGTCGAATAAAGTGTGGGTCGAATAAAACATGGGCAGAATAAAGTGTGGGTCGAATAAAGTGTGGGTCAGAATAAAACATGGGCAGAATAAAGCGTGGGTCGAATAAACTGTGGCTCGAATAAAGCAAGGGCAGAATAAAATGTGGGCAGAATAAAGTGTGGGTCGAGTAAAGGGTGGGTCGAATAAAGTGTGGGTCGAATAAAGTGTGGGTCGAATAAAACATGGGCAGAATAAAGTGTGGGCAGAATAAAGTGTGGTTCGAATAAAGCATGGGAAGAATAAAGTGTGGGCAGAATAAAGTGTGGGTCGAATAAAGCATGGGCAGAATAAAGTGTGGGTCGAATAAAGTGTGGGCAGAATAAAGTGTGGGCCGAATAAAGTGTGGGTCGAATAAATTGTAGGTCGAATAAAGTGTGGGTCGAATAAAGCATGGACAGAATAAAGTGTGGGCAGAATAAAGTGTGGGTCGAATAAAGCGTGGGTCGAATAAACTGTGGCTCGATAAAGCAAGGGCAGAATAAAATGTGGGCAGAATAAAAGTGTGGGTCGAGTAAATGGTGGGTCGAATAAAGTGTGGGTCGAATAAAGTGTGGGTCGAATAAAACATGGGCAGAATAAAGTGTGGGCAGAATAAAGTGTGGTTCGAATAAAGCATGGGAAGAATAAAGTGTGGGCAGAATAAAGTGTGGGTCGAATAAAGCATGGGCAGAATAAAGTGTGGGCAGAAAAAAGTGTGGGCAGAATTAAGTGTGGGTCGAATAAAGTGTGGGTCAGATAAAGCATGGGCAGAATAAAGGGTGGGTCGAATAAAGTGTGGGTCGGAATGAAG
>JAGDYQ010000081.1:2421569-2479548 GCA_021962125.1 Bulinus truncatus | reverse complement strand
CAGCTGTTGTGCAAAAAATCATTTATATTCACAAAAGAAACTAATTATGATAACTAACTTGTTATTTCATTAAATTGCTCTGATAATAAAATGTCTTAATTTAAGGTGTGGTCAAATTAGACAATGACATACAGTGACTAGAAAAATAAATAAAAAGTGAATTCAAGTCACACAAATAGTACCTTGACACTGTTCAGTACACTGTTTTACTGGCCGACTAGAGATGGTTTTAAAATTGGAAAAAAATCCTGGGAAATTGTTTAAATAATTGTCGCCAAGCCCCCAAGGGCGAAAAGAGCAACAATAACACAGACGGCAAGTGGAACAAAATATTTTGGATTCTGGAGTGAGAACCGCTGATGTCTACGAGATACCTGAAAGTGAAAGAAAAATATTTTAAATCAGACAGTTTGAAAAAAACTATTTGTATAAATTAAAGTTTTTATAATGATACTTTGTAGAAATTAAGTTTTAAGTATTAAGTAGACATCAATGTGATATCCAAGAGAAGAATATATTTTATATAGAATATCAATAGATACCGGTATCTTAACATTTTAAAATTTATAACTGACCAGGCATTAATTCATCTATATTTAAACTAAGCACTTCTGGTTTATCAAATCAGCTTATTCAGATGAAAATGAATTTAACCAGTTCTCAAATCAAATTTAATTTTTTTTTTTTAATATAAAAAAACTTGTAAAAATAAGATTTTTAATAACATGGTTTAGATCCTTCAAATACTAATATAGATTTTATTGACTAAAAAAAGCAAGAGGGTCTATCTGGATTTATTATTTTATCTTTTAATATTTTATTTAGTTTTTTATTGTATACCAATGCTAAGCTTGAGAAGCCATAATCTCTTTCAGCCATTTCAATCTTTTTATTAACATTATCAAAAAGTAATTAGCTTCTGGTCCCTTAAGAACATTTTAAAATAGTGTATTGTCTTCGAGAATACACAAGAGTTCAAAATTTCAAATCAACTTGGGACTCTAGATTTCAAATTTCCCAGATCACAGAGTCTGTCACCAATCAAAGGATGGCTATAATAAAAAATGATATATAAAAGACTACATTAAAGTAAAAAAATGTAAATGTACCTGTCCTTGAGAAAAACTTTCATCTACATTTGTTGTCTGGACAGTTGTCATGGGATTGGACTCTGATTCAGTTCTTATCGTCGCTCCTAGAGATACTGGCCATAGCAGGGAATCTTTACTGGAATCTGGGGAGATGTCACAGAGCTGAAGATATTTACCAGGAATGTAGGCACCAGGGGAAGAGCATTCGGATATTAAGTCTACATCGTCATATTCTGGTTTGTCTCCCCTGGAACACAAATCGTACAGGTCAAGATGAAGCCGACTTGTGCTGAACGGCGATCTAACAATAGATGACCCGAGGTCAAACGGGCCAGCTTGACTTTCCTGGGCGTACTTGCTGCTCAAATTGGAAGTGAACTCCATTGTATGAACTTTTTATTGTCGCCCTGCTTATTTTGCGCTGGTGCACTTGATTCCCTCTATTTGATGTGGCGTATTGGAAACTAGACAATGTAAAAGAAAAAGGTCTTTTTAAAAAAAATATGAACTGATTCAAGACTTTTACCACAAAAATAATGAATAATACTTATTAATAATACTTATGAATAATACTTATGATTTTGTTTTGCTTCATAGACTTTTTATAATTTTAAATTAATTGAAACGATTGACTTACAAGATCAAATATTTAGCATATTTGAGGTATATGGCGTTACAATGAACTTGATGTAATCAGAAAGAAGACAAAGAGAGAGAGACACCCAGACAAGGCAGTTGGTGACTCATGCTAGCCGGTTCATCATCAGACTTAATTAAGTCACCTGTCACGTGATATTAAAACAACAACAACAAAGACCACTTATTTTTGTCGTTTAAGATCATGATATAAGGACGATAACCATTGGTTGCACTTGGAACTGTATAGAGGACAATCATTAAAAAGAGACGGGGTCCCCGGTGAGAAAAGTGATGGGGTGAGGGGTGAATTCAAATGGGTAACCCATCAGTATTGGGTGACTCAGGGGTCACTGGAGAACAACTGGCAGGTGGTGGCTCATAAACTGGGTACAGTGGGGTAGAGTCGTCAGCTGACAGGTGGCCGGAAAAACGAAGAAGGCCATGTGTATGACCGACCAAAGAAAAGGCATAGAAAGCCATCTGTCTATCAACTTTTTCAACTAGTTGGGGTTTTGGTAAGAGTACGATGCCGCCAATCTACCATCATATGAAATAATTACTATGGTATTGTTTGAAAACACAGACCCACGAATAAACACAACATAGGCCTACTTCATCTCACAAGCAGAAATTTTTCTTTATCATTTACTGAAATTTTCCTTAATGAATTACAGACCTTTCGTTCACCATTTACATAACATTTTCGTCATCATTTACAGAAAATACCTTAAACATTTACATAACATGTTTCTTCTTATATAAAATCAATTTCCCGAACTTTTAAAAGAAAAAAGCTTATTTACACTCGCAATCATATTTATCTATTTACACATACATGCATACTTCAATAGAACAATAAAAACGAACGATTGTGACATTTGTTAATTAGCGTCTAATGAAGCTCCATTAGACAGACATATGTCTAGGCACTAGACACCCAAGTAATGGGTTTGTATCTCATCCCTTTAATTCTCTAACCAAGATAACATGCGGTGTCAAAGGAGAAAGATGTTTGTTAATATTTAACAGTGAGGATAACACGGTGTAGCTGGATAAAGTAGGTGTAACAACAACCAAACTTGGCCAGACAAAAGAGTAAATCATTATTGTTCAACACAAGAGTCAAGAAAAGAGGTTCGACCCAATTAATTTCAGACATACGGAGGGAACTGCCTTTGTAATGAGTAGACATAGCTCTCTCTCTCCCTCTCTCTCTCTCTCTCTCTCTCTCTCTCTCTCTCTCTCTCTCTCTATATATATATATATATAGGTAAGTGAAGCAGTGGGCTATGTGCGTCATCACACCGAGACTTTATGTAGGTCAACGGCGCGTGTGATTTACATTTCTTGTTAAATCGGTCGTTTAACCTTAGCTTTAAATCAAGTACCGAAACGACATTCACGAATTCTTTTCTATACAACAATCATAACGTCGCTAAATCGGTATAACGCAGGGAAGGGGGAGAACTACGGGTGGTACTGATAGATGATGTCTGCTATTTAACGAACATTTTAAATTAAAAACAACTAATTAAATACAATTTTAAAATTTCTATAGAGGTGGGGAAATGATTGAGAGGGGGTCCTGAATGTTATGACGGGGAGATGGTCATTTTTTTAAGTTAGTCATATGTAACACGTATACATTATATAGCCCTACTATCTACTGCTGTATTTATGTTTATTATACAACGATACTGACACGGCGATGGTGTCAGTTCCAATAAAAAATATGCCACATATTTGACGTATGTTGTTTAATGGCACGTGACCCCGTGTTTGTTTCAGCGTTCATTCTTTTTGGTGTGTATTAGGTCACTGATGTCATCGGAATGTTTATAATAAGGTGTTTCTTTTTAGTCATCAACAGAGGGAGGCTGTGTGTGGCTGTGTGAATGTCATAATTAGTAAGATGTGAATGGTGTACATACTGCCACAGTGTTGGTAATAAACGGAATACATAATCAGAGTTCAGGCATACATATGACAAGAACATGAAGAGAAAGAGGGTTCTTGTGTTCATATTTGAATAAGTGGTCCTACTGTTAGGCTCATACATATATGGTTCAAACCTGTGACAGTTTGTGTGTAGGCATATACTAGACAACTTGTGACTGTGTGTAGGCATATACTAGACAACTTGTGACAGTCTGTGTGTAGGCATATACTAGACAACTTGTGACAATCTGTGTGTAGGCATATGCTAGACAACTTGTGACAGTCTGTGTGACTGTGAAGGCATATACTAGACAACTTGTGACCGTACCAATAGAGTAAACTCGTGAACTGTTATGTATAGAATTGGAAATCAAGTTGCTGTGTTTTAATGCACTAAACTGTTAGCACCTTGTCATTAAAAAATATTTCATAATCTAAATAATGTACTTTGTGCTCATACAATTAGGGTGGTGTCAATTCTTGTTGGGAGGCTAGTATTTGTTATTGTTACATTTTATCATCACTCCACACCCATATTATACATATTTCGATTAAGAAAATGTCGAGATTATGATAATGACGTAATTCTAATAAGTCCTATTTGTTAGGCTATTTATGAATGCATGGAATGTGAAGTACATGTATGTTGTTTATCATTATTTATCCAGTACTTGTGCCACCTTCTTCGAGCTTTACTTCCACAAAACAATAACTATGTTAAAATGTTTGAAGACGATGTTATTTCAGACCAGCTGTTCAATGACAAAGCTGATCTAAGTTTTAATATTTGTCTACTGTTATCAGACAGTTCATAAAATATCTAGGTTATACTCATATGGTTATACTAGTCAGACTTGGTTAATGCTTGTTAGTTGTTTTTTTTTTTGGTTTGTTTCTGTATTTATCAGCCATCACAATTGATGGAATGTCTCATGGTAATTGTTTCTGTATTTATCAGCCATCACAATTGATGGAATGTCTCATGGTAATTAAACTGATGGAATGGCTGATAACGTAGTAATGATTTTTCAAGTTACTAACTTAACACGGCAAAAACAATCGCTATCGAACAATGTTTTTTTTAAAGTAATTACATTTTACATGTATATTATATGAGTTAAATATTAATTAATTAAACGTATAGTGAGAACTGTCAAGTCTTTGTTGTTGTTTTTCAAAAAATGATAATCATGAGGCTAATAAATAATCATTAGATATGATGAAATTACTTGAAAAACAAACTTTGTTCTTCAAGTAATTTGTTACAAAGTAACAGTCCCAATATAATAATAATAATAATGAGGCTCAATGACTCAGTGGTAATTTAATTAATACAACGATGATAAACTTACATTGTAATAAGTTCGTCTTTCTTGTAAATAATCCCGAACAAAGAAAACGTTTATCCTTTCCTTTACACAGCAGAACTAGAAAAATTGTGAAGAGGGGTGAAAATAAACTGTCTTGTTTCACAGCATCCTACGCGATGTGTGGCGGAAATGGCAACTGCTCTGTGTCGTGTTAACGACCCGTCCGCTTTCTATAAAAAGCCAGTCGTGGTTTGCTAGCACAAGGATTGTCGCCTGGTCGTCTAAAAATAGCAACAGTGAGAATCACCGCAAGCGAGATACGACAGGACTTGAAGTGGGGAAACACGTAAGATGGGTTCACTATCTCGACTTAAAAAAAAAATACCCAGAAGGATTTTTCTAATCGAGAGTTCCCAAGAGTTTTTTTTTTTTAAACTTACATTCATTTAGTACGTGGGACACTGGGCGTCATCTATGTATGATATCTTTTTTATTAGGTAAATGTGATCTGGCTTTCGTTTTGATGTCACGCAACTGACAACAATTGGTTGCGGTGCGATTTGAGGATCACTGTTGAAATCTTCTGGTATTCGATGTTTACCAGGATTAAGACCGGAAAAAGAACAGTTCTCAATTATTTGAACATAGAGGGACTATCATGTAATAACTGTATTATGAAGACAGCAAAGTGGGTATTTTGCACTTAAGTCATTTTGTAAAGACTACACTTAATGGCAAAACCTAAAATTTGCTATTTGCTAAAATTTAAATAAATAATGATAATAAGTCAAAGAAAATTATCAATTTTCTTAAAGTTGTGACGTTTTATTTTGTATCGATTCTGTATATATCTTATATCAATAATGATTGTAACAGTCAGCCGATTTTACATTTACTGAGGTATAATTCGCACTGTATTTAGGGTTTAGTTCATGTCACATTCTGAAATCAAGCCATACCCTGCCTACATTGCCCCATCACACGAAAAGGGGGGGGGGTGATAATAAATAGGATAGACAAATGCTTTGTCTTCTCAGGTGTTCGCACTGTGGTCAGTCTGTCTAGCACCCACTATCACTGAAAGTCACATGGGAAGAGTTAAAGTCTATAGGGTAGGTAATCTGTGACCTTGTTATATTCAAGCGAGATGGGCGAGAAAGGAGTGTCCCTTAATCGCCTCACGCGTGAAGGCACGAGTGATCACGCGTGATGAGCGTGACCTACCCATTGGACAGCGAAGTCTCGCTCGACCGAGAACGGATGTGCGTGACTTGCAACTTCCGGTCAGTGGAGTCGGCGTGGGTCAGTCAGGCAATCGGGGCTAGTTAGTCGCATAGAGAGGTCGACACGAGTGAGCCCGGGGTGCGGTAAACCAGTCTGGGCTGGTTTCGACCGGCCCAGCGCTGAGTTCTTGTGAGAACTACCCACCTCAGCTAATTCTGTTTAATATACTTGATTTATAATATTGCTTTGTAGTAGCCGTTTAAGCTACTGTCCTTTTCATGACACCATGTAACTGTTTGCTTTTGATTTATAATATTGCTTTGTAGTAGCCGATTAAGCTACGTGTCCTTTTTAGGACAGATTGTCTTTATTTTTAATGTAAATAAACTCGTTGTATTTACATTTGAGTTTTGTACTAATTTCTTGTTATGTTGTGTGCGTCCTGTGGAACCACGTGGCTGGGGCAAATACAAATACTGGCCAGAACTCAGTAGGTGATCATGCCTTTAGACAACGACCTCATGGACCCCGCAAGGGGCCCTTGATAGTCCAAGCAAACCTTTTTTTTTAATTTCTTAAAAAAAGGTTTGTGAAAGTGGTGGAATGTATGGGAAAGTATGGACTAACATATTAGTATGTAGTATGGGAAAGTACTGACTAACATGTTAGTATGTAGTATGGACTAACATATTAGTATGTAGTATGGGAAAGTATGGACTAACATATTAGTATGTAGTATGGGAAAGTATGGACTAACATATTAGTATGTAGTATGGGGAAGTACTGACTAACATGTTAGTATGTAGTATGGACTAACATATTAGTATGTAGTATGGGAAAGTATGGACTAACATATTAGTATATAGTATGGGAAAGTACTGACTAACTTATTAGAATGTAGTATGGGCAAATATGGAGTCAGCTGGCTCTGTGGTTGTATTTCTGTCAGTGAGTCTTTATAAAAAAAAACAAGCAATTAAGCCTGTTCCATTCTGGACACAGGACGTGTTAGCGCATTTTCATGTTATGTATCAGTACGTTTGTTAGCTTTCAGTAAATATTTGTAAATTATGGAAATGTTTATAAATTCAATTGTGTAATGCATATATCTGTAAAAAATATTATAAAGACGTTTCTTTATATTTGAAAAAAAAATATTTTCTCTTAAATCTAACCACAAATGGTTTGTGGTTACTGAAATAGGACTCATAATTGAAAACATTCGAAATTGTAGTCATTTAATCGTCCGAAAACTCCGTCAATTGTTGCATAGCTCTGATACTTTCGATTTAACTCAGAACACAAACTTACTATTTCATTTGATGAGTTTCTTAATAAATCTTGGTGAAACTACGTGCTGCAGTATTTCGCACCAAATGAATGGGTTATTGAACGTACAAGGTGTAGAATGGAGCTATATATATATAATATATAAGCCCCTTAGGAGCCCTGAAGCCCGGCCCTCAGAGGTCCTATCGCGAAATGAACTTTTGATGTACACTTGGCAGGCCAGGACCTACAAAATGATATATACATCATGGGTCTAGGACTTATGGTTGCTGAGATATATCGCGCTCCTTTGTTAATATAGCTTATATAGTAAAAAACGGTACTTTCTAAGCCCCCTTTTACGGCCCTCAGAGGTCAGATCGCGAAATGAACTTTTGCTGCTCACATGGCAGGCCAAGACCTACAAAATGATATATACATCATGGGTCTAGGACTTATGGTTGTTGAGATCTAGGGTGATGACAGACAGACAGACAGACAGACAGACAAAACGAGGACAATAGAGCATTTTTTTTTCGAAAATGCTCTAATAACATGAGATAAAACCAGACCCCGTGTAAAATAAAATAACGAGAGCCAATGAAGCCCTCAAGATTTTAATGTCAACACTGTGTAGGCCTGTCTACGTAATGTATCTATAAAAAGACAAACGGGAAAAGGAAAAGTAAAGGAATTTCCTCAATACTCAGTTTAACCGGATATGTTTCAGTTAATGTATAACTTAATAAATTCCCCATGTCACTCTTCGAAAATAACTGGTTAGTGGGCAAATCTGATTAAATTGTCAGCACTATAAATATTATTGTCTTTTAATCTCATAAAATGATTTTTTTTTCAATTTACTCTAAATATAAACCTCTTGGCACGTACAGTTCAAAAAAGGGTGTTTATTAATAGGTATTTGTGAGGTTAGGTAGGATTAGTAGGTCACATCGTAGGAGCGTATATTCACACTACCAGACTAAAACATACACCTAAACAATTATATACAGAGGTTGTATTCACACTACCAGACTAAAACATACACCTAAACAATTATATACAGAGGTTGTATTCACACTACCAGACTAAAACAAACACCTAAACAATTATATACAGAGGTTGTATTCACACTACCAGACTAAAACATACACCTAAACAATTATATACAGAGGTTGTATTCACACTACCAGACTAAAACATACACATAAACAATTATATACAGAGGTTGTATTCACAATACCAGACTAAAACATACACATAAACAACCATATACAATGAACAAAAACATCGTCCCTGAACATTTGCGAAGAATTGTTTGTACTCGTGAAATTGAAGTTCAAAGCTGAGTTTTGTATTTTTTAGTTTCTCTATAAAAATCTTCTTTTAAGTAGCGCATGCTATACTGAAAACAAAGTGATTGTTTTTTTTTTACCATTGTTACAAAAACTATATTTGATTATGATACAAGACACTGACGCAGACATTCGAGTGATGAGCTTCTAATGTACAAATGATGCATGCATTCATTTTGACACTCAAGACAATCACAATACATTATAATTAACGCAAATTTCTGTGTCATCTATTAAAATAGAAACATAACTGTAGTTTTTATGTAATATTTATTATACTCTTTAAGGAACCGTTCAATAAAAATATAGCAAAAGTGATTTGAGAGATACACCCTGTCCATTATATAACATCATACACCCTGTTCATTATATAACATCATACACCCTGTCCATTATATAACATCATACACCCTGTCCGTTATATAATATCATACACCCTGTCCATTATATAACATCATACACCCTGTCCATTATATAACATCATACACCTTGTCCATTATATAACATCATACACCCTGTCCATTATATAACATCATACACCCTCTCCATTATATAACATTATACACCCTGTCCATTATATAAATTCATACACCCTATCCATTATATAACATTATACACCCTGTCCATTATATACATTCATACACCCTGTCCATTATATAACATCATACACCCTGTCCATTATATAATATCATACACCCTGTCCATTATATAACATCATACACCATGTCCATTATATAACATCATACACCCTGTCCATTATATAACAACATACACCTTGTCCATTATATACATTCATACACCCTGTCCATTATATAACATCATACACCCTGTCCATTATATAATATCATACACCCTGTCCATTATATAACATCATACACCATGTCCATTATATAACATCACAGGTCCCTGTCCATTATATAACAACATACACCTTGTCCATATAGTATAACATCATACACCCTGTCCATTATATAACATCATACACCCTCTCCATTATATAACATTATACACCCTGTCCATTATATAAATTCATACACCCTATCCATTATATAACATTATACACCCTGTCCATTATATACATTCATACACCCTGTCCATTATATAACATCATACACCCTGTCCATTATATAATATCATACACCCTGTCCATTATATAACATCATACACCATGTCCATTATATAACATCATACACCCTGTCCATTATATAACAACATACACCTTGTCCATTATATAGCATCATACACCCTGTCCATTATATAACATCATACACCCTGGCCATTATATAACATCATACACCCTGTCCATTATATAACATCATACACCCTGTCCATTATATAACATCATACACCCTGTCCATTATATAACAACATACACCCTGTCCATTATATAACATCATACACCTTGTCCATTATATAACATCATACACCCTGTCCATTATATAACATCATACACCCTGTCCATTATATAAAATCATACACCCTGTCCATTATATAATATCATACACCCTGTCCATTATATAACATCATACACCATGTCCATTATATAACATCATACACCCTGTCCATTATATAACATCATTTAACAAGATTAATACCCCCCCACCTTAATTCTTGTATATAAGAGACCATAATTGCGTCAAGTGTGCCGCCGAATTTTTAAAAGAGTTTTAGTGTGCCGCGAGTTGAAAAAGTTTGCGGAACACTGTTACATACTATTGTTTTTTAAACAAGGACCTATTTAATTGTCAACGCCATTCGTCCTTCAGTTAGTTATGCCATCTTCCTTACATAGGTTTTTACCTTCTGCCAACCAGCTGTTTATGACAATCGTTGATAATTAAAATAACAATATTATGAAATTATTTAATATTAGTTTTCAGATAATGTATTTTCCAACTATGTAAAAAAATTCTTTAAATAGCGTAGCTTGAATAACTGTACACAGGATGGTCTCTGTAAAAGTATCTAATCTAATAAAATAATAGAGATTTTGGGTTCTGCGTTAAATCGAAAGTAAAGAATAAATACAACAGTATTCCAGTTTAAAATACATGTACAAACATGAAAAAATCGGATCTGCCCGAAACCAAAAATAACCTAGCCTACCGATCAAGACTAAGGGGATATAGCTCTATGCAAATGTTTTGCAGGGTACAACAAGTATCTACACAATCTTAAACAGATTGACTCAATCTTGGATGTTTCATTTTGATAGATTTAACTAACTATGTACACATATTGTTTGTGTTTGTTCAATGTATGACTGTACAGTTGATATGCACTTTTCATACTGAAATAAATTTAGTAATAAAATAGGGAAGTAAAACAAGGTACACAATATTTGACATTTTCTGAGATTTTATTTAAAATTTATTTTCTAAGTTCGATCAGCGTTTACAATAAATGTTCTTATTATCCGTTGTGTATCTACAAGATGTTATAAAATCAAAATAATGAAGAATAAGACAATTGTATTGTAAATGTGGAGTGACTCCATGGGTTATATAACCCTGACGGCTTCAAGTCATAAAGATTTACATGTATAATATATACATTATGTACACATAAACATTTAGATGTATAATATATACATTATGTACACATAAACATTTACATGTATAATATATACATTATGTACACATAAACATTTACATGCTTTACATGTATAATATATACATTATGTACACATAAACATTTACATGTATAATATATACATTATGTACACATAAACATTTACATGTATAATATATACATTATGTACACATAAACATTTACATGCTTTACATGTATAATATATACATTATGTACACATAAACATTTACATGTATAATATATACATTATGTACACATAAACATTTACATGTATAATATATAAATTATGTACACATAAACATTTGCATGTATAATATATACATTATGTATACTTAAACATTTAAATGTATAATATATACATTATGAACAAGTTATAATATACATTTACATGTATAGCACTATGTAACACCATTTTCGTTCATGGCTTCTTAGTGTTATATCACAACTGATTACATCTAAAAACTATCGAAAAACGACAACATTCTTCACAAACATTGTTTATACAACAGAACTGAAAAATGTTGTATTTATTGTGACAAAACAAGGAAATGTTTATATTTTAGTTGATGCGGACTAATAAAAAAACACTAGCCTGATAAATAAAGACAGTCGAAAATCACTTTAAAATGTTCAGAAATGATCAGGTTTTCTATATTTGCGAGTGCACTGCAAATCGATTTCTCGGAGAAGCACCCAAATGTTGTCTCCTATTATGTTTTCGTAATACTGTCCTTGGTAACGACCTTCAAAGTCCAATATACAGTGGGTATTCGGTTAACGAACTTAATCCGTTCCACAATTATGTTCGCTATCCGAATCGTTCGTTAACCGATAATCGATTAACCTTATATGTTAATGGAAATTCGAGTAATTCGTTCTACAGATCCTAGAAATTTAATTTTTTAAAAATATCATGTACAGTACAAGTATAATTTTTTAAGTAAATTTATTTATTACAAATTTAATACATGCGCACAACTAATTGAGGACTGGTGTCGGGTGTTCCGAGAGCCGAGAGGTTTCGTAAAAATTACAAACAGATCCTGACCATGGATATCTAGATATAACACCAGGATAGACAACCAAACAAAATTTCATTCTAGCCGTGTACGGTTTAGGCTGACGCAAAGATTAACGCCCAACAGACGGCATACAATAAAATGTGACTTTTTATTTCTAGTATAATATTTTTATTAAAAAAAAATGCTTTCTAAATACTTTCTACTAAAAAATAATTGTCAATTTTTATTTTAACAACAATTTCTCGTTTAATAAAAAGTAACATATTGAAATGAATCATAATGAATTTTTTTTTCTTCTTTGTGTTTGTGGATTGTTTAGTTTATTTTTTTTTTATCTAAACTTTTTAAAAATAATAAAATACTTGCATAATAATATCACTTCGAAACATATATTGTTAAAAAGCCCTTTCAATTTACTACATTTTCATATATATACTATAATAACATAACTTTTAAATAAAAGCTGTAGAGAAATATTAGTCGATAAAAATTTTAAAGACATTGACGAATTAAGATTGAAAAAGCGGATGTTTTTTTTTAACGATGTCAACAGAGGAGGGCTATTGAAGCCATCTGAGTACACCTTCTCTATTTGCCTACTAAATTGGAAAGTATTCAATTCATTGAAAAGATCAGCAAGTAGTCTGAAACTATTTCTAGGACAAGCAAATAAAAAAAAATTGTTTGTTAAAATTGTTGATAAAGTAACAATTGATGAGTCATTGCTGATTGAAGAAATTTTTTTTTTATTTCAATCATAATTTAAAAGAACTTATTTATGTTAAATTTTTAAATTGTTCGTCTAAAAATTATGTTAAGCAATTGATTGAGACGGTTCATGAAAAACCAATGAAAAAACGAAAAATAATTAAATTGACAAAATAAAGATTTTAAATTAAAAAATTTCTTATTAAAAGTTTTCAAACTTTAAATGCGTTTGTGTTTATTTCATAAAAACAAAAGTACCAAATATACAAAACTTCCATTAAACATGAAGACTAACGCTAAACAATTGATAGTGTGTCAGCCTAAAACTGCTATTAAACATGAAGACTAACGCTAAACAATTGATAGTGTGTCAGCCTAAAACTGCTATTAAACATGAAGACTAACGCTAAACAATTGATTGTGTGTCAGCCTAAAACGTATTCTTTAAAATATTGGTTGTCCTTCCTGATGCTATATCTAGATTGCCATGTCCTGACTTATGCAAGTTCAACATTCGTAAATTCGGACTAACGTAAAAAAAAAAATTTCTCGCGGAACTCGGATGTCAACAGAATGTGGGGTGTTAGTTTACTTTTAGATCACCTTTGTTAACATCGACAGATGGACAGGCACGACGAGAGGGGGGTCAGGATGTCATTGCCAGGGGGCATCTGTAAGGGGGCCCGGCCGCCCCGACGATGTCAATTTTTCACGACTCATTGTTTATTAAGGGGCCCCGCAATGATGTCATGCCCTGGGGCTCTTGTTGGCTCTAGGCGCCCCTGCAGATGGCGATCGCTCAACACTAGCGGCTCCAGGCCACAAAAACAGGTTTTTTGCCTTTTCGTTTGAAGTTAAACGTTGAAAGAAATGACTCAAGCGTTCCAAGAAATAAACACGGCTTCCATGCGATTTGAACAAATGGATACTAACACTTCCCGCTTTTTGAAAGTTTAGAGAATAGTAGAAGACAGACTGTCTGTAGTTTTTGTTCGTTATCCGAATATTGTTCGTTGTCCGAACATAAAAATCTTTCCTGAAAGTGTTCGTTGTCCGATTAGTTCGCTGTCCGAACAGTTCGTTAACCGAATACCCACTGTATATTAACATTTTGTGAAACCATCTCGAAGGCCCATCAGGACTGACACCATTCTGAAGTCTCAGGTGACGTACCATCCATAGTCATACTTCAAGGTACTCAGCAACAGCTTTACACTCGTGTAGTCCTCTTTGAGATGCAGAGAGTGAGGCTTATGGAGAGACGGGTAGTTGTTTCCGTTGTGAAGCAGCACAGCTTTGAGGCTCCGAGATGAGCTGTCTATTAATATAGGCCATTCACTCTGGTTACAGGTGATACCTATTGTCTCGAATAGACCTGTCACTTTGTTACACAATCACAGCCCATCTTTACAATCACAGCCCATCTTTACAATCACAGCCCATCTTTACAATCACAGCCCATCTTTACAATCACAGCCCATCTTACCGACTAAAGAAGTTGGATAATGTTTGGTGACGCTTTCTCTGATCAGTGACTTGCATGCATTCATCCAACGTTCCACTTCTTGAGCCTGGATGTCAGAAGCTCAGCATAGGACTTGATAAGACAAAGGTCTCTGATCAGATAGTTAATGTCATTCAGGTTAGGGAAGTGTGACCTTCTCTTCTCAACCGCTTCTGTAAAATCATAATCTGTATCTCAATATGTTCCTCGCTGTCTGTCTCGCTGCTGTCTCCTGAAGATAGCTGATGAGAAACAGGCAGTTCGGGGCAGTGTGGTACTCTTGCAATGAAAGAAGGAATGTTTGGATAAATGATTTGAGGTCCATTCTTGCCAGTGCGATGTTTGGTTGGATCCACCCACCAGGCAGATGTAACAGTTGCTGTATAGTAAACGTCATGGCTCTCTTTTCTCCCCTGTACCAACCTGTAAAATAGCAGATTAAATTAATTACATAAATTTAAAAGCAGGAAATTTTACTCATTACGTAATACAGCAAATTTGTATCTTACCTTCAAGAGTTTTATTGCATATACGCATTTGGAATGATTTGCCTATGACCTGATCCCCGACATCTTACGACATGCTTTCATTGAATACTTTCTGACTCTTTTCTTTATAAATTGTTCAGAAACTAGCAAATTTAATCTGGTGGATGCAAACAACATCTTGATGCCGTCTAAATCAATTATATCTCTTTAATAAAAATGTGTTTTTCTCTTACTCAGCAATAACCTAAACCGAAATACTGGTTCGAGTCACCTGTGCTTTTATACTTGTATGAGTACTATTGGACAGTCTTGAAAGAATATTCTAGATTCTATAAGACTACTCAGTAATGAATGTGAATAAAGAATTTTCTGGAAAACAGACCATTCTAGCAGTTCAAGAATATCTAGAACACTACTAAGCAGACAATGCGAATAAAGAATTTACAAGAAAACAAGAATTTCAAAATATCATTATCCTAATCACAAAAACAAAGAATAATTTCTATTTTCTGTTTGTTTTATCTCTCTTACTGGCTACGGCCGAATGTTGTGTAACTCTGGTAAATACAGTTTCATAGTGAGACATAACCAGTATCACGAGATACAGTGATAAGTACAGTAGACACAACCAGTATCACGAGATACAGTGATAAGTACAGTAGACACAACCAGTATCACGAGATACAGTGATAAGTACAGTAGACACAACCAGTATCGCGAGATACAGTGATAAGTACATTACACACATCCAGTATCACGAGATACAGTGATAAGTACAGTAGACACATCCAGTATCACGAGATACAGTGATAAGTACAGTAGACACAACCAGTATCACGAGATACAGTGATGAGTACAGTAGACACAACCAGTATCACGAGATACAGTGATGAGTACAGTAGACACAACCAGTATCACGAGATACAGTGATGAGTACAGTAGACACAACCAGTATCACGAGATACAGTGATAAGTACAGTCGACACAACCAGTATCACGAGATACAGTGATAAGTACAGTAGACACATCCAGTATCACGAGATACAGTGATAAGTACAGTGGACATATCCAGTATCACGAGATACAGTGTTAAGTACAGTAGACACAACCAGGCACGCCGAGAGTGCGAGGCAGAGGGGGTCATTGCAGGGGGCCCGCATCTGTAAGGGGGCCCGGCCGCCCCGACCATGTCACTTTTTTTCACGACTTATTGTTTATTAAGGGGCCCGCAATGATGTCCTGCCCTGGGGCCCGTGTTGGCTTTCGGCGCCACTGGACACAACTGTTACATACACAACTGTTATATACACAGCTTGTTACAGTACACACAACTGTTACATACACAATTTGTTACATACACAACTGTTACATACACAGCTTGTTCCACACAGCTGTTACAGACACAACTTGTTACAGACAAAACTGTTACATGCAAAACTTGTTACATACACAGCTTGTGACAGACACAACTGTTACAGTACACACATCTGTTACATACACAACTTGTTACATACACAACTTGTTACATACACAACTTGTTACATACAGAACTTGTTACAGTACACACATCTGTTACATACACAACTTGTTCCACACAGCTGTTACAGACACAACTTGTTACATAAAAAACTGTTACATGCAAAACTTGTTACAATACACACTTTTTACAGACACAACTTTGTTACAGACACAACTGTTAGTATCACAACTTGTGATAGTAGACATAAATATTACATAAACAACCGTAACATACACAACTTGTTACATACATAACGTGTTACGGTAGATTAACGCCACTGGACACAACTGTTACATACACAACTGTTACATACACAGCTTGTTACAGTACACACAACTGTTACATACACAACTTGTTACATACACAACTGTTACATACACAACTTGTTCCACACAGCTGTTACAGACACAACTTGTTACAGACAAAACTGTTACATGCAAAACTTGTTACATACACAGCTTGTAACAGACACAACTGTTACAGTACACACATCTGTTACATACACAACTTGTTACATACACAACTTGTTACATACAAAACTTGTTACAGTAGACACAACTGTTACAGACACAACTTTTTACAGACACAACTGTTACTGACACACATTGTTACAGACACAACTGTTACATACAAACTTGGTACAGTAGACACAACTGTTACAAACACAAAATGTTACATACACAACATGTTACAAACACAACTTGTTACATATACTTCGTGTTACGTTAGACAGAACTGTTACATACATAATGTAACATACATAACGTGTTACGGTAGACACAATAGTTACAGACACAACTTGTTACTTACACAACTTGTTACAGTAGACACAACAGTTACAGACACAACTTGTCACATACAAAACGTGTTACGGTAGACACAACTGTTACATACACACCATGTTACATACACAACGTGTTAGAGTAGACACAACTGTTACATACACTATGTTCCATACACAACGTGTCACGGTAGACACAACTGTTACATACACAATGTTACATACACACCTTGTTACAGTAGACACAACTGTTACAGTAGACACAACTGTTACAGTAGACACAACTGTTACAGTAGACACAGTATAAACTGTAAGAAATGGGATCTTGCTTGACTTTTTAAATGGACTTGCATATTTATTTTTAGATCAGACACGGCATACTATGGCCCCCGGGCCAAGTAAACCCGTCATCTTGCTTTTTTTCGACCCACACTTTATACTTCCCATGCTTTTTTTCGACCCACACTTTATTCTGCCCATGCTTTATTCTGCCCACACTTTATTCTGCCCACACTTTATTCTGCCCATGCTTTATTCTGCCCACACTTTATTCTGCCCACACTTTATTCTGCCCACAGTTTATTCTGCCCACACTTTATTCTGCCCACACTTTATTCGACCCACACTTTATTCGACCCACACTTTATTCGAACCACACTTTATTCTGCCCATGCTTTATTCGACCAACACTTTATACTACTCATGCCTTATTCGACCCACACTTTATTCTGCCCATGCTTTATTCGACCCACACTTTATTCTGCCCATGCTTTATTCGACCCACACTTTATTCTGCCCATGCTTTATTCGACCCACACTTTATTCTGCCCATGCTTTATTCGACCCACACTTTATTCTTCCCACACTTTATTCGACCCACACTTTATTCTGCCCATGCTTTATTCGGCCCACACTTTATTCTGCCCACACTTTATTCGGCCCACACTTTATTCTGCCCATGCTTTATTCGACCCACACTTTATTCGACCCACACTTTATTCTGCCCACACTTTATTCTGCCCATGCTTTATTCGACCCACACTTTATTCGACCCACACTTTATTTGACCCAAACTTTATTCTGCACACACTTTATTCTGCCCATGCTTTATTCGACCCACACTTTATTCGACCCACACTTTATTCGACCCACACTTTATAAGACACACACTTTATTTGACCCACACTTTTTTCTGCCCACACTTTATTCTGCCCACACTTTATTCGACCCACACTTTATTCGACCCACAATTTATTCTGCCCACACTTTATTCGGCCCACACTTTATTCTGCCCACACTTTATTCGACCCACACTTTATTCTGCCCACACTTTATTCGACCCACACTTTATTCGACCCACACTTTATTCGGCCCACACTTTATTCGGCCCACACTTTATTCTGCCCACACTTTATTCGACCCACACTTTATTCTGCCCATGCTTTATTCGACCCACACTTTATTCGACCCACACTTTATTCTGCCCACACTTTATTCTGCCCATGCTTTATTCGATCCACACTTTATTCAACCCACACTATATTCGTTCCACACTTTATTCGACCCACACTTTATTCGACCCACAATTTATTCTGCCCACACTTTATTCTGCCCATGCTTTATTCGACCCACACTTTATTCTGCCCACACTTTATTCTGCCCATGCTTTATTCGAACCACACTTTATTCGACCCACACTTTATTCGACCCACACTTTATTCTGACAACCCTTTATTCTGCCCACACTTTATTCGACCCACCCTTTATTCTGCCCATGCTTTATTCGACCCACACTTTATTCGACCCACACTTTATTCTGCCCACACTTTATTCTGCCCATGCTTTATTCGATCCACCCTTTGTTCGACCCACACTATATTCCTTCCACACTTTATTCGACCCACACTTTATTCGACCCACAATTTATTCTGCCCACACTTTATTCTGCCCATGCTTTATTCGACCCACACTTTATTCGACCCACACTTTATTCGACCCACACTTTATTCGACCCACAATTTTTTCTGCCCACACTTTATTCTGCCCACACTTTATTCAACCCACACTTTTTTCTGCCCATGCTTTATTCTGCCCACACTTTTTTCTCCCCACACTATATTCTGCCCACAATTTATTCGACCCACACTTTATTCTGCCCATGCTTTATTCGACCCACACTTTATTCTGCCCATGCTTTATTCGACCCACACTTTATTCTGCACATGCTTTATTCGACCCACACTTTATTCTGCCCATGCTTTATTCGACCCAGACTTTATTCTGCCCACACTTTATTCGAACCACACTTTATTCGACCCACACTTTATTCGGCCCACACTTTATTCTGCCCACACTTTATTCTGCCCACACTTTATTCTGCCCATGCTTTATTCGACCCACACTTTATTCTGCCCACACTTTATTCTGCCCACACTTTATTCTGCACACACTTTATTCGACCCACACTTTATTCGACCCACAATTTATTCTGCCCACACTTTATTCTGCCCACGCTTTATTCGACCCACACTTTATTCGACCCACACTTTATTCGACCCACACTTTATTCTGCCCATGCTTTATTCTGCCCACACTTTTTTCTGCCCACACTTTATTCGACCCACCATTTATTCTGCCCATGCTTTATTCGACCCACACTTTATTCGACCCACCCTTTATTCTGCCCATGCTTTATTCGACCCACACTTTATTCGACCCACACTTAATTCTGCCCACACTTTTTTCTGCCCACACTTTATTCTGCCCATGCTTTATTCGACCCACACTTTATTCTGCCCACACTTTATTCTTCCCATGCTTTATTCGAACCACACTTTATTCTGCCCACACTTTATTCTGCCCATGCTTTATTCGACCCACACTTTATTCGACCCACACTTTATTCGACCCACCCTTTACTCGACCCACACTTTATTCTGCCCACATTTTATTCTGCCCTTGCTTTATCGAGCCACAGTTTATTCGACCCACGCTTTATTCGACCCACACTTTATTCTGCCCACACTTTATTCTGTCCATGCTTTATTCGACCCACACTTTATTCGACCTACAATTTATTCGACCCACACTTTATTCGGCCCACACTTTATTCTGCCCACACTTTATTCGACCCACACTTTATTCTGCCCATGCTTTATTCGACCCACACTTTATTCTGCCCACACTTTATTCTTCCCATGCTTTATTCGAACCACACTTTATTCTGCCCACACTTTATTCTGCCCATGTTTTATTCGACCCACACTTTATTCGACCCACACTTTATTCGACCCACCCTTTACTCGACCCACACTTTATTCTGCCCACATTTTATTCTGCCCTTGCTTTATTCGAGCCACAGTTTATTCGACCCACGCTTTATTCTGCCCATGTTTTATTCGACCCACACTTTATTCGACCCACACTTTATTCTGCCCATGTTTTATTCGACCCACACTTTATTCGACCCACACTTTATTCGACCCAAACTTTATTCGGCCCACACTTTGTTCAGCCCACACTTTATTCTGCCCACACTTTATTTGATACACATTTTATTCTGCCCACACTTTATTCAGCCCATGCTTTATTCGACCCACACTTTATTCTGCCCATACTTTATTCTGCCCACAGTTTATTCGACCCACGCTTTATTCGGCCCACACCATATTCTGCCCATGCTTTATTCGACCCACACTTTATTCTGCCCAGGCTTTATTCGACCCACACTTTATTCTGCCTACAATTTATTCGACCCACACTTTATTCGACCCACACTTTATTCGGCCCACACTTTATTCGACCCACACTTTATTCTGCCCACAATTTATTCTGCCCACACTTTATTCGGCCCACACTTTATTCGACCCACACTTTATTCGACCCACACTTTATTCGACCCACACTTTATTCTGCCCATGCTTTATTCTGCCCACACTTTTTTCTGCCCACACTTTATTCGACCCACCCTTTATTCTGCCCATGCTTTATTCGACCCACACTTTATTCTGCCTACACTTTATTCGACCCACACTTTATTCGACCCACACTTTATTCGGCCCACACTTTATTCGGCCCACACTTTATTCTGCCCACACTTTATTCGGCCCACACTTTATTCGACCCACACTTTATTTGACCCACACTTTATTCGACCCAAACTTTATTCGGCCCACACTTTATTCGGCCCACACTTTATTCTGCCCACACTTTATTCGACCCACACTTTATTCTGCCTACACTTTATTCTGCCCATGCTTTATTCGACCCTCACTTTATTCGACCCACACTTTATTCTGCCCACACTTTATTCTGCCCATGCTTTTTTTGACCCACACTTTATTCGACCTACACTATATTCGACCCACACTTTATTCGACCCACACTTTATTCGACCCACAATTTATTCTGCCCACACTTTATTATGCCCTTGCTTTATTCGAGCCACAGTTTATTCGACCCACGCTTTATTCGACCCACACTTTATTCGACCCACACTTTATTCTGTCCATGCTTTATTCGACCCACACTTTATTCGACCTACAATTTATTCGACCCACACTTTATTCGGCCCACACTTTATTCTGCCCATGCTTTATTCGACCCACACTTTATTCGACCCACACTTTATTCTGCCCATGTTTTATTCGACCCACACTTTATTCGACCCACACTTTATTCGACCCAAACTTTATTCGGCCCACACTTTGTTCAGCCCACACTTTATTCTGCCCACACTTTATTTGATACACATTTTATTCTGCCCACTTTTTATTCAGCCCATGCTTTATTCGACCCACACTTTATTCTGCCCATACTTTGTTCTGCCCACAGTTTATTCGACCCACGCTTTATTCGGCCCACACCATATTCTGCCCATGCTTTATTCGACCCACACTTTATTCTGCCCATGCTTTATTCGACCCACACTTTATTCTGCCTACACTTTATTCGACCCACACTTTATTCGACCCACACTTTATTCGGCCCACACTTTATTCGGCCCACACTTTATTCTGCCCACAATTTATTCTGCCCACACTTTATTCGGCCCACACTTTATTCGACCCACACTTTATTCGACCCACACTTTATTCGACCCACACTTTATTCTGCCCATGCTTTATTCTGCCCACACTTTTTTCTGCCCACACTTTATTCGACCCACCCTTTATTCTGCCCATGCTTTATTCGACCCACACTTTATTCTGCCTACACTTTATTCGACCCACACTTTTATTCGACCCACACTTTATTCGGCCCACACTTTATTCGGCCCACACTTTATTCTGCCCACACTTTATTCGGCCCACACTTTATTCGACCCACACTTTATTTGACCCACACTTTATTCGACCCAAACTTTATTCGGCCCACACTTTATTCGACCCACACTTTATTTGACCCACACTTTATTCGACCCAAACTTTATTCGGCCCACACTTTATTCGGCCCACACTTTATTCTGCCCACACTTTATTCGACCCACACTTTATTCTGCCGACACTTTATTCTGCCCATGCTTTATTCGACCCTCACTTTATTCGACCCACACTTTATTCTGCCCACACTTTATTCTGCCCATGCTTTTTTTGACCCACACTTTATTCGACCTACACTATATTCGACCCACACTTTATTCGACCCACACTTTATTCGACCCACAATTTATTCTGCCCACACACTTTATTATGCCCATGCTTTATTCGACCCACACTTTTTTCGACCCACACTTTATTCGACCCACACTTTTTTCGACCCACACTTTATTTTGACCACACTTTATTCTGCCCACACTTTATTCGACCCACCCTTTATTCTGCTTATGCGTTATTCGACCAACACTTTATTCGACCCACACTTTATTCTGCCCACACTTTATTCTGCCCATGCTTTATTCGATCCACACTTTATTCGACCCACACTTTATTCGACCCACACTTTATTCGACCCACACTTTATTCGACCCACAATTTATTCTGCCCACACTTTATTCTGCCCATGCTTTATTCGACCCACACTTTATTCGACCCACACTTTATTCGACCCACACTTTATTCGACCCACAATTTTTTCTGCCCACACTTTATTCTGCCCACACTTTATTCGACCCACACTTTATTCTGCCCATGCTTTATTCTGCCCACACTTTTTTCTGCCCACACTTTATTCTGCCCACACTTTATTCGACCCACACTTTATTCTACCCACGCTTTATTCGACCCACACTTTATTCTGCACATGCTTTATTCGACCCACACTTTATTCTGCACATGCTTTATTCGACCCACACTTTATTCTGCCCATGCTTTATTCGACCCAGACTTTCTTCTGCCCACACTTTATTCTGCCCATGCTTTATTCGAACCACACTTTATTCTGCCCACACTTTATTCGGCCCACACTTTATTCGACCCACACTTTATTCGACCCACACTTTATTCTGACCACACTTTATTCTGCCCACACTTTATTCGACCCACCCTTTATTCTGCCCATGCTTTATTCGACCCACACTTTATTCGATCCACACTTTATTCTGCCCACACTTTATTCTGCCCATGCTTTATTCGATCCACACTTTGTTCGACCCACACTATATTCGTTCCACACTTTATTCGACCCACACTTTATTCGACCCACACTTTATTCTGCCCACACTTTATTCTGCCCACACTTTATTCGACTCACACTTTATTCTGCCCATGCTTTATTCTGCCCGCACTTTATTCTGCCCACACTTTATTCGACCCACACTTTATTCTGCCCATGCTTTATTGGACCCACACTTTATTCTGCACATGCTTTATTCGACCCACACTTTATTCTGCACATGCTTTATTCGACCCACACTTTATTCTGCCCATGCTTTATTCGACCCAGACTTTATTCTGCCCATGCTTTATTCTGTCCATGCTTTATTCGAACCACACTTTATTCGACCCACACTTTATTCGGCCCACACTTTATTCTGCCCACACTTTATTCGACCCACACTTTATTCTGCCCACACTTTATTCTGCCCATGCTTTATTCGAGCCACATTTTATTCGACCCACGCTTTTTTCGACCCACACTTTATTCTGCCCACACTTTATTCTGCCCATGCTTTATTCGACCCACACTTTATTCGACCCACACTTTTTTCGACCCACACTTTATTCGGCCCACACTTTATTCTGCCCACACTTTATTTGACCCACTTTTTATTCTGCCCACACTTTATTCGACCCACACTTATTCGAGCCACACTTTATTCGGCCCACACTTTTTTCGACCCACACTTTATTCTGCCTACACTTTATTCGACCCACAAATTATTCGACCCACACTTTATTCGGCCCACACTTTATTCGGCCCACACTTTATTCTGCCCACACTTTATTCGGCCCACACTTTATTCGACGCACACTTTATTCTGCCCACACTTTATTTGACCCTCACTTTATTCGACCCACACTTTATTCGGCCGACACTTTATTCGGCCCACACATTATTCTGCCCACACTTTATTTTGCCCACACTTTATTCGACCCACACTTTTTTCGGCCCACACTTTATTAGACACACACTTTTTTCTGCCCACACTTTATTCTGCCCACACTTTATTCTGCCCACACTTTATTCAACCCACACTTTATTCTGCCCACACTTTATTCGACCCACACTTTATTCGACCCACACTTTATTCTGCCCATGCTTTATTCGACCCAGACTTTATTCTGCCCACACTTAATTCTGCCCATGCTTTATTTGAACCACACTTTATTCGACCCACACTTTATTCGGCCCACACTTTATTCTGCCCACACATTATTCTGCCCACACTTCATTCTGCCCACACTTTATTCTTCCCATGCTTTATTCGACCCACACTTTATTCTGCCCACACTTTATTCTGCACAAACTTTATTCGACCCACACTTTATTCGACCCACAATTTATTCTGCCCGCACTTTATTCTGCCCATGCTTTATTCGACCCACACTTTATTCGACCCACACTTTATTCGACCCACACTTTATTCTGCCCATGCTTTATTCGAGCCACACTTTATTCGACCCACGCTTTATTCGACCCAACTTTATTCTGCCCATGCTTTATTCGACCCACACTTTATTCGACCCACACTTTTTTCGACCCACACTTTATTATTCGACCCACACTTTATTCAACCCACACTTTATTCTTCCCACACTTTATTCGACCCACACTTTATTCTGCCCATGCTTTATTCGATCCACACTTATTCGACCCACACTATATTCGTTCCACACTTTATTCGACCCACACTTTATTCGACCCACAATGTATTCTGCCCACACTTTATTCTGCCCATGCTTTATTCGACCCACACTTTATTCGGCCCACACTTTATTCGACCCACACTTTATTCGACCCACACTTTATTCTGACCACACTTTATTCTGCCCACACTTTATTCGACCCACCCTTTATTCTGCCCATGCTTTATTCGACCCACACTTTATTCGATCCACACTTTATTCTGCCCACACTTTATTCTGCCCATGCTTTATTCGATCCACACTTTGTTCGACCCACACTATATTCGTTCCACACTTTAATCGACCCCCACAATTTTATTCTGCCCACACTTTATTCTGCCCATGCTTTATTCGACCCACACTTTATTCGACCCACACTTTATTCTCTGCCCACACTTTATTCTGCCCACACTTTATTCGACCCACACTTTATTCTGCCCATGCTTTATTCTGACCGCACTTTATTCTGCCCACACTTTATTCGACCCACACTTTATTCTGCCCATGCTTTATTGGACCCACACTTTATTCTGCACATGCTTTATTCGACCCACACTTTATTCTACACATGCTTTATTCGACCCACACTTTATTCTGCCCATGCTTTATTCGACCCAGACTTTATTCTGCCCATGCTTTATTCTGTCCATGCTTTATTCGAACCACACTTTATTCGACCCACACTTTATTCGGCCCACACTTTATTCTGCCCACACTTTATTCGACCCACACTTTATTCTGCCCACACTTTATTCTGCACACACACTTTATTCGACCCACACCTTTATTCGACCCACAATTTATTCTGCCCACACTTTTTTCTGCCCATGCTTTATTCGACCCACACTTTATTCGACCCACACTTTATTCGACCCACACTTTACTCGACCCACACTTTATTCTGCCCACACTTTATTCTGCCCATGCTTTATTCAAGCCACATTTTTTTCGACCCACGCTTTTTTCGACCCACACTTTATTCTGCCCACTTTATTCTGCCCATGCTTGATTCGACCCCACACTTTATTCGACCCACACTTTTTCGACCCACACTTTATTCGGCCCACAATTAATTCTGCCCACACTTTATTTGATACCACTTTTTATTCTGCCCACACTTTATTCGACCCACACTTTATTCGAGCCACACTATTTATTCGGCCCACACTTTATTCGACCCGACACTTTATTCTGCCTACACTTCATTCGACCCACACTTTATTCGACCCACACTTTATTCGGCCCACACTTTATTCTTCCCACACTTTATTCGGCCCACACTTTATTCGACGCACACTTTATTCTGCCCACACTTTATTTGACCCTCACTTTATTCGACCCACATTTATTCGGCCGACACTTTATTCGGCCCACACTTTATTCTGCCCACACTTTATTTTGCCCACACTTTATTCGACCCACACTTTTTTCGGCCCACACTTTATTAGACACACACTTTTTCTGCCCACACTTTATTCTGCACAACACTTTATTCGGCCCACACTTTATTCAACCCACACTTTATTCTGCCCACACTTTATTCGACCCACACTTTATTCGACCCACACTTTATTCTTGCCCATGCTTTATTCGACCCAGACTTTATTATGCCCACACTTTATTCTGCCCATGCTTTATTCGAACCACACTTTATTCGACCCACACTTTATTCGGCCCACACTTTATTCTGCCCACACATTATTCTGCCCACACTTTATTCTGCCCACACTTTATTCTGCCCATGCTTTATTCGACCCACACTTTATTCTGCCCACACTTTATTCTGCACAAACTTTATTCGACCCACACTTTATTCGACCCACAATTTATTCTGCCCGCACTTTATTCTGCCCATGCTTTATTCGACCCACACTTTATTCGACCCACACTTTATTCGACCCACACTTTATTCTGCCCATGCTTTATTCGAGCCACACTTTATTCGACCCACGCTTTATTCGACCCAACTTTATTCTGCCCATGCTTTATTCGACCCACACTTTATTCGGCCCACACTTTATTCGACCCACACTTTATTCGACCCACACTTTATTCGACCCACACTTTATTCTGCCCACAGTTTATTCGACCCACACTTTATTCTGCGCATGCTTTATTCGATCCACACTTATTCGACCCACACTATATTCGTTCCACACTTTATTCGACCCACACTTTATTCGACCCACAATTTATTCTGCCCACACTTTATTCTGCCCATTTTTTATTCGACCCATACTTTATTCGACCCACACTTTATTCTGCCCACACTTTATTCTGCCCACACTTTATTCGTCCCACACTTTATTCTGCCCACACTTTATTCTGCCCACACTTTATTCGACCCACACTTTCTTCTGCCCATGCTTTATTCGACCCACACTTTATTCTGCACATGCTTTATTCGACCCACACTTTATTCTGCACATGCTTTATTCGACCCACACTTTATTCTGCCCATGCTTTATTCGACCCAGACTTTATTCTGCCCACACTTTATTCTGCCCATGCTTTATTCGATCCACACTTTATTCGACCCACACTTTATTCGGCCCACACTTTATTCTGCCCACACTTTATTCTGCCCACACTTTTTTCTGCCCATGCTTTATTCGACCCACACTTTATTCGGCCCACACTTTATTCGGCCCACACTTTATTCTGCCCACAATTTATTCTTCCCACACTTTATTCGGCCCACACTTTATTCGACCCACACTTTATTCGACCCACACTTTATTCGACCCACACTTTATTCTGCCCATGCTTTATTCTGCAAACACTTTTTTCTGCCCACACTTTATTCGACCCACCCTTTATTCTGCCCATGCTTTATTCGACCCACACTTTATTCTGCCTACACTTTATTCGACCCACACTTTATTCGACCCACACTTTATTCGGCCCACACTTTATTCGGCCCACACTTTATTCTGCCCACACTTTATTCGGCCCACACATTATTCGACCCACACTTTATTTGACCCACACTTTATTCGACCCAAACTTTATTCTGCCCACACTTTATTCGGCCCACACTTTATTCGACCCACACTTTATTCTGCCCACACTTTATTCTGCCCATGCTTTATTCGATCCACACTTTATTCGACCCACACTATATTCGTTCAACACTTTATTCGACCCACACTTTATTCGACCCACAATTTATTCTGCCCACACTTTATTCTGCCCATGCTTTTTTCGACCCATACTTTATTCGACCCACACATTATTCTGCCCACACTTAATTCTGCCCACACTTTATTCGACCCACACTTAATTCTGCCCATGCATTAATCTGCCCACACTTATTTCTGCCCACACTTTATTCTGCCAACACTTTATTCGACCCACACTTTATTCTGCCCATGCTTTATTCGACCCACACTTTATTCTGCACATGCTTTATTCGACCCACACTTTATTCTGCACATGCTTTATTCGACCCACACTTTATTCTGCCAATGCTTTATTCGACCCAGACTTTATTCTGCCCACACTATATTCTGCCCATGCTTTATTCGAACCACACTTTGTTCGACCCACACTTTATTCGGCCCACACTTTATTCTGCCCACACTTTATTCTCCCTACACTTTATTCTGCCCATGCTTTATTCGACCCACACTTTATTCTGCCCACACTTTATTCGACCCACACTTTATTCTGCCCATGCTTTATTCTGCCCACACTTTTTTCTGCCCACACTTTATTCTGCCCACACTTTTTTCGACCCACACTTTATTCGACCCACACTTTATTCTGCCCATGCTTTATTCGACCCAGACTTTATTCTGCCCACACTTTTTTCTGCCCATGCTTTATTCGAACCACACTTTATTTGACCCACACTTTATTCGGCCCACACTTTATTCTGCCCACACATTATTCTGCCCACACTTTTATTCTGCCCACACTTTATTCGACCCACACTTTATTCTGCCCATGCTTTATTCGATCCACACTTATTCGACCCACACTATATTCGTTCCGAAGTTTATTCGACCCACACTTTATTCGACCCACAATTTATTCTGCCCACACTTTATTCTGCCCATGCTTTATTCGACCCATACTTTATTCGACCCACACTTTATTCTGCCCACACTTTATTCTGCACACACTTTATTCGACCCACACTTTATTCGACCCACAATTTATTCTGCCCACACTTTATTCTGCCCATGCTTTATTCGACCCACACATTATTCGACCCACAATTTATTCGACCCACACTTTATTCTGCCCATGCTTTATTCGACCCACACTTTATTCGATCCACACTTTATTCGGCCCACACTTTATTCTGCCCACACTTTATTCGACCCACACTTTATTCTGCCCATGTTTTATTCGACCAACACTTTATTCGACCCACACTTTATTCTGCCCACACTTTATTCTGCCCATGCTTTATTCGATCCACACTTTATTCAACCCACACTATATTCGTTCCACACTTTATTCTGCCCATGCTTTATTCGACCCACACTTTATTCGACCCACACTTTATTCTGCCCATGCTTTATTCGAGCTACACTTTATTCGACCCACGCTTTATTCGACCCAACTTTATTCTGCCCATGCTTTATTCGACCCACACTTTATTCGACCCACACTTTATTCGACCCACACTATATTCGTTCAACACTTTATTCGACCCACACTTTATTCGACCCACAATTTATTCTGCCCACACTTTATTCTGCCCATGCTTTATTCGACCCATACTTTATTCGACCCACACATTATTCTGCCCACACTTAATTCTGCCCACACTTTATTCGACCCACACTTAATTCTGCCCATGCATTAATCTGCCCACACTTTTTTCTGCCCACACTTTATTCTGCCAACACTTTATTCGACCCACACTTTATTCTGCCCATGCTTTATTCGACCCACACTTAATTCTGCACATGCTTTATTCGACCCACATCTTATTCTGCCCATGCTTTATTCTGCCCACACTTTTTTCTGCCCACACTTTATTCTGCCCACACTTTTTTCGACCCACACTTTATTCGACCCACACTTTATTCTGCCCATGCTTTATTCGACCCAGACTTTATTCTGCCCACACTATATTCTGCCCATGCTTTATTCAAACCACACTTTATTCGACCCACACTTTATTCGGCCCACACTTTATTCTGCCCACACTTTATTCTCCCCACACTTTATTCTGCCCATGCTTTATTCGACCCATACTTTATTCTGCCCACACTTTATTCGACCCACACTTTATTCTGCCCATGCTTTATTCTGCCCATGCTTTATTCGAACCACACTTTATTCGACCCACACTTTATTCGGCCCACACTTTATTCTGCCCACACATTATTCTGCCCACACTTTTATTCTGCCCACACTTTATTCGACCCACACTTTATTCTGCCCATGATTTATTCGATCCACACTTATTCGACCCACACTATATTCGTTCCGAACTTTATTCGACCCACACTTTATTCGACCCACAATTTATTCTGCCCACACTTTATTCTGCCCATGCTTTATTCGACCCATACTTTATTCGACCCACACTTTATTCTGCCCACACTTTATTCTGCCCATGCTTTATTCGACCCACACTTTATTCTGCCCACACTTTATTCTGCACACACTTTATTCGACCCACACTTTTTTCGACCCACAATTTATTCTGCCCACACTTTATTCTGCCCATGCTTTATTCGACCCACACTTTATTCGACCCACACTTTATTCGACCCACACTTTATTCTGCCCATGCTTTATTCGACCCACACTTTATTCGACCCACACTTTATTCGACCCACACTTTATTCGGCCCACACTTTATTCTGCCCACACTTTGTTCGACCCACACTTTATTCTGCCCATGTTTTATTCGACCAACACTTTATTCGACCCACACTTTATTCTGCCCACACTTTATTCTGCCCATGCTTTATTCGATCCACACTTTATTCAACCCACACTAAATTCGTTCCACACTTTATTCGACCCACACTTTTTTCGACCCACAATTTATTCTGCCCACACTTTATTCTGCCCATGCTTTATTCGACCCACACTTTATTCGACCCACACTTTATTCGACCCACACTTTATTCTGCCCATGCTTTATTCGACCCACACTTTATTCGACCCACACTTTATTCGACCCACACTTTATTCGGCCCACACTTTATTCTGCCCACACTTTGTTCGACCCACACTTTATTCTGCCCATGTTTTATTCGACCAACACTTTATTCGACCCACACTTTATTCTGCCCACACTTTATTCTGCCCATGCTTTATTCGATCCACACTTTATTCAACCCACACTAAATTCGTTCCACACTTTATTCGACCCACACTTTATTCGACCCACAATTTATTCTGCCCACACTTTATTCTGCCCATGCTTTATTCGACCCATACTTTATTCGACCCACACTTTATTCTGCCCACACTTTAATCTGCCCACACTTTATTCGACCCACACTTAATTCTGCCCATGATTTATTCTGCCCACACTTTTTTCTGCCCACACTTTATTCTGCCCACACTTTATTCGACCCACACTTTATTCTGCCCACACTTTATTCGACCCACCCTTTATTCTGCCCATGCTTTATTCGACCCACACTTTATTCGACCCACACTTTATTCTACCTACTTTCTTCTTCTGCCCATACTTTATTCCCCGATCCACCCTTTGTTCGACCCACACTATATTCCTTCCACACTTTATTCGACCCACACTTTATTCGACCCACAATTTATTCTGCCCACACTTTATTCTGCCCATGCTTTATTCGACCCACACTTTATTCGACCCACACTTTATTCGACCCACAATTTTTTCTGCCCACACTTTATTCTGCCCACACTTTATTCAACCCACACTTTTTTCTGCCCATGCTTTATTCTGCCCACACTTTTTTCTGCCCACACTTTATTCTGCCCACACTTTATTCGACCCACACTTTATTCTGCCCATGCTTTATTCGACCCACACTTTATTCTGCCCATGCTTTTTTCGACCCACACTTTATTCTGCACATGCTTTATTCGACCCACACTTTATTCTGCCCATGCTTTATTCGACCCAGACTTTATTCTGCCCACACTTTATTCGAACCACACTTTATTCGACCCAGACTTTATTCGGCCCACACTTTATTCTGCCCACACTTTATTCTGCCCACACTTTATTCTGCCCATGCTTTATTCGACCCACACTTTATTCTGCCCACACTTTATTCTGCCCACACTTTATTCTGCACACACTTTATTCGACCCACATCTTATTCGACCCACAATTTATTCTGCCCACACTTTATTCTGCCCACGCTTTAATCGACCCACACTTTATTCGACCCACACTTTATTCGACCCACCATTTATCACTGCCCATGCTTTTATTCGACCCACACTTTATTCGACCCACCCTTTATTCTGCCCATGCTTTATTCGACCCACACTTTATTCGACCCACGCACTTAAAAATTCTCACCCAATTACACTTTTTTCTGCCCACACTTTATTCTGCCCATGCTTTATTCGACCCACACTTTATTCTGCCCACTTTTATCTTCCCATGCTTTATTCGAACCACACTTTATTCTGCCTTGCACTTTATTGTATTAACCCTGCTTAATTCGACCCACACTTTATTCGACCCACACTTTATTCGACCCACACCCTTTACTCGACCCACACTTTATTCTGCCCACACTTTAAGTATTCTGCCCTTGCTTTATTCGAGCCACAGTTTATTCGACCCACGCTTTATTCGACCCACACTTTATTCTGCCCACACTTTATTCTCTTTTTTTTTTTGACCCACACTTTATTCGACCTACAATTTATTCGACCCACACTTTATTCGTTTACACTTTATTCTGCCCTCACTTTATTAGACCCACACTTTATTCTGCCCATGTTTCATTCGACCCACACTTTATTCGACCCACACTTTATTCTACCCATGTTTTATTCGACCCACACTTTATTCGACCCACTTTATTCATTAAGCTTTATTTTGCCCACACTTTGTTCAATTTACACTTTATTCTGCCCACACTTTATTTGATACACATTTTATTCTGCCCACACTTTATTCAGCCCATGCTTTGTACTAAATTACCTTCATTCTGCCCCATACTTTATTCTGCCCACAGTTTATTCGACCCACGCTTTATTCGGCCCACCTCATATTCTGCCCATGCTTTATTCATTTACACTTTATTCTGCCCATGCTTTATTCGACCCACACTTTATTCTGCCTACACTTTATTCTGACCCACAATTTATTCGACCCACGCTTATTCGTTATACACTTTATTTTATTTTACTTTATTCTGCCCACAATTTATTCTTACAATACCCCATTCGGCCCACACTTTATTCGACCCACACTTTATTCGACTCACACTTTATTCGACCCACACTTTATTCTTAAATGCTTTATTCGACCCACACTTTTTCTGCCCACGCTTTATTCGACCCACCCTTTATTCTGCCCATACTTTAACCGACCCACTTTTATTCTGCCTACACTTTATTCGACCCACACTTTATTCGACCCACACTTTATTCGGCCCACTTTTTATTCGGCCTACACTTTATTCTGCCCACACGTTATTCGGCCCACACTTTATTCGACCCACACTTTATTTGACCCACACTTTATTCGACCCAAACTTTGTTCGACCCACACTTTATTCGACCCACACTTTATTCTGCCCATGCTTTATTCGACCCACACTTTATTCGACCCACACTTTATTCGACCCACACTTTATTCGGCCCACACTTTATTCTGCCCACACTTTATTCGACCCACACTTTATTCTGCCCATGTTTTATTCGACCAACACTTTATTCGACCCACACTTTATTCTGCCCACTTTTTATTCTGCCCATACTTTATTCGATCCACACTTTATTCAACCCACACTATATTCGTTCCACACTTTATTCGACCCACTCTTTATTCGACCCACAATTTATTCTGCCCACACTTTATTCTGCCCATGCTTTATTCGACCCATACTTTATTCGACCCACACTTTATTCTGCCCACACTTTATTCTGCCCACACTTTATTCGACCCACACTTAATTCTGCCCATGCTTTATTCTGCCCACACTTTTTTCTGCCCACACTTTATTCTGCCCACACTTTATTCTGCCCATGCTTTATTCGATCCACCCCTTTGTTCCACCCACTTATATTCCTTCCACACTTTATTCGACCCACACTTTTATTCGACCCACGCTTTATTCTGCCCCACACACTGTTCTGCCATTGCTTTATTCGACCCACACTTTATTCGACCCACACTTTATTCGACCCACACTTTATTCGACCCACAATTTTTTCTGCCCACACTTTATTCTGCCCACACTTTATTCAACCCACACTTTTTTCTGCCCATGCTTTATTCTGCCCACACTTTTTTCTGCCCACACTTTATTCTGCCCACACTTTATTCGACCCACACTTTATTCTGCCCATTATGCTTTATTCGACCCACACTTTATTCTGCCCATGCTTTATTCGACCACTTTGTTCTGCTTATTTCATTCACACAGGCCCATACTTTCATTCTTACCATTCTTTTTCCTGAAAATTAAACTTAATTCTGCCCACACTTTATTCGAACCACACTTTATTCGACCCACACTTTATTCGGCCCACACTTTATTCTGCCCACACTTTATTCTGCCCACACTTTATTCTGCCCATGCTTTATTCGACCCACACTTTATTCTGCCCACACTTTATTCTGCCCACACTTTATTCTGCACACACTTTATTCGACCCACACTTTATTCGACCCACAATTTATTCTGCCCACACTTTATTCTGCCCACGCTTTATTCGACCCACACTTTATTCGACCCACACTTTATTCGACCCACACTTTATTCTGCCCATGCTTTATTCTGCCCACACTTTTTTCTGCCCACACTTTATTCGACCCACCATTTATTCTGCCCATGCTTTATTCGACCCACACTTTATTCGACCCACCCTTTATTCTGCCCATGCTTTATTCGACCCACACTTTATTCGACCCACACTTAATTCTTCCCCACACTTTTTTCTGCCAACACTTTATTCTGCCTTATGCTTTATTCGACCACACTTTGTTCTGCCAACACTTTATTCTTCCCATGCTTTATTCGAACCACACTTTATTCTGCCCACACTTTATTCTGCCCATGCTTTATTCGACCCACATATTTATTCGACCCACACTATTAATCGACCCACCCTTTACTCGACCCACACTTTATTCTGCCCACACTTTATTCTGCCCTTGCTTTATTCGAGCCACAGTTTATTCGACCCACGCTTTATTCGACCCACACTTTATTCTGCCCACACTTTATTCGACCCACACTTTATTCGACCTACAATTTATTCGACCCACACTTTATTCGGCCCACACTTTATTCTGCCCACTGTTAAATTCGACCCGCACTTTATTCTGCCCATGTTTTATTCGACCCACACTTTATTCGACCCACCACTTTATTCTGCCCATGTTTTATTCGACCCACAGTTTATTCGACCCACACTTTATTCGACCCAAACTTTATTCGGCCCACACTTTGTTCAGCCCACACTTTATTCTGCCCACACTTTATTTGATACACATTTTATTCTGCCCACACTTTATTCAGCCCATGCTTTATTCGACCCACACTTTATTCTGCCCATACTTTATTCTGCCCACAGTTTATTCGACCCACGCTTTATTCAGCCCATCACATATTCTGCCCCGTGCTTTATTCGACCCACACTTTATTCTGCCCATGCTTTATTCGATCCACACTTTATTCTGCCTACACTTTATTCGACCCACACTTTATTCGACCCACACTTTATTCGGCCCACACTTTATTCGGCCCACACTTTATTCTGCCCACAATTTATTCTGCCCACACTTTATTCGGCCCACACTTTATTCGACCCACACTTTATTCGACCCACACTTTATTCGACCCACACTTTATTCTGCCCGTGCTTTATTCTGCCAACACTTTTTTCTGCCCACACTTTATTCGACCCACCCTTTATTCTGCCCATGCTTTATTCGACCCACACTTTATTCTGCCTACACTTTATTCGACCCACACTTTATTCGACCCACACTTTATTCGGCCCACTCTTTATTCGGCCCACACTTTATTCTGCCCACACTTTATTCGGCCCACACTTTATTCGACCCACACTTTATTTGACCCACTTTTTATCCGACCCAAACTTTATTCGGCCCACACTTTATTCGACCCACTTTATTTGACCCACACTTTATTCGACCCAAACTTTATTCATTTAACACTTTATTCGGCCCACACTTTATTCTCCTCTTACTTTATTCGACCCACACTTTATTCTGCCCTCACTTTATTCGACCACACTTTATTCTGCCCACACTTTATTCTGCCCATGCTTTATTCGACCCACACTTTATTCGACCCACTTTTATTCTGGCCCACACTGTTCTGCCCATAACACTTTCTTCAGTCCACCCTTTGTTCGACCCACACTATATTCCTTCCCCCCTTTATTCGACCCGTGACCCCCCCCGACCCACAATTTATTCTGCCCACACTTTATTCTGCCCATGCTTTATTCGACCCACACACTTTATTCGACCCACACTTTATTCATTATTTATTAAATACAATTTTTCTTTACCTTTGTCATCCCACTCTTTGTTATTACACTTTCTTGTGCTTTATTCTTGCCTTTTTCTTACTTCCAACATACCTGCACTTATGAATACCATGTTCTTCAATGGCTATTCGAATACTTTCTTCTACCATAACATTCAATTGCTGTCTGCACATGCTTTATTCGACCCACACTTTATTCTGCCTTTATGCTTTATTCATTGGTTTTATTTTCTTACGCTGTTCTTACACTGTCAATTACTTTGTTATTACACTTCATCATACACTTTATTCTTACACTTTCTTCTTCCCATCGCCACCATTCGAACCCACCACTATTCTTTACCCACTTTTATTCTGCTTACACTTTATTCTGCACACACTTTATTCGACCCACACTTTATTAGACCCACAATTTATTCTGCCCGTATCTTCTGCCCGCGCTTTATTCGACCCACACTTTAATTCGACCACAGCTAATCAGTATGCTATTCTGCCCATGTATATTCCATACCTTTCTTGCTTTATTCATTATAACATTCTGTTCTTCTTAATTACACTGGAAAGTAACTGTTTTTACCTGTTCTTATGCTTTGTTCATTACTTCATTCTGCCCACACACTTTATTCTTCCCATGCTTTATTCGAACCACGCTTTATTCTGCCCACACTTTCATTCATACCATGCTAACATTCGACCCACACTTTGTTCATTAACATCTTTATTCATTACCTGTACTCGACCCACATACTGTTCTTACCACTGTTCTGCCTTGCTTTATTCAGAATACAGTTTATTCTGACCCACACTTTATTCGACCCACACTTTATTCTGCCCACACTTTATTCTGTCCATGCTTTATTCGACCCACACTTTATTCGACCCTACAGTTTATTAGACCACCACTTCATTCATTAACACTTTACCATTACTACATACATTAAACCACTTTCATTCTACCTATGTTTCATTCGACCCACACTTTATTCGACCCACACTTTATTCTGCCCGTGACATTAATCTTTCAACACTTTATTCGACCCACACTTTATTCATTATTCATTATTTACTTTAATTAATGCCTTTATTCTTACTGTTTGATACATTTCTTCTTAACGCTCCATTCAGCCCATGCTTTATTCGACCCACACTTTATTCTCCCCCCTTATGCTATTTCTTTTGCCTGATTTGTTCAGACCACGCTTTATTCATTTTGATGTATTGCTTTATTAAAATGCGCTGTTAGCCATAACTGATAAATACGCTGTTCTGCCTACACTTTATTCGACCCACACTTTATTCGACACACACTTTATTCAGACCACACTTTATTGTTTTTACTTTATTCTTCCTTACAATTTATTCTTATACACTTTATTCGTTAAACACTTCATTCGATTTACGCTTCCTTCAATTCACCCTTTATTCAGATACACTTTGTTCTTATAGCATACAATTACTACACCTTTCATTCTTACCTTTATTCGACCACCCCTATTCTGCCCATGCTGTTCATTTCCCCCACCCTTTGTTTGTCCTACACTTTATTCAGACCCCACTTCATTCGACCCACACTTTATTCATTACACTTTATTCGGCCCACCACTGTCTGCCTTTAATTATTTGTCGCGATAAACCTCTTTGTTTTACGTTTACTTCATTAGTGTTAAACTTTATTTCATTTTTTGCTCGACCACCAGTTTCTTTTTTTCACTTTTTTTTGATTTACACTTTATTCATTAAAGAAGCTTTATTCGTCAACACTTTATTTAAGCCCACACTTTATTCTACTTACACACTTTAACTTTCAATTTACTTTAATACTGACCATACCTTATTCTTCCTATGCTTTATTCGACCCTCACATTTTATTCGACCCACACTTTATTCTGCCCATTTCCCCCCCCCCCCACTTTATTCTGCCCATGCTTTTTTTGACCCACACTTTAATTAATTCACCTCCTCGACATTGACCCACGCAACTGAGCCTTTATTCAAACCCTAACGATTTAATGCCCGCTATTACCCATGTACAACTGACCCACGCTTTATTCGACCCACACTTTATTCGATAACACTTTATTCGACCCACAATTTATTCTGCCCACACTTTATTCTGCCCATGCTTTATTCGACCCACACTTTATTCTTACCCACACTTTATTCGGCCCACACTTTATTCGACTCACACTTTATTCTGACCCACACTTTATTCTGCCCATGCTTTATTCGGCCCACACTTTATTCTGACCCACACTTATTCGACCCACACTTTTTTCTGCCCACACTTTATTCGACCTTACACTTTGTTCTGCCCACACTTTATTCGACCCACACTTATTTTTCCCCTGCTTTATTCGTCACATACCTTATTCTGCACATGATTTATTCGACCCACACTTTATTCTGCACATGCTTTATTCGACCCACACTTTGTTCTGCCCTCGTTCGCTTTGTTCGAACCAGACTTTCTTCAGACCATACCTTTGTTTCTACCTATAATTTAATCTAGTCTTAGCTTTATTCTGCCCTTTGTTCATTGCGCTGTTCAAACCACGCTGTTCGACCCACACTTTGTTCTTGACCACCCTTTGTTCTTACATACCATTGAACCACCCTTTGTTGCCATTGCTGACAATACTTCAAACAGTCACGCTATTCTGTTTACTTTACTCTGCCCGTGCTTTGTTCAGTCCACTTGATTTTTCTTATTTTTTTCCTACTTATATTCGTTCCTGCTGACCGACCCACTATTAATTACAATTGTCTGCCCTTTGTTCTCACCATTATTAATGCCTTTTTTGATTTGACCCATTCTTTATTCGACCCACACTTTATTCGACCCACACTTTATTCTGCCCACACTTTATTCTGCCTCCTACTCTTTGTTCGACCCACACTTTATTCTGCCCATACTTTATTCTGCCCCGCACTTTATTCTGCCCACACTTTATTCGACCCACACTTTATTCTTGTTGCTTTTGTTTTCGGATTACACTTTATTCTGCATACGCTATCATTACGCTGTTCTGTCTGCTTCATTCAGTTACGCTCTTCTGGCCCATGCTTTATTCGACCCACTTTCTTCTTCCCGTGCTATTATGTCCTTCCTTACTTTATTCAGACCACACTGTTGTTTTGCTGTCGGCCCACACTTTTGCTTCTGCCCACGCTTGCATTCGACCCACACTTTATTCTGCCCACACTTTATTCTGCGCTCTTCGACCCACTTTATTCGACCCACAATTTATTCTGCCCACACATTTTCTCTTATATTTTATTAAATTGCTGTAATAATTGCTGTTGTTACCTTTTCCACTCGTTTTACTTTATTCTGCTTACACTTTATTCTGTTCATGTTGCTTTTATTCGAGCCACATTTTATTCATTGCAGCTTTATTCGACCCACACTTTATTCTGCCCACAATTTATTCTTATTGTACTATTATTACCGCTAACTTTATCTACCCTCTGCTTTTTTATTCCCACACTTTAATTATTACATATTCTTACACTATTCGTACCACACTTTATTCATTTTTACCTTTCTGCCCTTGTATTTGAACCTCTACTTTATTCGACCACACTTTATTCGGCCGACACTTTATTCGGCCCACACATTATTCTTGCTATTTTGCCACACACTTTATTCTGACCCACACTTTTTTCTGCCCACACTTTATTCTGACACACACTTTTTTCTGCCCACACTTTATTCTGCCCACTACTTTATTCGGCCCACACTTTATTCTGCCCACATTTGACCCACACTTTATTCTGCCCATTCTTTATTCGACCCACACTTTATTCTGCCCACACTTTATTCTGCCCACACTTTATTCGGCCCACACTTTATTCGGCCCACACTTTATTCTGCCCACACTTTATTCGGCCCACACTTTATTCTGCCCATGCTTTATTCTAACCACACTTTATTCTGCCCATGCTTTATTCGACCCACACTTTATTCTGCCCATGCTTTATTCGACCCACACTTTATTCTGCCCATGCTTTATTCGACCCACACTTTATTCTGCCCATGCTTTATTCGACCCACACTTTATTCTGCCCACACTTTATTCGCCCACACTTTATTCGACCCACACTTTATTCGACCCACACTTTATTCTGCCCATGCTTTATTCGGCCCACACTTTATTCTGCCCACACTTTATTCTGCCCACACTTTATTCGGCCCACACTTTATTCGGCCCACACTTTATTCGGCCCACACTTTATTCGGCCCACACTTTATTCTGCCTATGCTTTATTCGAGCCACACTTTATTCTGCCTATGCTTTATTCGAGCCACACTTTATTCTGCCCATGCTTTATTCGAACCACACTTTATTCTGCCCATGCTTTATTCGACCCACACTTTATTCTGCCCAAGCTTTATTCGACCCACACTTTATTTGACCCACACTTTATTCGACCCACACTTTATTCTGCCTATGCTTTATTCGAGCCACACTTTATTCTGCCCATGCTTTATTCGAACCACACTTTATTCTGCCCATGCTTTATTCTGCCCACACTTTATTCTGCCCACACTTTATTCGACCCACACATTATTCTGCCCACACTTTATTGGACCCACACTTTATTCGACCCACACTTTATTCTGCCCACACTTTATTCGGCCCACACTTTATTCGGCCCACACTTTATTCTGCCCACACTTTATTCGGCCCACACTTTATTCTGCCCACACTTTATTCGGCCCACACTTTATTCTGCCCACACTTTATTCGACCCACACTTTATTCTGCCCACACTTTATTCGACCCACACTTTATTCGACCCACACTTTATTCGGCCCACACTTTATTCGGCCCACACTTTATTCTGCCCACACTTTATTCGACCCACACTTTATTCTGCCCATGCTTTATTCGACCCACACTTTATTCGACCCACACTTTATTCGACCCACACTTTATTCTGCCCATGCTTTATTCTGCCCACACTTTATTCGACCCACACTTTATTCTGCCCATGCTATATTCGGCCCACACTTTATTCGACCCACACTTTATTCTGCCCATGCTTTATTCTGCCCACACTTTATTCGACCCACACTTTATTCGACCCATACTTTATTCTGCCCATGCTTTATTCGGCCCACACTTTATTCTGCCCATGCTTTATTCGACCCACACTTTATTCTGCCCACACTTTATTCTGCCCATGCTTTATTCGACCCACACTTTATTCTGCCCATGCTTTATTCGGCCCACACTTTATTCGACCCACACTTTATTCGACCCACACTTTATTCTGCCCATGCTTTATTCGACCCACACTTTATTCTGCCCATGCTTTATTCGGCCCACACTTTATTCTGCCCACACTTTATTCGGCCCACACTTTATTCGACCCACACTTTATTCTGCCCACACTTTATTCTGCCCACACTTTATTCTGCCCACACTTTATTCGGCCCACACTTTATTCGACCCACACTTTATTCGGCCCACACTTTATTCGACCCACACTTTATTCTGCCCATGCTTTATTCTGCCCACACTTTATTCTGCCCACACTTTATTCGACCCACACTTTATTCTGCCCATGCTTTATTCGGCCCACACTTTATTCTGCCCACACTTTATTCGACCCACACTTTATTCGACCCACACTTTATTCTGCCCATGCTTTATTCGGCCCACACTTTATTCGACCCACACTTTATTCTGCCCACACTTTATTCGACCCACACTTTATTCGACCCACACTTTATTCGACCCACACTTTATTCGACCCACACTTTATTCGGCCCACACTTTATTCTGCCCATGCTTTATTCGACCCACACTTTATTCTGCCCATGCTTTATTCGGCCCACACTTTATTCTGCCCATGCTTTATTCGGCCCACACTTTATTCTGCCCATGCTTTATTCGGCCCACACTTTATTCTGCCCACACTTTATTCTGCCCATGCTTTATTCGGCCCACACTTTATTCGACCCACACTTTATTCTGCCCATGCTTTATTCGGCCCACACTTTATTCTGCCCATGCTTTATTCGGCCCACACTTTATTCTGCCCACACGTTATTCTGCCCATGCTTTATTCGACCCACACTTTATTCTGCCCAAGCTTTATTCGACCCACACTTTATTCGGCCCACACTTTATTTGACCCACACTTTATTCTGCCCATGCTTTATTTGGCCCACACTTTATTCTGCCCACACTTTATTCTGCCCACACTTTATTCGGCCCACACTTTATTCGGCCCACACTTTATTCGGCCCACACTTTATTCTGCCTATGCTTTATTCGAGCCACACTTTATTCTGCCTATGCTTTATTCGAGCCACACTTTATTCTGCCCATGCTTTATTCGAACCACACTTTATTCTGCCCATGCTTTATTCGACCCACACTTTATTCTGCCCAAGCTTTATTCGACCCACACTTTATTTGACCCACACTTTATTCGACCCACACTTTATTCTGCCTATGCTTTATTCGAGCCACACTTTATTCTGCCCATGCTTTATTCGAACCACACTTTATTCTGCCCATGCTTTATTCTGCCCACACTTTATTCTGCCCACACTTTATTCGACCCACACTTTATTCTGCCCACACTTTATTCGACCCACACTTTATTCTGCCCACACTTTATTCGACCCACACTTTATTCTGCCCACACTTTATTCGACCCACACTTTATTCGACCCACACTTTATTCGACCCACGCTTTATTCTGCCCATGCTTTATTCGGCCCACACTTTATTCGACCCACACTTTATTCTGCCCCATGCTTTATTTGACCCACACTTTATTCAACCCACACTTTATTCGACCCACACTTTATTCTGCCCATGCTTTATTCTGCCCACACTTTATTCGACCCACACTTTATTCTGCCCATGCTTTATTCGGCCCACACTTTATTCGCCCACACTTTATTCTGCCCATGCTTTATTCGACCCACACTTTATTCGACCCACACTTTATTCGACCCACCTTTACTCGACCCACACTTTATTCTGCCCACACCCTTTATTCGCCTTTACTTTATTCGGCCCACACTTTATTCGGCCCACACTTTATTCGACCCACACTTTATTCGCCCACACTTTATTCTGCCCATGCTTTATTCGACCCACCCACACTTTATTCGACCCACACTTTATTCTGCCCACACTTTATTCGGCCCACACTTTATTCGGCCCACACTTTATTCGACCCACACTTTATTCTGCCCATGCTTTATTCGGCCCACACTTTATTCGACCCACACTTTATTCTGCCCATGCTTTATTCGGCCCACACTTTATTCTGCCCACACTTTATTCGACCCACACTTTATTCTGCCCACACTTTATTCAGCCCACACTTTATTCTGCCCACACTTTATTCGATACACATTTATTCTGCCCACACTTTATTCGACCCATACTTTATTCGACCCACACTTTATTCTGACCCACACTTTATTCTGCCCATGCTTTATTCGGCCCACACTTTATTCGGCCCACACTTTATTCTGCCCATGCTTTATTCGACCCACACTTTATTCTGCCCATGCTTTATTCGACCCACACTTTATTCTGCCCACACTTTATTCGACCCACACTTTATTCGACCCACACTTTATTCGGCCCACGCTTTATTCGGCCCACACTTTATTCTGCCCACACTTTATTCTGCCCACACTTTATTCGGCCCACACTTTATTCGGCCCACACTTTATTCGGCCCACACTTTATTCGGCCCACACTTTATTCTGCCCATGCTTTATTCTAACCACACTTTATTCTGCCCATGCTTTATTCGACCCACACTTTATTCTGCCCAAGCTTTATTCGACCCACACTTTATTCGACCCACACTTTATTCGACCCACACTTTATTCGACCCACACTTTATTCTGCCCACACTTTATTCGACCCACACTTTATTCTGCCCATGCTTTATTCGGCCCACACTTTATTCGGCCCACACTTTATTTGACCCACACTTTATTCTGCCCATGCTTTATTCGGCCCACACTTTATTCGACCCACACTTATTCGACCCACACTTTATTCGACCCACACTTTATTCGACCCACACTTTATTCGACCCACACTTTATTCTGCCCACACTTTATTCGACCCATGCTTTATTCTGACCCACACTTTATTCTGCCCATGCTTTATTCGGCCCACACTTTATTCTGCCCACACTTTATTCTGCCCACACTTTATTCTGCCCACGCTTTATTCGACCCACACTTTATTCTGCCCATGCTTTATTCGACCCACACTTTATTCGGCCCACACTTTATTCGGCCCACACTTTATTCGGACCCACACTTTATTCTGCCCATGCTTTATTCGATATTACTTTATTCGTACTTTATTCAGTACTTTATTCTGACCCACAATTTATTCTGCCCACACTTTATTCTGCCCATGCTTTATTCGACCCACACTTTATTCGACCCACTTTATTCGGCCCACACTTTATTCGACCCACACTTTATTCTGCCCACACTTTATTCTGCCCACACTTTATTCTGAGCCCACACTTTATTCTGCCCATGCTTTATTCGGCCCACACTTTTTCTGCCCACACTTTATTCTGCCCACACTTTATTCGAACCACACTTTATTCTGCCCATGCTTTATTCGACCCACACTTTATTCTGCCCATGCTTTATTCGACCCACACTTTATTCTGCACATGCTTTATTCGACCCACACTTTATTCTGCCCATGCTTTATTCGACCCAGACTTTCTTTGCCCACACTTTATTCTGCCCATGCTTTATTCGAACCACACTTTATTCTGCCCATGCTTTATTCGGCCCACACTTTATTCTGACCCACACTTTATTCGACCCACACTTTATTCTGACCACACTTTATTCTTCCCACACTTTATTCGACCCACCCTTTATTCTGCCCATGCTTTATTCGGCCCACACTTTATTCGGCCCACACTTTATTCTGCCCACACTTTATTCTGCCCATGCTTTATTCGATCCACACTTTTTTCGACCCACACTATATTCGTTCTTTATTCGGCCCACACTTTATTCGACCCACAATTTATTCTGCCCACACTTTATTCTGCCCATGCTTTATTCGACCCACACTTTATTCGACCCACACTTTATTCGACCCATACTTTATTCGACCCACACTTTATTCTGCCCATGCTTTATTCTACCCACACTTTATTCTGCCCACACTTTATTCTGCCCACACTTTATTCGGCCCACACTTTATTCGGCCCACACTTTATTCGACCCACACACTTTATTCTGCCCATGCTTTATTCGGCCCACACTTTATTCTGCACATGCTTTATCCGACCCACACTTTATTCTGCCCATGCTTTATTCGACCCACACTTTATTCTGCCCATGCTTTATTCGGCCCACACTTTATTCTGCCCATGCTTTATTCTGTCCATGCTTATTCGACCCACACTTTATTCGGCCCACATTATTTGACTTTATTCTGACCACACTTTATTCTGCCCACACTTTATTCTGCCCACACTTTATTCTGCCCACACTTTATTCTGACCCACACTTTATTCGACCCAGCAATTTATTCTGCCCACACTTTATTCTGCCCATGCTTTATTCGACCCACACTTTATTTGGCCCACACTTTATTCGACCCGCACTTTACTCGACCCACACTTTATTCTACCCACACTTTATTCTGCCCATGCTTTATTCGAGCCACATTTTATTCTGACCCACGCTTTTTTCGACCCACACTTTATTCTGCCCACACTTTATTCTGCCCATGCTTTATTCGACCCACACTTTATTCGACCCACACTTTTTTCGACCCACACTTTATTCGGCCCACACTTTATTCGCCCCACACTTTATTCTGCCCACACTTTATTCGGCCCACACACTTTATTCGACGCACACTTTATTCTGCCCACACTTTATTTGACCCTCACTTTATTCGAATTCTTACTTTATTCGGCCGACACTTTATTCGGCCCACACATTATTCTGCCCACACTTTATTTTGCCCACACTTTATTCGACCCACACTTTTTTCGGCCCACACTTTATTAGACACACACTTTTTTCTGCCCACACTTTATTCTGCCCACTCTTTATTCGGCCCACACTTTATTCGACCCACACTTTATTCTGCCCACACTTTATTTGACCCTCACTTTATTCGACCCACACTTTATTCGGCCGACACTTTATTTGGCCCACACATTATTCTGCCCACACTTTATTTTGCCCACACTTTATTCGACCCACACATTTTTCGGCCCACACTTTATTCTGCCCACACTTTTTTCTGCCCACACTTTATTTTGCCCACAATTTTTTCTGCCCATGCTTTATTCTGCCCTCTTCACATCAATGACGTCATCATTTAATTCCTATTAGTTCGGCACTCCAGTCAAATATAAGAGCCGATTGTGTCCCGCGGTACTGAAAGTTTGCCTACCATAGGTTTAGATACTTTGCTGTTTAGAAAACTATTTACATAATTTACAGAGACAGTGAAATAATTTAATGGCTAGTTTTTTTGACAAATGGACATTAGTTATTCAAATTTGAAGGTACGTGAAATAATGACATTAACATTTGCTGATGTATCGACAACTGCAGGGTTAGATTATGTTTAGGGAATGGTTTCCGTGATGTCTGTCTGGGGATTATAACGTCTTGAATCTGTCATCTCTTAAGTTTGATGTAGTAAATCAATCACATCTTTTTTTTTAATCCACGGTGTTCAGTGTCGTAGCGAGAGGGGGGCAAGTGGGGGCATAATGCCTCGGGACCTACTCACAAAGTGCGTCAAATGGTCCGCAAAACATGTAATATATGGTTTTCGAAAGGGAGGTGGGCGCTAAAAAGGTATTATGCCCTGGGCGCGAGGTAAGCTCGCTACGCCACTGACGGTGTTCACACATCACAGCTGATAGTCTTTAATGAACTAGTGTTCTTTACAAGTCATTTCTTTGCAATAAAAATAAATTGTCCTCTTATGTCGATGAAATAATATTACTATTATTTTGTGAATATAAATATTTAATTTTTGCCAATATATTTTTAAACTGTAAAGACCGTGTTCCAAAGTATGTGAGGATTAAAGGGCTTTGTTTCATGTTCATAGATATCTAACTGTTGACGAGACCTTCATTCTTGGTTTCGTTTCATTACCCATAGAAAGTTGAAAAGTTAAAAATAAGGTTACACGTTTATTTTCCCACGCTCAGTCAGGTAAACTTGATTGCTGGGATTGACCCAGTCATGGCTATTAAGAAAACAAAATATATCATCCATATCAGAACTTCCTAATCAATTAGCTACTCATTGATAATTCCCATGTTTGCACAAGTAGGAAGGTGTTGGTACTGATTGCACAAGTAGGAAGGTGTTGGTACTGATTACAATGAAGTAGGAAGGTGGAGTGGTACTGATTGCACAAGTAGGAAGGTGTTGGTACTGACTACACAAATAGGAAGGTGTTGGTACTGATTGCACAAGTAGGAAGGTGTTGGTACTGATTGCACAAGTAGGAAGATGTTGGTACTGATTGCACAAGTAGGAAGGTGTTGGTACTGATTACACAAGTAGGAAGGTGTTGGTACTGATTGCACAAGTAGGAAGGTGTTGGTACTGATTACACAAGTAGGAAGGTGTTGGTACTGATTGCACAAGCAGGAAGGTGTTGGTACTGATTACACAAATAGGAAGGTGTTGGTACTGATTGCACAAGTAGGAAGATGTTGGTACTGATTGCACAAGTAGGAAGGTGTTGGTACTGATTACACAAGTAGGAAGGTGTTGGTACTGATTGCACAAGTAGGAAGGTGTTGGTACTGATTACACAAGTAGGAAGGTGTTGGTACTGATTACACAAGTCGGAAAGTGTCAATACAATAACACGTCACTACTTTCCAGTGATTGCGAAATTTCAAAATGACATGGCTGTCGCTCAGATCCGAGGAAAGTTCCGAACTCTGGAACTTCACGTTTCTCAAGGACACAGTAGATTTGACGATTGCGATCCTGGATCAACCCATATATATATGTGATAGTTTTATATTTGTTGGCTTTGGCTTTTGAAAAGGCTGTGTTAGTGTGGTGGATCTCTAGACGGCCCGATCTTAATGTCCAAGGTACAAACATTTCTCGGGTCCGATCTTAAAAATGAGAGCTCGCCATTTTCTGGATAAAATAAAGAGTTTGAGCATTGTACCAGCGACACAATTCCATAGGAGGGCCGTCGTCAATACAGAAACATTGGAACTCTACTTCATTGGACCCCGATGGTCGATTAGGCTTTCTGAGGAAATCGTTTACATTACTGGTCACATTTAACAGATACATCATTATTGGTCTTGAATTAACTGACTCACAGGGAAATACCAGCATTTTTTCTTTAGTACGCTACATATATACATCTGGAGTACCCTATAGATATATCTGGAGTACCCTATATAGATATATCTGGAGTACCCTACATAGATATATCTAGATTACCCTACATTGATATATCTAGATTACCCTACATAGATATATAGAGTACACTATATATATATATATATAGCGTACCCTATAGCAGAGGCTTTCAAATCATATCCATTCACAACCCACTAACAATCCGATTCACGACCCACTAACAATCCGATTCACGGCCCACTAACAATCCGATTCACGGCCCACTAACAATCCGATTCACAACTCACTAACAATCCGATTCACGACCCACTAACAAACCTGTTCACATCAATGTGTGTACATTTTGTAACTGTCGTTTTAATTTTAAATCAGCCAAACTATTTATAATTTCTTATGTGTTCTTTATATTTGTCACTCTTTGTGAAGTATTACCTGACAATGATTTATTCAGTTCATGCATGGGTGGAAATTTCTTGATTTGCATTAAGACATCAAGTGGACCTTTACAGGCATTGAAAGAAGACATTAATATTACGTAGTTGTTTAGATGCTATCAGTGCATAGCTCATGGGGAGAAAGTTCAAACATAAATTTAGAAATACATCTATTAGAACGAATTGTTTCATGGTGAATTACATATTGCTAATGTCACTCAGGCGTATACAGTATTCAATTTTGTATTCGGTTTTTTTTATTTCTTTACATAATTGTCAGTATTATGTATAGGTTTAAAATACATTTCATGTGGCAATACAACAATAACCGAACACTTTCGAAGCAGACCCATTGTAAGTTTTGAATCAATAACAATTAAATCTACTATCTCGTGTCAACCTAAGGGTCCCTGGATCGATCTCCGGTCAGGACCAATGGATATTTCAGTTCATGGCTTATGTAACCGATATATCTCCCGTGGTGCCTCCATAGTCATTGCATTATCGGCTATGGTGGGGATTAAAGAAGGGAACCATAAAAACCGTACCATTAGTGGTTTTTAGGATCTAATAGATTTCATCTCATCTTTGCAGGGACTGTTCACACACACACACACACACACACTCACACACACATACACACACACATATACACGTCGTGTAATGTTGTGACGTCGACAATGTTTGTCACAGTGAGTCCAGTTATCTACGTTTTCCGTGGTGCCTCCATAGTCATTGCATACTCGTATAGGTGGCGAATGAAAGAGCCATCTCGTTGATGTTTTTTACTTGAGATGAACATCTCAACCTTTGAATGATCTCCTTAATAGAATTAAGGCGTGTTGAAGGTTGTGGGTTTGAATCCCATTAGCGACAGTTCCCTGTGATTTCAAATGTTTCATTAGGTGGAGGGTACTTGTCATAGTACTGAACTGTGCTAAATAGTTGTAACGAATTTAACATAATAGTTTAAAGAAATATTCTCATCCATAGATGGCCATATACTACGTGATTTATAATGTTATACTACCATCAACTCTCTTCTGAAGGATTCACAATATGGTAATTACCCACATATGGAGATTCACAATATGGTAATTACCCACATTTGGAGATTCACAATATGGTAATTACCCACATATGAAGATTCACAATATGGTAATTACCCACATTTGGAGATTCACAATATGGTAATTACCCACATATGGAGATTCACAATATGGTAATTACCCACATATGGAGATTCACAATATGGTAATTACCCACATTTGGAGATTCACAATATGGTAATTACCCACATTTGGAGATTCACAAGAGATGCAAACGTTAACTTGTCTAAGAGTCACGTGATTTCAAGTTCATTTGAGGTGGGGCGGGGGGAGGCTGTAAGTTTAAACTTTGACTATCAAAAGAAAAGTAGAACTTCTTTTACTAATGGTTCTTAAATTCCCAATGTCTTTTTTTGAATAAACTTGTAATATATATAGAAGTTAACATATATTTTAAAAGTTCCTTAGTGAGACCATTGAACCACATTGATTGTGACAGCAATCTTTATTTAGAAGATGTCATTATTCTATCAGATACTGTTGAATAAAGTACAGTATTCACTCCCGAAGCATCTGTTTCTCGGAAAACAACCAACTAAAAATGAATTCACTTAGATTTATATTTGTTTAATAAGGGTGGGCAGCGAATAGTTATCTTCAAAAAAAAAATTATGATCCACCACCTTCTAAAAACTAGGGAGCGACCGATATGCCTTTTTACCGATAGTCCGATACCGATATTTTTCCCCAGCATTTTTACCGATACCAATATTTTTTTAATCAACAACAATGCCAAACATGTGTTTTTCTCGTGCTACAGCTAATGACGTATGTCAACCCATGCTCACCCCTTCCCTGTCATATTTCGTAACACTTCGCCCACACGCAAGTCTTGTCCCCCCCCTCCAACTTCCCATCCCAAAAAAAAATACACACAGATGTTCAATGATTGTATCATTCAAGGTCATACATTAGAATTAAAAAATGCCAATCCTATTGTTTCAAGGTCATATTGCTGATGCAATTTTTGTGGACGTGACAATTTCTGTGTACGGGTTGTTTTTTTCTTTTTTTTTTAAATCTTGTCTGATCTGGTTATAGAATTGGGTTATTTACGGATTTTTTTTTCTGCAACTCTGTTGTGAAAACAAAAAAACAATGTATCGGCAGTCAAAAAACGGCCGGTCCGATAGTTAACCCATAGTGCCAATATCGGTTCGACTATCGGTCGCTCCCTACAAAAATCGGTCGATCCGATATTAACCGATAGTGCCAATATCGGTCCGATACCGATCCGACTATCGGTCGCTTCCTACTAAAAACATGTAGTTAAAAATTCCACAACTAATCAACCAATTACAATCAATGCTGTCATTGGTTGTCACACCAGATTACTCAAGATGCCACAATTCTGTTCACAATGTTGTTATAAGATGCCGGAAAATAATGTATCACTAACACGTACTTTTCTCATGCAAGACGTATGACAAACGAAAAGTGAAAAAATTAAACTCCATCTGTTTGGTTATTCAAGTAGATGAAATTTTAGAATATGCGAGGAATTTTAAGAAGACTACATTACAACCAAGTAGAGAGAAGTAGTTGTTTTTTTTTAGAAGGAACTAGTTGCAAGTACCCGGCTTTGCCCGGGTTTAAAATAAGGTTTTCTGTTTACCTTTTGTTTTCTCCCTACCCCCTCTCTCCCTTCCTCTCTCTCTACCTCCCTCTCTCCCTCCCTCCCTCCCTCCATCCCCCTCTCTCCCTCCCTAACTCTCCCATCTCCCTCTCTCCCTCCCCTTCTCTCTCCCCCTGTCCCTCCCCTCCCTCCCTCCCTCTCTCCCCTTCCTCCCTTCCTCCTCCCCTCTCTCTCCCTCCCTGCCCACTCTCTCTTTGACTCTCACTCCCTCCCATTTCTCCCATACTCCATCTCCCTCTCTCCTTCGCTCCCCTTTCTCTCCCTCCCTACCCCCTCTCTCCCTCCCTCCTTTCTCCCTCCCTCCCTCTCCCATCTCCCTCTCTCCCTCCCTCCACTCTCCCCCTCTTTCTACCTCTCTCTCTCTCCCTCCCCCCTCCCTTCCTCTTCCTCCCTCCCTCATTCCCTCTCTCTCCCTCCCTGCCCCTCTCTCTCCCTCCCTCTCTCTTTCTCTCCCTCCCTCTCTCCCACCCTCTCTCTCTCCCTCCCCTCTATCTCCCTCCCTACCCCCGCTCTCCCTCCCTTCCTTTCTATTTCCTTCCCTCCATTTCTCTCTGCCTCTCTCCCTCCCTCTCCTCATCTCCCTCTCTCTCCCCTCCTCCTTCTCTCTCCCCCTTTCCCCTCTCTCTCCCCCCTCCCCCTTCCTCTCTCCCTCCTTCCTCCCTCCCTCCCTCCAACCCTCCTTTCCTCTCTCTCCCCCCTGCCCCCCTCCCTCTTTTTATCTCTCTCCCTCCCTCTCTCTCTCTCTATATATATATATATATATAAATATATATATATATATATATATATATATATATATATATATATATATATATATATATTATGGCTTCACACTTCTTCTAAAATCCTTCTTCATTCCTTTACCTTCCTCAATCTGTACAAATCAGGGAGTATGAAAAAACATCAACAATTCTTTGTTGCATAAAGGCACGATACAGCACCAGCGCGCAATTTCTACTTTATTAGTAGGAAAATTTAAAAATGTAAAATGTATCATCGGGAAATGACGTCACAGAGGACTTTAATTATGGCGATTGCGTGATTACTTTAATATATAGTAAAATACTAAAATAATTAATTGCAATTAAACTATCGAGATGAAACGAAACTTGTCCCATGACCGTCCCCATGTAATTATGTGTACGTGTACCACATTTCACGTTATTTGGTTGTCTGGATCTTAAGTTATAAGGGAACAGACAGACAGACAGACAGCAAATGCGTATAGAGATAAGAATAAAAAAAACAAAACAAGAAAGTTGTAGTGAAGTTCATGTGGTCGTCTCATAATCGAGTGTCAAAGCCTCAGTTGTTTGTGTGCACCTAATGGTTGGCAGTGTGCTGACTCAAGAAGTGGCAGCTTGTTTGATCTGGTCGTTTTAGTCTAAAAGCATTGACGCCTTCTTAAAAGAGGTTCGCACTCTAGAGCAGCGGTTCCTGGACTGTTTAGATCACGTGTTCTCAAAGTGTGTGTCGCGACCCATTTGAATTTAAAATTGATTGATTGAGATTTGATATCCTCCCCCCTTCATAGTGATGAATATATCTCTATATAAGTTACAAAAGTAAAAGTTAGTTCATTGAAAAAGTGCAAGATAAATGCCGCACTGGCTATCTTTCTTTTTAGTTTGGTGGATCGCAAAAACAAATTCCTGGTAAAGACAAAAATATTCGCTGCTGACTTGGAGCGGAGATGGGCGTCACCAAGTCTATAAGTCCACAGAAAGGAAGTTTGAAAGTAAATCTGTTGATGTGTTCATTCGTTCCCCCAACGACCACATAGGTTAAGGGAATTAAATATGAAAATAATAAATATGAAAAAACAACCAGTTTTCATACTGGTTCGCGAAGCGTTAAAGTTTAAGAAACAGTAGTTTAGACCATGAAACTTATTCTTACAATCAATACCTATAAATACCCCTCCCCCTTCCATTGTAACTTTATTTCTGTTTTCAATTTATTTTTCTTATTAAATTTTATTTATTTTATTATCGATTAAAGGCTGCTGATTCCCTGTCAAGTGCGAACAGAGCATTTAGTGCTTATTTTTGATAACCACTGAACTAGAATAATGTCGTACGAGGTGTGATAAGCTTCCCAAACACATGTACAGAAACACTTTTCTGACTTAAAAATGGGCTGTAAATAAACAAAGAGAATCGATGTTCACCATTGTTTACTAAACAGAATCGATATTCTCTATTGTTTACTAAAAAGAATCGATATTCTCTATTGTTTACTAAACAGAGTCGATATTTTCCATTGTTTACTAAACAGAATCGATATTCTGCATTGTTTTCTATTGTACGTACCTCAGCATATACATAAAACTGACAGAACTATTGTAGGTACCTCAGCATTATAAATAAATCTGACAGAACTATTGTAGGTACCTCAGCATTATAAATAAATCTGACAGAACTATTATAGGTACCTCAGCATATACATTTTACAGAACTATTGTAGGTACCTCAGCATATACATTGTACAGAACTATTGTAGGTACCTCAGCATATACATTGTACAGAACTATTGTAGGTACATCAGCATATTAAATTATACAGAATGCGCAATGTCTAAGGAAAATGACACAAATGGCGGCCATTTTTTAAGTCATTGATAGAGGACTATTTAAATACCAATACGCTTCTGTAAAATTTATATTCTGTTGTAGGTACTGTTCCTTCATGCCATTGTATCTGACTTTAAGACTAACTAATCTACCGTTTCAATGTTGGCTGCCATCAAACTGTTTTATCTACTAATTCTTGAGCACCTGAACCTCATAGAGACATTTTATGTAGCAGGACTCCCTTTCTTGTGGGTCGGATGTCCGAGTGGTGTGGACGCTTGACTGTCGACCTGAGAGTCCTGGGTTCATTCCTTGGTGAGAAACAATTGAATATAATCAGGTCCTAGTGAATGTTGGTTCAGCCCCACGTCCACTCAGCTGTAAATGGGTCTCTAACTTAAATTTGGGAAGTAAAGGCAACTGTCATATCCCGAGGTTAAAGAAAAAGTTAAATTCTACACTTCATTTGCCCCGATGGCCCTTTAGGGTTAAAGGAACTTTTTTAAATCCTTTACTAAAACTATTCCAGAGTTAAGCCTGGTATGTCCTTGAAACAGGGCGTGGATAATTTATTTTATGTTTTTAGGTTAGCATGTTTGTTGTTTGTTTTGAATTGGTTATGTCCATAACCATAACCGTTTTAGTAGCTGGCCAAATAGCAACCAACTAGCTCTACCTCCCCAGCTATGACCAGAACCGTTTTTAGACATTGGCAAAATAACGACCAACTAGCGTTACCCCCAACACATACACACAATCTCGACTGTCACAGTCACATTACTCCGATTCCGATGAGTACAACTTAAAGACTGAAATAGAAAAATACTTTCTTGAAAAATGTGTTTATATTCAGATCACTGACCTAGAAAATCTAGTTTCTCGAAGTTTATTTCAACATGTAGTTTAAACTTATCAGTTTGATCTTGTCTTTGGACATGCTTCATATTCAATTGAACAGAACAGCGAATAATGAATTCCTTTATACCAAACGGAAGTTGTATTTAAACCAGAAACATTTTAACCATGTTTATTCATTTATTTACCTTTTCTTATGGCTGCTATTACTTTTCAATAGGAAGATTTTTTTTTAATCTTAGCTTCCTCCCCCCCCCCTCCCTTCCCCTCCCTCTTCTACTGTGTGAAGCAACGGTTGACTACATTTCTTTTTATTCTATCGCTCACAAAAAAATCTATGCGTCTTAAAACATGGTCACACTTTATAGAACAGGTTACATGGTCACACTTTATAGAACAGGTTATTACAGTTTCATAGGGATACTTCTAAATAGCTCTTTAAAAAAAATAAAAATAGCTTTGACAGGGTGGCACTCAGTCACGTGATGTGACCATTAAAATGGAGGTAAATTTGGTCGGGTATATAAGCAGAGATCTATGAAAGTTGAGTTAACAGTTGACTGACTGTGAGAAAACATGACAGAGGAGTCAACAACATAAGCTTTCAACATAACGTCATAAGTTTATACAATTTGATCTATGTACATAACTTCAGGGGCGTATTTGTTCTGATTTCTCTACATAACATTAAGTATACCTTCTGGTTAAGTGCTGATTTCTCTACATAACACTAAGTATACCTTCTGATTAAGTAACATAACACTCAGTAGGCATATAACTCATGATATGTAAACATTGCACTAAGCGGCCTATATCTTCTGATCTACCAACATAGAACTCTGTTTATCTTCTAATTTATCAACATAGAACTCTGTTTATCTTCTAATTTATCAACATAGAACTCTGTTTATCTTCTGATCTATCAACAAACAATTGACGGAGTATAACTTTTTTCAACCAAAAAAATATTCAAGATCTTCATATTATTTTAATTTTACATTATAGATTCTTTAAATGCGCCTTTAATCCCTTTTAGCAATGATGATATAAGTCGCCCGATCATGATGAATTACCTTAAATATATTATAAAATTACATTCTTTGGAGTAAAATGTTTCAAAATTGACTTTCCATCTAATTAAACTGTTAGTTTTAAACTAAATAAATTGACACAGGCCACATAAATAAAATGTGTAAAAAAAACGTTGGATATTACATGTAGGCCTAAAGTATGTTTGAAAAATGTATTTATTTACTTATTGATCTATTTGTCTCTGTGAATCTTTCATTTGCTTTGTAGTTTGTGACCAACTTTCTCTTCATTCAGTCGAAACGAAACAACACCCTCAACCCGATCAGTTTTTTTTTTTAATTGACGGTCTCAATTGGGGGTGGGGGGGGAGAACTCAGGGGTTCTCATTACTACACAACTCATTGGTTCTCATTACTACACAACTCATTGGTTCTCATTACTACACAACTCATTGGTTCTCATTACTACACAACTCATTGGTTCTCATTACTACACAACTCATTGGTTCTCATTACTACACAACTCATTGGTTCTCATT
>JAGDYQ010000081.1:2410361-2421069 GCA_021962125.1 Bulinus truncatus | reverse complement strand
CTTGTTCTTATCTCTATACTTATAAGACGCATTTGCTGTCTGTCTGTCTTTTCCCTTATAACTTAAGATCCTTATTATGAATATCCATATGTGGGTAATTGCCATATTGTGAATCTCCATATGTGGGTAATTGCCATATTGTGAATCTCCATATATGGGTAATTACCATATTGTGAATCCTTCAGGAGAGAGTTGGTGGTAGTATAACATTATAAATGACGTAGTATATGGCCATCTACGGATGAGAATATTTCTTTAAACTATTATGTTAAATTCGTTACAACTATTTAGTACAGTTGAGTACTATGACAAAGTACCCTCCACCAAATGAAACATTTGAAATCACAGGTAACTGTCGCTGATGGGATTCAAACCCACAACCTTCAACACGCCTTAATTCTATTACGGAGATCATTCAAAGGTCCATCCCAAGTAAAAAAAAACATCAACGAGATGGCTCTGATTGTGAACGTCTTTCATTCCCCACCTAGACCGAGTGTGCAATGACTATGGAGGCACCACGGAAAACGTAGATAACTGGACTCACTGTGACAAACATTGTCGACGTCACAACATTACACGACGTGTATATGTGTGTGTGTGTGTGTGTGTGTGTGTGTGTGAAAAGTCCCTGCAAGGATGAGATGAAATCTATTAGATCCTAAAAACCACTAATGGTACAGTTTTTATGGTTCCCTTCTTTAATCCCCACCATAGCCGATAGTGCAATGACCATGGAGGCACCATGGGAGATATATCGGTTACATAAGCCATGAACTGAAATATCCTTTGGTCCTGACCGGAGATCGTTCCAGGGACCCTCAGGTTGACACTCGAGCGCTTTACCACACGAGATAGTAGATTTAATTGTTATTGATTCAAAACTTACCATGGGTCTGCTTCGAAAGTATTCGGTTATTGTTGTATTGCCACATGAAATGTATTTTAATCCTATACATAATACTGACAATTATGTAAAGAAATAAAAAAAAAACCGAATACAAAATTGAATACTGTGTACGCCTGAGTGACATTAGCAATATGTAATTCACTATGAAACAATTCGTTCTAATAGATGTATTTCTAAATTTATGTTTCAACTTTCTCCCCATGAGCTATGCACTGATAGCATCTAAACAACTACGTAATATTAATGTCTTCTTTCAATGCCTGTAAAGGTCCACTTGATGTCTTAATGCAAATCAAGAGATTTCCACCCATGCATAAACTGATTAAATCATTGTCAGGTAATACTTTACAAAGAGTGACAAATATAACACATAAGAAATTATAAATAGTTTGGCTGATTTAAAATTAAAACGGCAGTTACAAAATGTACACAAATTGATGTAAACTCGTTCAACATTCCGAATCTGCTGGTTTTGCTGTCTCAAGTGAGATATTTGAATCACATTGATTATGACATTAAACGAGTCGTCAAGAAAGGAAATAATAGTTAAAACTAAAGTGTTAGTTCAGTCTCTAGGAAGGTGGTACTCAAATTGTGAGTCGAGGGGCATCAGTGGGTTGCGAGCTGATATAATGTGGGTCGCAAACATTTTTATGTTATTAAAATTTTAGATTTTGTTTTCTTTTTCTTCTTTTTAGAGCATTTTCGAAAAAAAAAATGCTCTATTGTCCCCGTTTTGTCTGTCCGTCTGTCCGTGTACACCCTAGATCTCAACAACCATAAGTCCTAGACCCATGATGTATATATCATTTTGTAGGTCTTGGCCTGCCAAGAAATGACTTTTTTCATTTCGCGATCTGACCTCTCAGGGCCGTAAAAGGGGCCTTAGTACCGTTTTTTTTACTATATAAACTATATTAAAAAAGGAGCGCTATATCTCAGCAACTATAAGTCCTAGACCCATGATGTATATATCATTTTGTAGGTCTTGGCCTGCCATGTGTACATCAAAAGTTCATTTTGCGATAGAACCTATGAGGGCCGGGCTTCAGGGCTCCTAAGGGGCTTATATATTATATATACACCTTGTACGTTCAATAACCCGTTCATTTGGTGCGAAATACTGCAGCACGTAGTTTCACCAAGATTTATTAAGAAACTCATCAAATGAAATAGTAAGCTTGTGTTCTGAGTTTAATTGAAAGTATCAGAGCTATGCAACAATTGACGGAGTTTTCGAACGATTAAATGACTATAATTTAGAATGTTTTCAATTATGAGTCCTATTTCAGTAACCACAAACCACTTGTAGTTAGATTTAAGAGACAATAATTTTTTTTCAAATATAAAGAAACGTCTTTATAATTTTTTTTTTTACAAATATATGCATTAAACAATTGAATTTATAAACATTTCCAAAATTTACAAATATTTACTGAAAGCTAACAAACGTACTGATACATAACACGAAAATGCGCTAACACGTCCTGTGTCCAGAATGGAACAGGCTTAATTGCTTGTTTTTTTTAACAAGTGGACGCGAAAAAAGGAACAGGTTTGTTAGTGGGTCGTAAACATGTTTGTTAGTGGGTCGTGAACAGGTTTGTTAGTGGGTCGTGAACAGGTTTGTTAGTGGGTCGTGAACAGGTTTATTAGTGGGTCGTGAATCGGATTGTTAGTGGGTTGTGAATCGGATTGTTAGTGGGTTGTGAATGGATATGATTTGAAAGCCTCTGCTTTAGGGTACTCTCTCTCTCTCTCTCTCTCTCTCTCTCTATATATATATATATATATATATATATATATATATATATATATATATATTTAGTGTACTCTATATATCTATGTAGGGTACTCCAGATATATCTATAGGGTACTCCAGATGTATCTATGTAGTGGACTAAAGACAAAATGCTGGTATTTCCCTGTGAGCTTCACGCAAATGTAAGTCAGTTAATAGTTAATTCAAGACCAATAATGATGTATCTGTTAAATGTGACCAGTAATGTAAACGATTTCCTCAGAAAGCCTAATCGACCATCAGGGTCCAATGAAGTAGAGTTCCAATGTTTCTGTATTGACGACGGCCCTTCTATGGAATTGTGTCGCTGGTACAAGGCTCAAACTCTTTATTTTATCCAGAAAATGGCGAGCTCTCATTTTTAAGATCGGACCCGAGAAATGTTTGAACCTTGGACATTAAGATCGGGCCGTCTAGAGATCTACCACACTAACACACCCTTTTCAAAAGTCAAAGCCAACAAATATAAAACTATCACATATATATGGGTTGATCCAGGACCGCAATCGTCAAATCTACTGTGTCCTTGAGAAACGTGAAGTTCCAGAGTTCGGAGCTTTCCTCGGATCTGAGCGACACCCATGTCATTTTGAAATTTCGCAATCACTGGAAAGTAGTGACGTGTTATTGTATTGACACTTTCCGACTTGTGTAATCAGTACCAACACCTTCCGACTTGTGCAATCAGTACCAACACCTTCCGACTTGTGCAATCAGTACCAACACCTTCCTACTTGTGCAATCAGTACCAACACCTTCCTACTTGTGCAATCAGTACCAACACCTTCCTACTTGTGCAATCAGTACCAAAGAGTAGCTAATTGATTAGGAAGTCCTGATATGGATGATATATTTTGTTTTCTTAATAGCCATGACTGGGTCAATCCCAGCAATCAAGTTTACCTGACTGAGCGTGGGAAAATAAACGTGTAACCTTATTTTTAACTTTTCAACTTTCTATGGGTAATGAAACGAAACCAAGAATGAAAGTCTCGTCAACAATGACATATCTATGAACATGAAACAAAGCCCTTCAATTCTCACATACTTTGGAACATGGTCTTAACAGTTTAAAAATATATTGGCAAAAATTAAATATTTATATTCACAAAATAATAGTAGTATTATTTCATCGACATAAGAGGACAATTTATTTTTATTGCAAAGAAATGACTTGTAAAGAACACTAGTTCATTAAAGACTATATGCTGTGATGTGTGAACACCGTCAGTGGCGTAGCGAGCTTACCTCGCGCCCAGGACATAATACCTTTTTAAGGCCCACCCTCCTTTCGAAAACCATATATTAAATGTTTTGCGGACCATATGACGCCCCTTTGTGAGTAGGTCCCGAGGCATTATGCCCCCACTTGCCCCCCCTCTCTCTACGCCGCTGAACACCGTGGATTAAAAAAAAAGATGTCATTGATTTACGACATCAAACTTAAGAGATGACAGATTCAAGACGTTATAATCCCCAGACAGACATTGCGGAAACCATTTCCTAAACAAAATCTAACCCTGCAGCTGTCGATACATCATCAAATGTCAATGTCATTATTTCACGTACCTTAAAACTTGAATAACTAATGTCCATTTGTCAAAAAACTAGCCATTAAATTATTTCACTGTCTCTGTAAATTATGTAAATAGTTTTCTAAACAGCAAAGTATCTAAACCAATGGTAGGCAAACTTTCAGTATCGCGGGACACAATGGGCTCTTATATTTGACTGGAGTGCCGAACTAATAGGAATTAAATGATGACTTCATTGATGTGAAGAGCGCTGAATAACGCATGGGCAGAATAAAGTGTGGGTCGAATAAAGTGTGGGCCGAATAAAGCATGGGCAGAATAAAGTGTGGGCGAATAAAGTGTGGGCGAATAAAGCATGGGCAGAATAAAGTGGGGGGGGTGGGCCGAATAAAGTGTGGGTCGAAAAAGTGTGGGTCGAATAAAGTGTGGGTCGAATAAGTGTGGGTCGAATAAAGTGTGGGCCGAATAAAGCATGGGCAGAATAAAGTGTGGGTCAAATAAAGTGTGGGCCGAATAAAGTGTGGGCCGAATAAAGCATGGGCAGAATAAAGTGTGGGTCGAATAAAGCATGGGCAGAATAAAGTGTGGGCAGAATAAAGTGTGGGCCGAATAAAGTGTGGGCAGAATAAAGTGTGGGCCGAATAAAGCATGGGCAGAATAAAGTGTGGGCCGAATAAAGCATGGGCAGAATAAAGTGTGGGTCGAATAAAGCATGGGCAGAATAAAGTGTGGGCCGAATAAAGTGTGGGCCGAATAAAGTGTGGGCCGAATAAAGTGTGGGCAGAATAAAGTGTGGGCAGAATAAAGTGTGGGTCGAATAAAGTGTGGGTCGAATAAAGTGTGGGTCAGAATAAAGTGTGGGCCGAATAAAGTGTGGGCCGAATAAAGCATGGGCAGAATAAAGTGTGGGTCGAATAAAGTGTGGGTAGAATAAAGTGTGGGCAGAATAAAGTGTGGGCCGAATAAAGCATGGGCAGAATAAAGTGTGGGTCGAATAAAGTGTGGGAAGAATAAAGTGTGGGTCGAATAAAGTGTGGGCAGAATAAAGTGTGGGTCGAATAAAGTGTGGGCAGAATAAAGTGTGGGCCGAATAAAGCATGGGCAGAATAAAGTGTGGGCCGAATAAAGCATGGGCAGAATAAAGTGTGGTTCGAATAAAGCATGGGCAGAATAAAGTGTGGCTCGAATAAAGCATAGGCAGAATAAAGTGTGGGTCGAATAAAGTGTGGGTCAAATAAAGTGTGGGTCGAATAAAGCTTGGGCAGAATAAAGTGTGGGTCGAATAAAGCATGGGCAGAATAAAGTGTGGTTCGAATAAAGCATGGGCAGAATAAAGTGTGGCTCGAATAAAGCATAGGCAGAATAAAGTGTGGCTCGAATAAAGCATAGGCAGAATAAAGTGTGGGCCGAATAAAGTGTGGGCCGAATAAAGTGTGGGCCGAATAAAGTGTGGGCAGAATAAAGTGTGGGCAGAATAAAGTGTGGGCCGAATAAAGCATGGGCAGAATAAAGTGTGGGTAGAATAAAGTGTGGGTCCGAATAAAGTATGGGGCAGAATAAAGTGTGGGTCGAAATAAAGTTCATGGGACAGAATAAAGTGTGGGTCAGAAAAAATTAGCAAGATGACGAGTATACTTGGCCCGGGAATCATAGTATGCCGTAGTCTGATCTAGATATTAATATGCAAGTCCATTTAAAGAGTCAAGCAAGATCCCATTTCTTACAGTTTATACAAATGTGGTCTACTGTAACAAGTTGTGTCTACTGTAACAAGTTATGTCTACTGGGAGAATAAACAGTTTGTGTCACTGTAACTAGTAAAAATTGTGTATGTAACATTGGTGTAGGGGTGTAACAGTTGTTGGTCTACCGTGGACAGGGTATGTGTATGGAACATAGTGTAGGTAACAGTTAGGTCTACTCTAACACGTTGTGTATGAACAAGGTGTGTATGTAAAAGTTGTGCCGACTGTAACAAGTTTTGTATGTAACAAGTTGTGTCTGTAACTGTTGTGTCACCGTAACAAAGTGTTTATGGTAAGTATAAAGTGTGGGTCAAAGTGTGAACGGTATAGTGTGGACCGGATAAGTGTGGAGCACGTAATAAAGTGTAGGCAGATTAAAGTGTGGGCAGGAATAAGTGTATTGGGCAGGAATAAAGCATGGAGCAGAATGAAAGTGTGGATGTGAATGAAGTGGAGTGATTAAAGTGTGGAGAGAATAATGTATTGGGTGAATAAGTGTGACGAATAAAGTGTGGGCAGAATAAAGTATGGGCAGAATAAAGTGTGGGTCGAATGAAGCATGGAAATAAAAATTATTGGCTCGAATAAATTATGGGTAGAATAAGAAGTGTGGGTCGAATAAAGTGTGTGGGTCGAATAAAGGGTGGGTCTAAAAAATAACTAAGAATAAAGTGTGGGTCGAATAAAGCATGGGACAGAATAAAGTGTGGTTCGAATAAAGTATGGGCAGAATAAAGTGTGGGTCCGAATAAAGTATAGGTCCAAGATAAAGTGTGGGTCGAATAAAGATATGGGCAGAATAAAGTATGGGCAGAATAAAGTGTGGGCAGAATAAATTGTGGGTCGAATAAAGTGTGGGTCGAATAAAGTGTGGGCAGAATAAAGTGTGGGCAGAATAAAGTTGGGGAAATAAACATCGGCAGAATAAAATGTGGGTCGAAAAAAATGTGGGTCGAAAAAATGTGGGAAGAATAAAATGTGTGGGGTGAATAAAGTGTAAGGCTGTAAAGCATGGCAGAATAAAGTGTGGGGATAAACATGGGATAAATGTGGGTCAGATAAAGCATGGGCAGAATAAAGTATGGGACGGAATAAAGTGTGGGCGGAATAAAGTGTGGGTCAGAATAAAGTGTGGGCTTGAATAAAGGAGTGTGGGTATAAAGATGGGGCAGAATAAAGTGTGGTTCGAATAAAGTATGGGCAGATAAAACATGGGCAGAATAAAGTGTGGGTCGAATAAAGTGTGAGTCAGATAGTGTGGGTCGAATAAAGCTTGAGCAGAATAAAATGTGAGTCGAATAAAGTGTGGGCAGAATAAAGTGTGGGCCGAATAAAGTGGACAGAATAGAATGGGCCGAATAAGTGTGGGCCGAATAAAGTGTGGAAAAAACAGAATAAAGTGTGGGCAGAATAAAGTGTGGGTCGAATAAAGCATGGGCAGAATAAAGTGTGGGTCGAATAAGGGAGTGTAAGTAATAAATGTGGTGATAAAGTGTGGGAAAAAAAAAAATGGGGGGATGAATGAAAAATGAAAAAAAAAAAAAGTGTGGGCCGAATAAAGTATGGGCCGAATAAAGTGTGGGCCGAATAAAGTGTGGGCAAAAAAAAAGAATAAAGCATGGGCAGAATAAAGTGTGGGTGGAATAAAGTGTGGGTAGAATAAAGTGTGGGTCAAATAAAACATGGGAAGAATAAAGTATGGGTGGAAAAAATAAAAAAAAGAGTAAAATGATGAAGACAGAATAAAATGTGGGCCGAATAAAGTGTGGGTACGAATAAAGAAGGTGGGGTAAACGTGAGGTATCGAAGTTAAAGTATGGGCAGAATATAGTGTGGGCAGAATAAAGTCTGGGTCGAATAAAGCATGGGCAAATTAAAGTGTGGGTCGATTAAAGTATGTGCAGAATAAAGTGTGGGCCGAATAAAGTGAGCATGTGCAGGGAAAATAAAAAATAAAATATAAAAAAATAAAAAAAGAATAAAGTGTGGGTACAAATAAAGCATGGAAAGAATAAAGTGTGGGTCAAAAAAAGTGTGGGCCGAATAAAGTGTGGGCAGAATTAAGTGTGGGCCGAATAAAGCATGGGCAGAATTAAGTGTGGGTCGAATAAAGCATGGGCAGAATAAAGTGTGGGCGAATAAAGTATGGGTCGAATAAAGTGTGGGTCGAATAAAGCATGGGCAGAATAAAGTGTGGGTAGAATAAATGTGGGTCGAATAAAATTTGGGTCGAATAAAGTTTTTGGACGAATATAGTGTGGGTCGAATAAAGTGTGGATCGAATAAATTATCGGCAGAATAAAGTGTGGGCAGAATAAAGTGTGGGTCGAATAAAGTGTGGGCCGAATAAAGTGTGGGCAGAATAAAGTGTGGGTCGAATAAAGTGTGGGCAGAATAAAGTGTGGGCCGAATAAAGTGTGGGTCGAATAAAGTGTGGGTCGAATAAAGTGTGGGTTTAATAAAGCATGGGCAGAATAAAGTTGGGTCGAATAAAGCGTTGGTCGAGTAAACTGTGGCTCGAATAAAGCATGGGCAAAATAAAGTGTGGGTCGAATAAAGTGTGGGTCGAATAAAGTTTGGGTCGAATAAAGCATGGGCAGAATAAAATGCGGGCAGAATAAAGTGTGGGTCGAATAAAGTGTGGGTCGAATAAAGCATGGGCAGAATATAGTGTGGGTCGAATAAAGTGTGGGTCGAAAAAAGTGTGGGCAGAATAAAGTGTGGGCTGAAAAAAGTGTGGGCAGAATAAAGCATGGGCAGAATAAAGTGTGGGTCGAATAAAGTGTGGGCAGAATAAAGTGTGGGTCGAATAAAGCTTGGGCAGAAAAAAGTGTGGGCAGAATAAAGTGTGGGCAGAATAAAGTGTGGGCCGAATAAAGTGTGGGTCGAATAAAGTTTGGTTCGAATAAAGCATGGGCAGAATAAAGTGTGGGCAGAATAAAGTCTGGGTCGAATAAAGCATGGGCAGAATAAAGTGTGGGTCGAATAAAGCATGTGCAGAATAAAGTGTGGGTCGAATAAAGCATGTGCAGAATAAAGTGTGGGTCGAATAAAGCATGGGCAGAATAAAGTGTGGGTCGAATAAAGTGTGGGCAGAATAAAGTGTGGGCAGAAAAAAGTGTGGGCAGAATAAAGCATGGGCAGAATTAAGTGTGGGTCGAATAAAGTGTGGGCAGAATAAAGTGTGGGCAGAATAAAGTGTGGGTCGAATAAAGTATGGGTCGAATAAAGCATGGGCAGAATAAAGTGTGGGCAGAATAAATTGTGGGTCGAATAAAGTGTGGGTCGAATAAAGTGTGGAACGAATATAGTGTGGGTCGAATAAGTGTGGATCGAATAAAGCATGGGCAGAATAAAGTGTGGGCAGAATAAAGTGTGGGTCGAATAAAGTGTGGGCCGAATAAAGTGTGGGCAGAATAAAGTGTGGGTCGAATAAAGTGTGGGCAGAATAAAGTGTGGGCCGAATAAAGTGTGGGTCGAATAAAGTGTGGGTCGAATAAAGTGTGGGTCGAATAAAGCATGGGCAGAATAAAGTTGGGTCGAATAAAGCGTGGGTCGAATAAACTGTGGCTCGAATAAAGCATGGGCAGAATAAAGTGTGGGTCGAATAAAGTGTGGGTCGAATAAAGTGTGGGTCGAATAAAGCATGGGCAGAATAAAGTGCGGGCAGAATAAATTGTGGGTCGAATAAAGTGTGGGTCGAATAAAGTTTGTGCAGAATAAAGTGTGGGCAGAATAAAGTGTGGGTCGAATAAAGCATGAGCAGAATAAAGTGTGGGCAGAATAAAAAGTGGGCAGAATAATGTGTGGGCAGAATAAAGTGTGGGCCGAATAAAGTGTGGGTCGAATAAAGTGTGGTTCGAATAAAGCATGGGCAGAATAAAGTGTGGGCAGAATAAAGTCTGGGTCGAATAAAGCATGGGCAGAATAAAGTGTGGGTCAAATAAAGTGTGGGTCGAATAAAGTGTGGGTCGAATAAAGTGTGGGTCGAATAAAGCATGGGCAGAATAAAGGGTGGGTCGAATAAAGTGTGGGCAGAATAAAGTGTGGTCAGAATAAAGTGTGGGTCGAATAAAGTGTGGGTCGAATAAAGTGTGGGCCGAAAAAAGTCTGGGTCGAATAAAGTGTGGTTCGAATAAAGCATGGGCAGAATAAAGTGTGGGTCGAATAAAGTGTGGGTCGAATAAAGTGTGGGCCGAAAAAAGTCTGGGTCGAATAAAGTGTGGTTCGATTAAAGCATGGGCAGAATAAAGTGTGGGCAGAATAAAGTCTGGGTCGAATAAAGCATGGGCAGAATAAAGTGTGGGTCGAATAAAGCATGTGCAGAATAAAGTGTGGGTCGAATAAAGCATGTGCAGAATAAAGTGTAAATCAAATAAAGTGTGGGCAGAATAAAGTGTGGGCAGAAAAAAGTGTGGGCAGAATAAAGCATGGGCAGAATTAAGTGTGGGTCGAATAAAGTGTGGGCAGAATAAAGTGTGGGTCGAATAAAGCATGTGCAGAATAAAGTGTGGGTCGAATAAAGCATGGGCAGAATAAAGTGTGGGTCGAATAAAGTGTGGGCAGAATAAAGTGTGGGCAGAAAAAAGTGTGGGCAGAATAAAGCATGGGCAGAATTAAGTGTGGGTCGAATAAAGTGTGGGCAGAATAAAGTGTGGGCAGAATAAAGTGTGGGTCGAATAAAGTGTGGGTCGAATAAAGTGCATATATCAAGAAC
>JAGDYQ010000081.1:2355338-2409861 GCA_021962125.1 Bulinus truncatus | reverse complement strand
ATATATCAAACATACGGGGTATATCAAAACATATATCAAAACATACGTGAATATATCAAAACATACGGGGATATATCAAAACATACGGGGTTATATCAAAACATACGGGGATATATCAAAACATACGGAGTTATATCAAAACATATATCAAAACATACGTGAATATATCGAAACATACGTGAATATATCAAAACATACGGGGTTATATCAAAACATACGGGGTTATATCAAAACATACGGGGTTATATCAAAACATACGGGGTTATATCAAAACATACGGGGATATATCAAAACATACGGGGTTATATCAAAACATATATCAAAACATACGTGAATATATCAAAACATACTGGGATATATCAAAACATATATCAAAACATACGTGAATATATCAAAACATACGGGGATATATCAAAACTTAAGGGGTTATATCAAAACATACGGGGATATATCAAAACATACGGGGTTATATCAAAACATACGGGGATATATCAAAACATACGGGGATATATCAAAACATACGGGGTTATATCAAAACATATATCAAAACATACGTGAATATATCAAAACATACGTGAATATATCAAAACATACGGGGTTATATCAAAACATACGGGGTTATATCAAAACATACGGGGTTATATCAAAACATACGGGGTTATATCAAAACATACGGGGATATATCAAAACATACGGGGTTATATCAAAACATACGGGGATATATCAAAACATACGTGAATATATCAAAACATACTGGGATATATCAAAACATATATCAAAACATACGTGAATATATCAAAACATACGGGGATATATCAAAACTTAAGGGGTTATATCAAAACATACGGGGATATATCAAAACATACGGGGTTATATCAAAACATACGGGGATATATCAAAACATACGGGGATATATCAAAACATACGGGGTTATATCAAAACATATATCAAAACATACCTGAATATATCGAAACATACGTGAATATATCAAAACATACGGAGTTATATCAAAACATATATCAAAACATACGTGAATATATCGAAACATACGTGAATATATCAAAACATACGGGGTTATATCAAAACATACGGGGTTATATCAAAACATACGGGGTTATATCAAAACATACGGGGTTATATCAAAACATACGGGGATATATCAAAACATACGGGGATATATCAAAACATATATCAAAACATACGTGAATATATCAAAACATACGTGAATATATCAAAACATACGGGGTTATATCAAAACTTAAGGGGTTATATCAAAACATACGGGGATATATCAAAACATACGGGGTTATATCAAAACATACGGGGATATATCAAAACATACGGGGATATATCAAAACATACGGGGTTATATCAAAACATATATCAAAACATACGTGAATATATCAAAACATACGGGGATATATCAAAACATACGGGGACGGATATATCAAAACATATCTCCGGTGAGGACCAAAAATTTTCAGGTCTTGTTTCGATATATCAAAACATACGGGGATGAAAAGGAATATAACGGTGGTTTATAGGATCTAGGGATTCAAAACATACGGGGTTATATCAAAACATATATCAAAACATACGTGAATATATCAAAACATACGGGGATATATCAAAACATACGGGGTTATATCAAAACATACGGGGATATATCAAAACATACGGGGTTATATCAAAACATATATCAAAACATACGTGAATATATCAAAACATACGTGAATATATCAAAACATACGGGGATATATCAAAACTTAAGGGGTTATATCAAAACATACGGGGATATATCAAAACATACGGGGTTATATCAAAACATACGGGGATATATCAAAACATACGGGGATATATCAAAACATACGGGGTTATATCAAAACATATATCAAAACATACGTGAATATATCAAAACATACGGGGATATATCAAAACATACGGGGTTATATCAAAACATACGGGGATATATCAAAACATACGGGGTTATATCAAAACATATATCAAAACATACGTGAATATATCGAAACATACGTGAATATATCAAAACATACGGGGTTATATCAAAACATAAGGGGTTATATCAAAACATACGGGGATATATCAAAACATACGGGGTTATATCAAAACATACGGGGATATATCAAAACATACGGGGATATATCAAAACATACGGGGTTATATCAAAACATATATCAAAACATACGTGAATATATCAAAACATACGGGGATATATCAAAACATACTGGGATATATCAAAACATACGGGGTTATATCAAAACATACGGGGTTATATTTCAAAACATATATCAAACCATACGTGAATATATCAAAACATACGTGAATATATCAAAACATACGTGAATATATCAAAACATACGGGGTTATATCAAAACATACGGGGATATATCAAAACATACGGGGTTATATCAAAACATACGGGGTTATATCAAAACATACGGGGATATATCAAAACATACGGGGTTATATGAAAACATATATCAAAACATACGTGAATATATCAAAACATACGGGGATATATCAAAACATACGGGGTTATATCAAAACATACGTGAATATATCAAAACATATATCAAAACATACGTGAATATATCAAAACATACGTGAATATATCAAAACATACGGGGTTATATCAAAACATACGGGGTTATATCAAAACATACGGGGTTATATCAAAACATATATCAAACCATACGTGAATATATCAAACCATACGTGAATATATCAAAACATACGTGAATATATCAAAACATACGGGGTTATATCAAAACATACGGGGATATATCAAAACATACGGGGATATATCAAAACATACGGGGATATATCAAAACATACGTGGATATATCAAAACATACGGGGATATATCAAAACATACGGGGTTATATCAAAACATACGGGGATATATCAAAACATACGGGGTTATATCAAAACATATATCAAAACATACGTGAATATATCAAAACATACGTGAATATATCAAAACATACGGGGATATATCAAAACATACGGGGTTATATCAAAACATACGGGGATATATCAAAACATACGGGGTTATATCAAAACATACGGGGATATATCAAAACATACGGGGATATATCAAAACATACGGGGTTATATCAAAACATATATCAAAACATACGTGAATATATCAAAACATACGGGGATATATCAAAACATACGGGGATATATCAAAACATACGGGGATATATCAAAACATACGGGGTTATATCAAAACATATATCAAAACATACGTGAATATATCGAAACATACGTGAATATATCAAAACATACGGGGTTATATCAAAACATACGGGGTTATATCAAAACATACGGGGTTATATCAAAACATATATCAAACCATACGTGAATATATCAAAACATACGTGAATATATCAAAACATACGTGAATATATCAAAACATACGGGGTTATATCAAAACATACGGGGATATATCAAAACATAAGGGGTTATATCAAAACATACGGGGATATATCAAAACATACGGGGATATATCAAAACATACGTGAATATATCAAAACATACGGGGATATATCAAAACATACGGGGTTATATCAAAACATACGGGGATATATCAAAACATACGGGGATATATCAAAACATACGGGGTTATATCAAAACATACGGGGTTATATCAAAACATACGGGGTTATATCAAAACATACGGGGATATATCAAAACATACGGGGTTATATCAAAACATACGGGGATATATCAAAACATACGGGGTTATATCAAAACATATATCACGGGTGTCACATTCTGTGATTGAATGAATGAAATCAAGTTCAAGCCCTACCCTGCTTTCCTCACCCGAGCGTGAGATGAGATAAATAAATAGGATAGACAAAGGCATTGTCTTCTCAGGTGTTCCCCCACTGTGGTCGGTCTATCTAGCACCCACTTAATCACGGTCTGTCACCTGGGGAGAAAATGTCTTTAGGGGCAGATAATCGGTGCCCTTGTTATATTCAAGCGGGAGAGGGATGGGCTCTTTGTCTCTTTATCTCCCCTTTATCTTGAAGGTTGGAACTGTCCACGAGTGAGGGGCAGCAGATCACGCACGATGAGCGAGCTATACCCGGCTCGCTGCCCATTGGTCAGCGAAGTCGCTCTCGAACAAGAGCGGATTTGCGTGGCGCAAATTCCTTGCAGTTGGCGTGGACTTTAGTTAGTCAGTGAGCGTCGGACAATCGAACAGAGAGGTCGAACTCAGACTCTCGCACCGGGGTGGGGGGAAATAGGCTGTTAGCCTAAGTTCCTTTAGAACTACCCCACCCCAGGTAACTATTATAATTTTGATATATGTATTATAATATTGTTTGTAGTAGCCGGTAACTCGACTGTCCTATTTAGGACACGCTGATGTACATATTCTTTGATGTGAATAAATAGATGTCGTAACGTCATTTACATTTCAGTTGCTTTGCTCAATTTATCGTTGTGTTGTGCGTCCTGTATAACCACGTGGCTGGGACAAATATAAATGTTGGCCAGAACTCAGTAGGTGATACCAATAGACAACGACCGCAGGGACCCCGCAAGGGGACGTTGACAACGGGGTTATATCAAAACATACGGGGTTATATCAAAACATACGGGGTTATATCAAAACATACGTGAATATATCAAAACATACGGGGTTATATCAAAACATACGGGGTTATATCGAAACATACATAAAGATCAGGGGTCACCAAACATTTTTCACCAATTTCCGGAAAACTGTAAAAATGACGAGCCTTAGTAAGTTAATCATAAATGCTAACCAATATATTATTTAAAACTAGCTGTACTCTGCAAAGACTTTGCATAGAAATATACTATTAATATGTTTTGATACATATTTTCAAAATATTTTTTTTTTAAAGTTATGAACAAAATTAAAAATCTAATTAGTTGTTGTTACTTTTCATTAAAACAACAAAAATGAAGTAAAAAAACCAGGTCACAATTTGTGGTATAATTTTATTGTATTACATGAAAGATCGCTCGATTATTTTGCACTTCCACTTTGACTGAGCCTATATAATCTTATTTTATAATTTAAAAATAAATCAAAGCACTATTTATTTAAAAATAGCATATTAAGCCTGTTCCATTCTGGACACAGGACGTGTTAGGGCATTTTCGTGTTATGTATCAGTACGTATGTTAGCTGTCAGTAAATATATGTAAATCTTGGAAATGTTTATAAATTCAATTGTGTAATGCATATATCTGGAAAAAAAAATTAAAAAGACGTTTCTTTATATTTGAAAAAAAATTATTTTCTCTTAAATCTAACTACAAGTGGATTGTGGTCACTGAAATAGGACTCATAGTTGAAGCATTCTAAATTGTATTTAATCGTCCGAAAACTCCGTCAATTGTTGATTTGCCTTCTTACGCTTTTCAGCATCTAATGTAAGTGACTTTCTTGGTGTCATTTTAATCCTGTAGAATTTCTTTTTTTTTTTTAATCTGAAATTTTAAAAAATTAATAAATTTTTTCGAAACAATCAGTTTGATCAGTAGTTAGAATTTTCTGCTTTAATTCTGAACACTATGGTGAAATATAAATTTTTTGCATGGAAATTGAGGTCATATGGCACTTCCAGGAGGTCGAACTGCCACTACAAGAGGTCAGATCGCGAAATGGACTTTTGATGCATGAATGGCAGGCCAAGACCTACAAAAAAGTATATACATCATGGGTCAAGGACTTATGGTTGCTGAGATCTAGGGTGATGAAAGACGGTCAGACAGACAGATGGACGAAACGGAAACAATAACGCATTCGACTTCTCGAAAATGCGCTAAAAATGAAATATTATAAAAGCTGAGAACTTTATTGAATAGAAATTAGCAGAATTTTTGTTTTTTTATATATTAGATCGACTTTTAAAAAGAACTTTATTTACGAAATTAGTTACGACTAGGGATGTGACGGATCTGATGTAAATCCGCATCCGTCGGATTCGGATTTGGCAAATATAAATCCGTCGGATTCGAATGCGGATTCGGATTTGGGTCAACACTTGGTTAAAAGGTGTCAGTCCATATATATATATATATATATATATATGTGTGTGTGTGTGTGTGTGTGTGTGTGTGTGTATGTGTGTGTATAATATACCTAAATCTATATATAATTCCAAATCTTTCAAATCATTTCAAACGTCATTCCAAATCATTGCAAATCGTTCCAATTGTAATTCCAGTTCATACCAAACCATTCCAAATCATTCAGAATGGCATTCCAAATCATTTCAAATGTCATTCCAAATCATTTCAAACGTCATTCCAACTCGTTTAAAATCATTCCAAACGTCATTCCATGATCATTCCAACTCATTCCAAATCATTCCTAATGTCCTTTTAACCAGGCTTTCGGAGCCGCCATATTTTTTTTCGGCTCCGGCTCCGGCTCCCACAAATTTGACGGCTCCGGCTCCCTATTAAGATAGTATCACACGAGACAAAAATGTTTGTAATTGCTCCACGCTAACATCCCGCTGATAAAAAGTTATGCAAATTTTGCCGCGTTCACCCCCATAGTCAGGAACTTGAAAAATATACGCATTGTCCATTGTCGGTTTTACTAAAAACAAACCATTTCAGTGCATCCAGAAAGTAGTAAAGTTCCCTTAGCCCTAAAGGGCCATCGGGGCAGATAAAGTGTAGAATTCATCTGTTTCTATAACCTCGGCATATGAAGGAATTGTGTGGTTAGCATCCAGAAACGTATCATTATTTTCGATCGAGGTTTCACTAGTCGCCATTTTCATAAGTAATAAAAAGTTATTTCAATGATCAAATTAGCAAATAGTAAATTGATACATTATTTAAAATATTTTAAAGACTTCAGTATTTATATTTATGATTGATAAATTCGAAGTGACTATTCGGACCCGGGCAGGCCCGTAGCCAGGATTATTGCATTGGAGGGGGGGAGAATTTTTTTTCCGGCGGGAAGGGGGGGTGCCGAAGAACTGATTCTGGGGTACAGCGGCGGATCTAGACAACTTTGACGGGGGGGGGCAAAACTTTGACCCCCGGCGGGCGAAACTGTTTTCATTGTTGAACATTGTTCTTTGAACAAAAAATATTTCGATAATTTAATGATGTATTACCTAAACTTGCAACAACGGGGGGGGGGGGGGGGGGAATGCGAAGCGCCGAAAACTTGCGAACGGAGAGGAGGGGTTTTGGGAGGGGACCTCAGTGAGTCCTAGTGAGTTTAGCTATTAATTAGAAATATATAATTTTAACTACGTTTGAATAATGCATGGCATGTTGCAGTTTTGTTAAAAATAATTTAAATAGTAAAGAGTTTTAATGATAAAAATTTATTGAGGCTGAGCAATTTCTAATTCCTGTTATAAATATATTGACCATTTGTTCTGCTACACAATTGTTACATAATAGATACCTGATTTATATCATTATACTGTTGGTTAAACGTTGAACCCAGGAAGAACGACAAAGATGCACGAAAATAGCTGAGCTATTTGTGTGATATTTCTTATAAAATATTGAAAACAAAGAACAGATCTATGAACAACAAATTGACCAGTCGCAATTATTCAATTTAAAATAAAATTAATTCTGCTAAAAAGTAAATTTACAAATTAAATAACATCACTCAGAAATCACGGAGTTTATACTTTATTATTTTATTATACTTATGTATAAAAGTGAAGTCAGAAGTCAATATTATTTTATTAACTTTTTAAGTTGCTAGTTGTCCTCAGAAGATATAAATATACTAGTTGCAAGTACCCGGCTTTGCCCGGGTTTAAAATAAGGTTTTCTGTTTACCTTCTGTTTTCTCCCTACCCCCTCTCTCCCTTCCTCTCTCTCTCCCTCTCTCCCTCCCTCCCCCTCTCTCCCTTTCCCTCCCTCCCTCTCTCAAATCTCTCTCCGTCCCACTCCCATCTACCTCTCTCCCCTCTCCCTCTCTCCCCCCGTCCATCCTCCTCCCTCCTCCTTCCCTCTCTCTCTCCCTGTCCCCTCTTTCTCTTTATCTCTTCCTCCCATTTCTCCCATCCTCTCCCTTTCTTCTTCCCTCCCCTCTCTCTCCCTCCCTAACCCCTCTCCCCCTCCTTTCTCCCTCCCTCCCCTTTCCACCTCCCCCTCCCTCCCCCTCCCCTCTCCCCCTCCTACCCCCTCTCTCCCTCTCCCCCTGCTCCCTCTCCCCCTTCTCCCTCTCCCATCTCCCTCTCTCCCCCTCCTTTTCTCCCCCCTGTCCACCCCCCCTCCCTCCTCTCCCCCTCCCGCCCTCCCTCCCTCCTACCCTCCTTTCCCTCTCTCTCCCTCCCCCTCTCTCTCTATATATATATATATACTTATTATTATGGTTTCACACTTCTTCTAAAATCCTTCTTTATTCCTTTACCTTCCTCAAACTGTACACATCAGAGAGCATGAAAAAACATCAACAATGCTTTGCATCACAAAGGCACAATACAGCACCAGCGCGCAAGTTCTATTCGATCATAGGGAAATGACGTCACAGAGGAATTTTATTTATGGCGCCGTCGAGATTACTTTAATATAGTAAAATAATAAAATAAAAAAAAATTAATAACATTAAACTACCCATCGATATGAAACGAAACCTGTCCTATAACCTTCCCCATGTAATTATGTGTATGTGTAACAAATTTCACGTTATTTGTTTGTCTGGATCTTGAGTTATAAGGGAACAGACAGACAGACAACAAATGCGTCTTATAAGTATAGAGATAAAACCATTACAAGGTTGCGAACAGGCCCACCGACAGAAATTTCGGGTCCCTGGGCAGGGGTGACACGGACCCCCGTGCTGATATTAATATTTTCAAAAGTTGATTGGCTAGCTCAGTCCGGGCCCCTAAAACGAAATTGAACTAAATGATTGATGTTTTATAGCCGTTATTATTAAAATTTTGTCAAAAAGCTCAAATCATGCACGGGGGGGGGGGCTTAGGTCATGAACGGGGGGGGGGGTCATCCCACTAGCCCCCTCTGTCTACGGGTCTGGACCCGGGTACCAATAAACTCCGATTTTTATTCGGACCCCGTCCCAATAAAGTCTGATTGTTATTCGGACCCGTGGCAAATATGCACTTAGCTTAGCTATACATAAACTTTAGTATTGTTTTTTTTTTTATAATTGTTTGAATTGTATGATTTAATTGTTACTCAGTGTCTAGGGTTCCATTAAGCGGACTCTGTATTATTATTTTTTCGGGTTCCGTCTAATAAAGTTTAAATATAGCTAAGCTTAGTGCATTTTAGCCACGGGTCCGAATAACAATCGAATTTTATTGGGACCCAAGTCCGAATAGCCACAGCCTTATAAATTTATCTGCTCTATTTCAGATATTCTGTTTATAATAAAATTGTTAAATACAGAAAGCTACCATTTTGTTTTTAGTCTATTACAAATTGTAGGAGGCAAACAATCAAACAAATTTGTAATTTTAAAGCTAAAAAAAAATTCTGCTGTAAAAAAACATTTGGGAGCCGTGGAACCGCCAGATTTTTTCGGCTCCGGCTCCGGCTCCAGCAAAAAGTAGCGGCTCATGGCTCCTCGGCTCCGGCTCCGCAAGCCTGCTTTTAACTCATTCCAAAAGTCATTCTTCTAACGCATTCCAAATTATTCCAAATGTCATTCCAACTCACTCCAATTGGTCACACATAACCAGCTTTTTGCCATTCCAATCCACACATCCACTCCGCCATTCCAATCCGCATATCCATTCCGAGGTTTAGAAAGCTCGGATTAAAACAGTGTTTGGCGTGAGGGGTGTATCTAAAATACGTTCATGACCAAATACGACGTCTAATCTATAGACAGCTGAGTAAGGGTCCAAGAGTTTAGTTTTATCTGTTTTCTTTATTTCGGGTTTTCGAAAGTCTCTAGGTTTTTAAATTTCCGTTACTTTTTCTACGGCCGTGTTTGATCTGAAAACGGTAATTTTTCAGATTCGAATCCGACGGATTTTTTTTTCAAATCCGTTGGATTCGAATTAGCTCAAAAAACGTCGTAGTTCGAATGTCGTAGGATTCGAATTAGAACTTCGTCACATCCCTAGTTACGACGAACGCGCTCGCTATTCTCAAACGTCGGAGAATTTACGATTATTTCTATTGTTTACGCTTGACGATTTTAAAATGATATCTGTTGTAATAAAAACAACAATAATTTGAGTGATATTGTGTTATAGTTACTTTTTAATATTTGGGACTTTAAAGTTTCATATTAAAAACCACAGAAGTTATATAAAACTGTATATTTTTTTAAAAGAAATATCGAACTGAGACCGGGCAAGAAGCGCAAAGTTTAATATTTTAAACTGGAATACTGTTGTATTAATTATTTACTTTCGATTTAACGTAGACGTGAGACCGCTATTATTTATATATATATATTATTTATATAGATTTCGAAGAATAGATTATCTTCTAAACTAGTGACAACCAATACTAACTTAACATTGAGACGTGAATCAAAGACTATCGTCTAACTAGTGACAACCAATACTAACTTAACATTGAGACTTGGAATAGATTATCTTCTAAACTAGTGACAACCAATACTAACTTAACATTGAGACGTGGATCAAAGACTATCGTCTAACTAGTGACAACCAATACTAACTTAACATTGAGACGTGAATCAAAGACTACCCTCTAACTAGTAACAACCAATACTAACTTAACATTGAGATGTGAATCAACGACTTTCGTCAATAATAGAGACTATCAGTAATAACTTTACTATCATCACATTAAGCAGGTGAAACAACGTGTACAATTCACTATTTTATTTTCTAAATTTACTTTACCGCACTCTTGACATTCTACTATTTTAAATCCTACCCCTGGATCTCAGCAGTGCCACGTTCCATGTGACACCACCCTACTACCGATATTTATCAACCTCCTCTAGGTTAGCAAGTCTCCACCTTCACCGTGTTGGTGTGAAACAATTCATATCCCACCTCGCTATAATTTTTTTTTTATTTTTGTCCCCAGGGCACTGAAGTTCTCCTGTCATTGACCAATTCCTATTAATATCTTTCAACACTGAGCGGCATATTTCTAGCTCCTGTATTCCTTGTTCTTGTATTTCTAGCTCCTGTATTTCTAGCTCCTGTATTTCTTGTTCTTGTATTTCTAGTTCCTGTATTTCTAGCTCCTGTATCTCTAGCTCCTGTATTTCTAGCTCCTGTCTTTTTTTTTGGTACTCACTTGCCATAAATAAGATGTCTATGTGCGCCATCCATGTGCGCAATCCATGAGCACCGTCCATGTGCGCCGTCCAGTATACTAGTCGCTGGAGCTACTCAGCGAATACAACTGTTAAACTCACATTAAATTACGCGCATCAACGTTACAATCAAGCTTTTCAATACAATCATAGTAATATAAATTTGTAGTTTTGAATCCCTTTTTGATGACAAAACTAGAATGACTTGCATTTATGGATCAAGCCGGGGCTATCGCTGAATATTACTCATTTGACAATTTAATCGAGGAGAGTGAACCCTTGTATGGAAATGTAAAACCAGCAAAGGGAAAAAAAAACAAGGAACATTGACACTATGAGGTTTTAGATGAAACGATTTTTTTCCCCCATGATTAAGATGGCTTTTTGATAGCATTGGCTTTTCCAGTACCAACATACACAATCGAGAGATCATTTAGCACTCTAAGACAAGTAAAAACGTCGCTACGCTCAACAACTGGTGATGATCGTTTATCTGGTCTTTGTATGATGAGTATCCACAGAAAAAGAATATCTCAAAACAAGAAAAAATTAAAGAAAATTCTTTTAAAAATGACAATAATGTAATCAATTATACTTGCAGCTATAATTCTTTTTTATGTTTGATATATGTACATTGTCTTCTATGAAATAAACTTTGAAGAAGTTTAGTTCATTTTTTTTGTAACAACTGTATGACATTTTTTCCAAAATGTAGGGGGGGGGGGTCGGCAAATGCCCCCCTCACTTGCCCCCCTCCTTCTTGAATACGACCATATATGTATGTACAAAGGTATAGTTGTGGGGAATATATGTACGTACCAATTTATAGTTATGGTGAATAAAGATCTATTTATGTGTAATTCTACTTAGTTTTGTTTATGTACTGTAGAGCATTCACCGATGGGCAGTGACTGACTGGTCACGAATCAGTGGACAGATACTCCATCACTACATTAGTCCATGTTTGTAATTGATCTGACATTCCCAACCTGAGTGCACCTCCCACTTCATATTGACGTTATTAATGAATCAAAATCTTTACCTGTCCATGGGGGGGGGGGATATCTAACCACACCTATCAATGATTATTTCAGTTCTATTTTTCTGAAGAAAAACACGACGTAAATCAACAATGTGCCGATGATAGTTTGGTTTACAAAACTTTCTAAAAACTAAACAATAATAATAAAAATAAGGAAAATTTTAGATCATTTCCTCTCAATTAATGAGGTGCTTACCTAGTAAGTGAGTAGGTAGAATGAACCTAGTAAGTGAGTATGTAGAATGAACCTAGTAAGTGAGTAGGTAGAATGAACCTAGTAAGTGAGTAAGTAGAATGAACCTAGTGAGTAGGTAGAATGAACCTAGTAAGTGAGTACGTAGAATGAACCTAGTAAGTGAGTAGGTAGAATGAACCTAAATAGTGAGTATGTAGAATGAACCTAGTAAGTGAGTAGGTAGAATGAACCTAAATAGTGAGTAGGTAGAATGAACCTAAATAGTGAGTATGTAGAATGAACCTAGTAAGTGAGTAGGTAGAATGAACCTAATTAGTGAGTAGATAGGATAAAAAAAAAAACAGAGGTATAAATGGGTCTGTGGGATTATATGACTAGAAAACATCATTGGAAACAAAGGCGAATAACAACAATGGCGCGAAAGGTTTTAAAACAAAACCGAGGACTATTTATATAGCGAAGCGCCATCTGTATGATATATAATCTGTTGTGTAAAGTCTATTCTAGACACTGTTTGCGAAGTCTAGTTTTGACTATATATGCAAAGTCTAGTTTTTTGACTATATATGCAAAGTTTAGTTTTGACGCTTTGTGTAAAGTCTAGACACTTTTTATTAAGTTTAGTTTAGTCACTATGTGTGAAGTCTAGTTTAGTCACTATGTGTTAAGTTTAGTTTAGTCACTATGCGTTAAGTTTAGTTTAGTCACTATGTGTTAAGTTTAGTTTAGTCACTATGTGTTAAGTTTAGTTTAGTCACTATGTGTTAAGTTTAGTTTAGTCACTATGTGTTAAGTTTAGTTTAGTCACTATGTGTTAAGTCTAGTTTAGTCACTATGTGTTAAGTTTAGTTTAGACACTATGTGTGAAGTCTAAATAGACACTACGTGTAAATTCTAGTTTGGACACTACGTGTAAAGTCTAGTTCGAGGGTTGCGTATACCCACTAGTCAAAGAGCAGTTAGAACAGGAATTGCTGCATGTATGGTAGAGTCTACAAGTAGACTACTTCTAACCAGAACAATCCCCCTGTAAGAGTCAAGATATTTTCCCGAGTATGAGCGTTCCCCATTAGGTCCAAACAGTTTTAAAGAAAATTTACTTGACATATAACTTTGGACTGACCACTACTAACATCAGTGCCTCCCCCCCCCCCACCTCATCCAGTGATTGCACTGTTTTATACCTTCCAGAGTACTGTTGACAATCACTCGCTGCTGTCCCTTATCTTTACAGACAATAGAACTGAGACATAACATGGAACTAGATAATTTATTGGCTCATAAACCCTACAACTTGTTCATGTTGCTCTGTTGTTTGTTTATGGTGCAGCTCATAATGTTTTTCTTTTATTGTCTTTTTGTTCATTCAATAAATTATAGTTTTATGGTGTTTTTATTTAAATATATTTCTTATCAGGCTTTCCGTTTAAGTCTGTTGTTTACCCGGCTGTTTTTAGAGCATTTTCGAAAAAAAATGCTCTATTGTTCCCGTTTTGTCTGTCTGTCTGTCTGTCATCACCCTAGATCTCAACAACCATAAGTCCTAGACCCATGATGTATATATCATTTTGTAGGTCTTGGCCTGCCATGTGTGCAGCAAAAGTTCATTTCGCGATCTGACCTCTGAGGGCCGTAAAATGGGGCTTAGTACCGTTTTTTACTATATAAGCTATATTAATAAAGGAGCGCCTATATCTCAGCAACTATAAGTCCTAGACCCATGATGTATATATCATTTTGTAGGTCTTGGCCTGCCATGTGTACATCATAAGTTCATTTTGCGATAGGACCTCTGAGGGCCGGGCTTCATGGCTCCTAAGGGGCTTATATATTATATATACACCTTGTACGTTCAATAACCCATTCATTTGGTGTGAAATACTGCAGCACGTAGTTTCACCAAGATTTATTAAGAAACTCATCAAATGAAATAGTAAGCTTGTGTTCTGAGTTTAATTGAAAGTATCAGAGCTATGCAACAATTGACGGAGTTTTCGGACGATTAAATGACTACAATTTCGAATGTTTTCAATTATGAGTTTTCAGTAACCACAAACCACTTGTAGTTAGATTTAAGAGAAAATAATTTTTTTTCAAATATAAAGAAACGTCTTTATAATTTTTTTACAGATATATGCATTACACAATTGAATTTATAAACATTTCCAAAATTTACAAATATTTACTGAAAGCTAACAAACGTACTGATACATAACACGAAAATGCGCTAACACGTCTTGTGTCCAGAATGGAACAGGCTTAATTGCTTGTTTTTTTACTTTGTTGTTTATAATGTTGTTAATTTCAATGTGTTGTTTATAACGTTGTTAATTTAAATGTGTTATTTATAATGTTAGTTTATTTCAATGCGTTGTTTATAATGTTGTTAATTTCAATGCGTTGTTTATAACGTTGTTAATTTCAATGTATTGTTTATAACGTTGTTAATTTCAATGTGTTATTTATAATGTTAGTTTATTTCAATGCGTTGTTTATAATGTTGTTAATTTCAATGCGTTGTTTATAATGTTGTTAATTTCAATGTGTTGTTTATAATGTTAGTTTATTTCAATGCGTTGTTTATAATGTTAATTTCAATGTGTTGTTTATAATGTTAGTTTATTTCAATGTGTTTTTATAATGCTCTCATTTCCATATTATGTTTATGAAATTTATAATATTATATATTTAAAATGTGTTATTGATATGGTTAATTATTAGCAATGTGTTGTTTAAATATTTTATAATTTCATCTGATGTTTATAATGCAATTACTTTGACTCCACCCGTTCCCACATGTTCTTTATGTCCATCTAATATTTCTACTTTGATACAAATCAATTATCTGCAGTACCAGACATCCCTCTACATAGTCCCAGTCATTTAAGTGTTATAGTCCCCAAGGTGTTTCCATAAATACTTTTCTGAACACTGATTGTACTGTTCTACATTCCCAGTGATTGTACTGTTCTACTTTCCCAGTGATTGTACTGTTCTACTTGCCCAGTGATTGTACTGTTCTACTTGCCCAGTGATTGTACTGTTCTACTTGCCCAGTGATTGTACTGTTCTACTTGCCCAGTGATTGTACTGTTCTACTTGCCCAGTGATTGTACTGTTCTACTTGCCCAGTGATTGTACTGTTCTACTTGCCCAGTGATTGTACTGTTCTACTTGCCCAGTGATTGTACTGTTCTACTTGCCCAGTGATTGTACTGTTCTACTTGCCCAGTGATTGTACTGTTCTACTTGCCCACTAATTGTACTGTTCTACTTGCCCAGTGATTGTACTGTTCTACTTGCCCACTGATGTACTGTTCTACTTGCCCAGTGATTGTACTGTTCTACTTACCCAGTGATTGTACTGTTCTACTTGCCCAGTGATTGTACTGTTCTACTTGCCCACCGATTGTACTGTTCTACTTGCCCACTGATTGTACTGTTCTACTTGCCCAGTGATTGTACTGTTCTACTTGCCCACTGATGTACTGTTCTACTTGCCCACTGATTGTACTGTTCTACTTGCCCACTGATTGTACTGTTCTACTTGCCCACTGATTGTACTGTTCTACTTGTCCACTGATTGTACTGTTCTACTTGCCCACTGAGGTACTGTTCTACTTGCCCACTGATTGTACTGTTCTACTTGCCCACTGATTGTACTGTTCTACTTGCCCAGTGATTGTACTGTTCTACTTGCCCAGTGATTGTACTGTTCTACTTGCCCACCGATTGTACTGTTCTACTTGCCCACTGATTGTACTGTTCTACTTGCCCACTCATTGTACTGTTCTACTTGCCCACTGATTTTACTGTTCTACTTGCCCACTGATTGTACTGTTCTACTTTCCCAGTGATTGTACTGTTCTACTTGCCCAGTGAATGTACTGTTCTACTTGCCCACTGATTGTACTGTTCTACTTGCCCAGTGATTGTACTGTTCTACTTGCCCAGTGATTGTACTGTTCTACTTGCCCACTGATTGTACTGTTCTACTTGCCCACTGATTGTACTGTTCTACTTGCCCACTGATTGTACTGTTTTACTTGCCCAGTGATTGTACTGGTCTACTTGCCCACTGATTGTACTGTTCTACTTGCCCACTGATTGTACTGTTCTACCTGCCCACTGATGTACTGTTCTACTTGCCCACTTATTGTACTGTTCTACTTGCCCACTGATTGTACTGTTCTACTTGCCCACTGATTGTACTGTTCTACTTGCCCACGGATTGTACTGTTCTACTTTCCCACTGATTAAACTGTTCTACTTACCCACTGATTGTACTGTTCTACTTGCCCACTGATTGTACTGTTCTACTTGCCCACTGATATTACTGTTTTACTTGACACTGATTGTACTGTTCTACTTGCCCACTGATTGTACTGTTCTACTTGCCCTGTGATTGTATTGTTCTACTTGCCCACTGATTGTACTGTTCTACTTGCCCACTGATTGTACTGTTCTACTTGCCCACTGATTGTACTGTTTTACTTGACACTGATTGTACTGTTCTACTTGCCCACTGATTGTACTGTTCTACTTGCCCAGTGATTGTACTGTTCTACTTGCCCACTGATTGTACTGTTCTACTTGCCCACTGATTGAACTGTTCTACTTGCCTACTGATTGTACTGTTCTACTTACCCACTGATTGTACTGTTCTACTTGCCCAGTGATTGTACTGTTCTACTTGCCCAGTGATTGTACTGTTCTACTTGCCCACTGATTGAACTGTTCTACTTTCCCACTGATTGTACTGTTCTAATTGCCCACTGATTGAACTGTTCTACTTACCCACTGATTGTACTGTTCTAATTGCCCACTGATTGTACTGTTCTACTTTTCCCACTGATTGTACTTTTCTACTTGCCCAGTGATTGTACTGTTCTACTTGCCCAGTGATTGTACTGTTCTACTTGCCCAGTGATTGTACTGTTCTACTTTCCCACTGATTGTACTGTTCTACTTGCCCACTGATTGTACTGTTCTACTTGCCCACTCATTGTACTGTTCTACTTGCCCAGTGATTGTAGTTCTACTAGCCCACTGACTGTACTGTTCTACTTGCCCACTCATTGTACTGTTCTACTTGCCCAGTGATTGTAGTTCTACTAGCCCACTGATTGTACTGTTCTACTTGCCCAGTGATTGTACTGTTCTACTTGCCCAGTGATTGTACTGTTCTACTTTCCCAGTGATTGTACTGTTCTACTTGCCCAGTGATTGTACTGTTCTACTTACCCACTGATTGTACTGTTCTACTTGCCCACTGATTGTACTGTTCTACTTGCCCAGTGATTGTACTGTTCTACTTGCCCACTGATTGTACTGTTCTACTTTCCCACTGATTGAACTGTTCTACTTGCCCACTGATTGTATTGTTCTACTTACCCACTGATTGTACTGTTCTACTTGCCCACTGATTGAACTGTTCTACTTGCCCACTGATTGTACTGTTTTACTTGACACTGATTGTACTGTTCTACTTGCCCACTGATTGTACTGTTCTACTTGCCCACTGATTGTACTGTTTTACTTGACACTGATTGTACTGTTCTACTTGCCCACTGATTGTACTGTTCTACTTGCCCAGTGATTGTACTGTTCTACTTGCCCACTGATTGAACTGTTCTACTTACCCACTGATTGTACTGTTTTACTTGACACTGATTGTACTGTTTTACTTGACACTGATTGTACTGTTCTACTTGCCCACTGATTGTACTGTTTTACTTGACACTGATTGTACTGTTCTACTTGCCCACTGATTGAACTGTTCTACTTGCCCACTGATTGTACTGTTCTACTTGCCCACTGATTGTACTGTTTTACTTGAAAATGATTGTACTGTTCTACTTGCCCAGTGATTGTACTGTTCTACTTGCCCAGTGATTGTACTGTTCTACTTGCCCAGTGATTGTACTGTTCTACTTGTCCAGTGATTGTACTGTTCTACTTGCCCACTGATTGTACTGTTCTACTTGCCCACTGATTGTACTGTTCTACTTTCCCAGTGATTGTACTGTTCTACTTGCCCAGTGATTATACTGTTCTAATTGCCCACTGATTGTACTGTTCTACTTGCCCACTGATTGTACTGTTCTACTTGCCCACTGATGTACTGTTCTACTTGCCCACTGATGTACTGTTCTACTTGCCCACTGATGTACTGTTCTACTTACCCAGTGATTGTACTGTTCTACTTACCCACTGATTGTACTGTTCTACTTGCCCAGTGATTGTACTGTTCTACTTGCCCACCGATTGTACTGTTTTACTTGCCCACTGATTGTACTGTTCTACTTGCCCAGTGATTGTACTGTTCTACTTGCCCAGTGATTGTACTGTTCTACTTGCCCACTGATTGTACTGTTCTACTTGCCCACTGATTGTACTGTTCTACTTGCCCACTGATTGTATTGTTCTACTTTCCCAGTGATTTTACTGTTCTACTTGCCCACTGATTGTACTGTTTTACTTGCCCACTGATTGTACTGTTCTACTTGCCCACTCATTGTACTGTTCTACTTGCCCAGTGATTGTAGTTCTACTAGCCCACTGATTGTACTGTTCTACTTGCCCACTGATTGTACTGTTCTACTTGCCCACTTATTGTACTGTTCTACTTGCCCACTCATTGTACTGTTCTACTTGCCCAGTGATTGTAGTTCTACTAGCCCACTGATTGTACTGTTCTACTTGCCCAGTGATTGTACTGTTCTACTTTAACACTGATTGTACTGTTCTACTTGCCCAGTGATTGTACTGTTCTACTTGCCCAGTGATTGTACTGTTCTACTTTCCCAGTGATTGTACTGTTCTACTTGCCCACTGATTGTACTGTTCTACTTGCCCACTGATTGTACTGTTCTACTTGCCCAGTGATTGTACTGTTCTACTTGCCCACTGATTGTACTGTTCTACTTGCCCACTGATTGTACTGTTCTACTTGCCCACTGATTGTACTGTTTTACTTGACACTGATTGTACTGTTCTACTTGCCCACTGATTGTACTGTTCTACTTTCCCACTGATTGTACTGTTCTACTTGCCCACTGATTGTACTGTTCTACTTGCCCACTGATTGTACTGTTCTACTTGCCCACTGATGTACTGTTCTACTTGCCCACTGATTGTACTGTTCTACTTGCCCACTGATTGTAGTTCTACTTGCCCACTGATTGAACTGTTCTACTTTCCCTGTGATTGTACTGTTTTACTTTCCCACTGATTGTACTGTTCTACTTGCCCACTGATTGTACTGTTCTACTTGCCCACTGATTGTACTGTTCTACTTTCCCACTGATTGTACTGTTCTACTTGCCCAGTGATTGTACTGTTCTACTTGCCCAGTGATTGTACTGTTCTACTTGCCCACTGATTGTACTGTTCTACTTGCCCACTGATTGTTCTGTTCTACTTGCCGTCTGATTGTACTGTTCTACTTGCCCACTGATTGTACTGTTCTACTTGCCCAGTGATTGTTCTGTTCTACTTGCCCAGTTATTGTACTGTTCTACTTGCCCACTGATTGTACTGTTATACTTTCCCAGTGGGTGTACTGTTCTACTTGCCCACTGATTGTACTGTTCTACTTGCCCAGTGATTGTACTGTTCTACTTGCTCACTGATTGTACTGTTCTACTTACTCAATGCTATCAGCCCCCACCCACACACTTAGACACACACGCAGAGTCACACACAGACACACACAGACACACTCACACAGACACAGACAGATACACACAGACATGTACACACATACACACACAGACAGACACTCACAGACACACACACACAGATACAGACACACACAGCCACATACAAACACACACAGACACAGCCACACACAGACAAGCACAGAGACACACACAGACATATACACACAGACACACACACAGATACAGACACGCACACAGATACAGACACACACAGCCACATACAAACACACACAGACACACACACAGACACAGATACATACACACACAGACAAGCACACAGACATACACACACAGATATACACACACAGACACACCGTGAAATGTTCAGTGTTCACCTTTCCCACCTCCCCACATGTTGTGTCCCAGGCTACGCAATGTAACTCTATTAACAATAACATTTCTCGCCAACGTGTCATGTTACGGTTATCTTTAATCTAACAGCACCCATTATGTGGGTTAACCTAGTCTGGGTTAAAACGCTTCACTTATCTGAGTGAATGAATATTGTTTTCTTGTGAATTCTGTAGCATGCATGAATGACTCCGTTCAACGTCACTGGTTTCCAAGGACTATCGGCCAACACTTAGTGAAATAGCAACTATTATTTAAATACTAGCTGTACAATGCAAAAACTTTGCATAGAGTTATATTCCCTTAGGTTTGATCAATAGGCTAGGCTATTTTGGTTACGCACAGATTCGATTTTTTCAAGATTTTATTTCAATATATCGAAAAAATAAATAAACAAATATTTATATGGATATATTTCACATTTTGGCCTTTGGGTTACTTGTTAAAAACCGCAGTAACTATTTAAAATTGTGGATTTTTAAAAAAACATTTATCGAATCGAGACGCCGGCAAGATGCCATTTTGAATCTTCCTTTCGATATAACGCACACGTGAGACCGCTATTTTTTATATACAGTGCTCGATTTACTGCCGGGGATGCCGGGGATATCCCCGGCTCTGCTTTAGCTAATGTCATCCCTGCCTGGGATGACATTTATCCCCGGCTCTGCGGAATTTTTTTTTCATCCCCAGCACTGATTTTTTTTAAAGTCGAGCGAGTACTGGTAAATTTTAAAGTTTAACTTCATAATTTTTTACTGCGTTTCTATCTACCAAATCAATAGAAATAAACGTACAGTAAGAGTTCGAAGTATTTTTTTTTTTTGTAATCTTTGGTTCTAATTTTATGTTCACTTTTAATTCGTCGCTCGCAAGTCGTAAGGCGGAAGTTATTAATCGAAAAAAATATTTTTTATATAAAAATCCAGACAAAGATATAAAGTAAATATTTATTTTATAATTTTAAATTAAGATGTCTAAAGAGCCATCTTGCGAAAACGTTAACCCAAATAAAGTTGTCTTTTACAAACAAACAACTGTATTTCAAGGAGTGAAATCTTTAAAAGATGATCTTCATACTACGTCTACTGCGTGTAAGTCATTTGTTACAGTATATCCGTAGCAATAATTTGTTATTACAAGTTTAGATTATCCGACTTTAATAAGTTTAATTTGAAGTTGAAATCAAAATACCTAACTAGCTGGATGCATTGATAAAATAATGTTTTATTCTGCACGCACAAGATTTATGTTTAATGGTAACACTGGAGTAAAACCATTTGCTCGTAAACAATGTACTGTAAGTTTTCAAGACTGATTCACAGCCTATAAGATACGTCACATGTTATAAAATTATACCAAACAGTGTAATCTAAATATAATTTTTCTATTGATGAAGCTGATATTAATACGCTGACACTAGGCGGATCTAGGAATTGGTCCTCGGGAAGGCCAGTATATAGGCCAGGGGATAGATAGTAGGCTGTGGGGCGCGTATATCGCATACCCCTAGAAACGCGCCTGCTCGGACAGTCATTCATAGCAATTCATACTGCATCGTTTTCATTTTTAGCCCCGGCGACGCCTATATTGTTTCAACAAGTTTATACACAAATCTGACAAAAATAGTTGAAGAGCGAGGCTGCATTATTGTCGATGTACCAAGTGATGGTAACGGTTAGTTTACGTCATAATTCATTAGATGTCGAAACATCAAACACTTGCTGTTTATTAAAATTAATGGTCCACCACTTCTATATTTTGATGCAAAATTGTATGTCACAAAATTGGTTAAAAGTTATGGAACAACGTCATAAATAATTGAAAATATTATGAGTAATGGAATATTTGATTTCAACAAACAGAGAATAAATGAAAAATTTGCATTTTTTGTTAAAAATAAATTCATTGCTTGTCCTATTAATGTGCAGCTTCAAATTTTGAATCAACGTGAACTATATTAATTAAGACACATGTTTTCCCAAAATTTTTCTATATTATTGTTGGTTTTGTCTATGAAAATAAATTAGTTACTTGTTGACCCATGGTTTGTAAATTGGAGATCCTCAAAAAAATTGTTGGCATCTCGCCGCCGCTGGGGATGCCGGGGATTTCCCCGGCACTGAGAATTGACATCCCCGGCTCTGGTTTAGTTTATTTCATCCCCAGCACTGTTTTTTTCTTACATCGAGCACTGTTTATATAGATGAACACTGATGAAGGGAGAAAGATTAGAGAGGCAGAATGACACAAAGAAAGAGAGGTGGGAGGCAGAGAAAGAAAAGGAAGGAGGAAACGAGAGAGGGGGGCAAAGTCTCAGTTGGTGCCAGTTCGAGTTAAATTTGGTGGCACCCTCCTACCAATCTAAATAGTGTAAAAACGTTAAACAACGATATTTCGCCACTCCTACATAGTTTGACACACTGTACGGCCAGACAACCCGCAGTACCACTCCTTCATAGTTTGACACACTGTACGGCCAGACAACCCGCAGTACCAATCCTACATAGTTTGACACCCTGTACGGCCAGAAAACCCGCAATACCACTCCTACATAGTTTGACACCCTGTACGGCCAGACAACCCGCAGTACCACTCCTACATAGTTTGACACACTGTACGGCCAGACAACCCGCAGTACCATTCATGCGCCACTGGAATAGGACGAGGGTATACAATGAGCGTTGCCATACTCTAGAATTGTCTAACTAGTCCAGATAGATTTGATATCATTGTCCAAATAGTCCAGATAGATTATATCTCATTGTTCAATAGACCAGATAGATTTGATAGTATTGTTCAACTAGACCAGATAGATTATATAGCATTGTTCAACTAGACTAGATAGATCTGATAGCATTGTTCAACTAAACCAGATAGATTTGATAGCATTGTTCAACTAGACCAGATAGATCTGATAGCATTGTTCAACTAGACCTGATAGATTTGATAGCATTGTTCAACTAGACCAGATAGATCTTATAGCATTGTTCAACTAGACCAGATAGATCTGATAGCATTGTTCAACTAGACCTGATAGATCTGATAGCATTGTTCAACTAGACCAGATAGATCTGATAGCATTGTTCAACTAGACCAGATAGATCTGATAGCATTGTTCAACTAGACCAGATAGATCTGATAGCATTGTTCAACTAGACCAGATAGATCTGATAGCATTGTTCAACTAGACCAGATAGATCTGATAGCATTGTTCAACTAGACCAGATAGATTGTACCATCACACACACTGTAATACACCTAGTACACCCCACTCCCACTGGTTCAATCAACAGACTCATTTTTTTTCCCTGGGATCCAATAGATAATGGGCATGTCTGACATACGTCTAGCATCGTTCACAGAAGTGGTCTAATTTTATATAAGTGAGTCAAGTCGGTGAACGATTTAGAAACGATGTAGTATTCCAACAAAATGTTGAATCAATTGAGATCTACGATTAATTTTTCTTAAAGCTTTAATCTCTGCAAGATTTGAAAATTCAGCGATGAAAAGTACTTTGAAAAGATTGTTCAAGTACTAAAGCAACTAAAGGTAAGAGTTTTAACGCCACCTGGTCAGCAGTAAGCGAGCCTATAAATGCACACACTAACAAACAAACAGACATAGAAGTTCATTAAAAGTCTTCTACCAATGACAGATTCTATAGAGAGATGCAACAACTGAACAAAATTAAGTGGAAGGAAAGACAACATATGAAATAATTTAAAACAAAAACTGATTTATTTTGTATCTTTTCAATCCACGAAGAGCCTTATGATATTGAGCAATATGGTACCGTGTCAAAATACGAGAGTCAGGGGAATATGAGAGTCAAGAGAATATGAGAGGAAAGAGAATATGAGAGTCAAGGGAATATGAGAGTCAGGGGAATATGAGAGGGGAATTCGAGAGTCAGGGGATTATGAGAGTCAAGAGAATATGAGAGGGAAGAGTATATGAGAGTGAAGAGAATATGAGAGTCAAGGGAATATGAAAGTCAAGGGAATTCGAGAAAGCTGGTTATCACTCAGTCACCATTTGATCATTTCTCGCAGGATAAGTCAAGATACTCAGTCACCATTTGATCATTTCTCCCAGGATAAGTCAAGATACTCAGTCACCATTTGATCATTTCTCCCAGGATAAGTCAAGATACTCAGTCACCATTTGATCATTTCTCCCAGGATAAGTCAAGATACTCAGTCACCATTTGATCATTCCTCCCAGGATAAGTCAAGATACTCAGTCACCATTTGATCATTTCTCCCAGGATAAGTCAAGATACTCAGTCACCATTTGATCATTTCTCCCAGGATAAGTCAAGATACTCAGTCACCATTTGATCATTTCTTCCAGGATAAGTCAGGATACTCAGTCACCATTTGATCATTTCTCCCAGGATAAGTCAAGATACTCAGTCACCATTTGATCATTTCTCCCAGGATAAGTCAAGATACTCAGTCACCATTTGATCATTTCTCCCAGGATAAGTCAAGATACTCAGTCAACATTTGATCATTTCTCCCAGGATAAGTCAAGATAAGAAGGTCAATAGGTGCAATTTGTTTAGCGAACAAAGAATATATCCCAGAATTCACTTCTGTCGAACTATTCACTATACACTATTCACTGTAAACTGTATACCACACACACGTTTAACTAAACACTATTCACTATATACTATTAACTATACACTGTTCACTATACACTTTTCGCTATACACTAAACACTGTACAATATTCACTATACACTAAACACTATTCACTATACACTAAGCACTGTACACTTTTTACTATACAATTTACCCATACACTACTCACTATAAACTATTCAATTTTCACTATACACTATAGTTTACTTCTTCTAGGATAAGGTTCAGGATTATTGTGAAATAAGGGGGGTGGGTGTAATTGGTGGTATTTGGTAATTTGAGAAAGTAAAGTGTTGTAAAAGTCTCTTAATTTTTTTTTTAAATATATATATTTGTAAATGAACAATGGTCTCTTGAAATTCTATCCCTTCGACCTATTCTATTTACTATTTACTCCTGAACAACTTGAATGTATGGGACTATCTGGAGCTGTTGTGAATAGGTGACTCCATTACTCTATTTGTCGTGTGGTCCTTCTAAAAACATATCTATAATTTATAAAAGCTTCATTCAATGATTTATTTTGTTGTGAATATCGAATGAAGTGTATTAGTTCCAGATGGGCGTGAGAATTTAGAGAAATAGACCCATGTCTAAGCACAGTTACATCAGTGCTGTAAACACAGGTACACAAACATAATATCAAACTCCTTTTAGTCGCAGAATCAAATCTAACAGTTCCGAAAATTCTGCAGAATCGAGAAACCGAAATATTTTAATTTTTTTCGGGTATCGGAGAACATCGAACAAATGTATGATTTCTCAACCGATTCGTCGGACTCCAATATTGGCATAGTCGTAAATTTGAAATTGTATCTTAATAACTATATTTTGGTACATCAACAGTACTATCGTACAAGGAAATAGTCTTTTTTAGTACAATGATTTATTCAGAAATAAACATGTTTTTTAGAGCATTTTCGAAAAAAAATGCTCTATTGTCCCCGTTTTGTCTGTCTGTCTGTCATCACCCTAGATCTCAACAACCATAAGTCCTAGACCCATGATGTATATATCATTTTGTAGGTCTTGGCCTGCCAAGAAATGACTTTTTTCCATTTCGCGATCTGACCTCTCAGGGCCGTAAAGGGGGCCTTATAAAGTACCGTTTTTTACTATATAAGCTATATTAATAATGGAGCGCCCTATATTTCAGCAACCATAAGTCTTAGACCCATGATGTATATATCATTTTGTAGGTCTTGGCCTGCCATGTGTACATCAAAAGTTTATTTCGCGATAGGACCTCTGAGGGCCGGGCTTCAGGGCTCCTAAGGGCTTATATATTATATATATGGCCCCATTCTACACCTTGTACGTTCAATAACCCATTCATTTGGTGCGAAATACTGCAGCACGTAGTTTCACCAAGATTTATTAAGAAACTCATCAAATGAAATAGTTAGCTTGTGTTCTGAGTTTAATTGAAAGTATCAGAGCTATGCAACAATTGACGGAGTTTTCGGACGATTAAATGACTAAAATTTCGAATGTTATCAATTATGAGTCCTATTTCAGTAACCACAAACCACTTGTAGTTAGATTTAAGAGAAAATAATTTTTTTTCAAATATAAAGAAACGTCTTTATAATATTTTTTTTACAGATATATGCATTACACAATTGATTTTATAAACATTTCCAAAATTTACAAATATTTACTGAAAGCTAACAAACGTACTGATACATAACATGAAAATGCGCTAACACGTCCTGTGTCCAGAATGGAACAGGCTTAATTGCTTGTTTTTTATTGCTTTGTGTAAAGTCGACAAACTTCCAGTACAATAGTTTAATACAACGTCGACATAATTCAGTGCATTAGTTTAATGTAACGTCGAAATACATTCAGTGCATTACTTCAATGTAACGTTGACATACATTCATTGTATTGGTTCAATATAACATCGACTTACATTCAGTGAATTAGTTTAATGTAACATCGACTTACATTCAGTGCATTAGTTCAATGTAACGTTGACATACATTCATTGTATTGGTTCAATATAACATCGACTTACATTCAGTGAATTAGTTCAATGTAATGTCATCTTAAATTCAGCGCATTAGTTTAATGTAACGTCGACATACATTCGGTGCAATAGTTCAATGTATCCAAATCGGGAATCGAATAGGAATTAGTGGATAAAACAGAAATCGGTGATTATATAAAAACAAAGTTGAGAAATATAATAAAAATAACCTACAGTCCTAACCTTGCACTTGAATGTTTGGGTGCTCTAAGGGAGAGATGGATAGTTTGAAAATATTTAGTCACTCCACCAATGTTCCCTCTAAGCCGAGCGCGTGAGCGATCGCTCACACGAATTCAGAGCGTCGCTTATACTACACGTACGATCGCTCACTCCGATGGACGAAATCGGTTTAAATCGCTCACAAATTTTGACCTCAAACAAAATTTCGCTCAGAGACAAAATTTTTTTGCTCACTCATACCCACACCTTAGAGGTAACATTGCACTCCACTTAGTAATACAAATAATTGTCTCGTTTTATAAACATTGTTCGATTTCTTATATGGTTCTTTGATATTTTGCATATAGGTTGTGTTGATACTTTGTATACAGGTTGTGTTGATACTTTGTATACAGGTTGTGTTGATACTTTGTATACAGGTTTTGTTGATACTTTGTATATATGTTGTGTTGAGACTTTGTATATAGGTTGTGTTGATACTTTGTATACAGGTTTTGTTGATACTTTGTATATAGGTTGTGTTGATACTTTGTATACAGGTTGTGTTGATACTTTGTATACAGGTTGTGTTGATACTTTGTATACAGGTTTTGTTGATACTTTGTATATATGTTGTGTTGAGACTTTGTATATAGGTTGTGTTGATACTTTGTATACAGGTTTTGTTGATACTTTGTATATAGGTTGTGTTGATACTTTGTATACAGGTTGTGTTGATACTTTGTATACAGGTTGTGTTGATACTTTGTATATAGGTTGTGTTGATATTTTGCATATATGTTGTGTTAATACTTTGTATACAGGTTTTGTTGATACTTTGTATACAGGTTGTGTTGAGACTTTGTATATAGGTTGTGTTGATACTTTGTATACAGGTTGTGTTGATACTTTGCATATAGGTTGTGTTGATACTTTGCATATATGTTGTGTTGATACTTTGCATATATGTTGTGTTGATACTTTGCATATAGGCTGTGTTGATACTTTGCATATAGGTTGTGTTGATACTTTGCATATAGGTTGTATTGATACTTTGCATATATGTTGTGTTGATACTTTGCATATATGTTGTGTTGATACTTAGCATATAGGCTGTGTTGATACTTTGCATATAGATTGTGTTGATACTTTGCATATAGTTTATCCTTTTGTTCTGCTTGACGTTGTCTCTGTTTTTCTTGTTTTTGTCTGACCTTTTCTTTTTGTACCGCTTGGAATAATCTCTGCTTCGCTGTTCCTGTCTTGCTCTCTGTATGTCAACAAGCTTCTAAAGTACTAGTTATCCAATAGTGAACATCAACTATTAAATCACGATAAATTATTATACTACTTGTCCGTTCCATCAAAACAATAAAACACTTCTTCCTTACTCCTTCGTTCCGTCCTAATTCCCCTACCTTCCTCAAACTTAACAAAAAACAGTAGGTATGAAAGACAATTCCCTATATCTTTTTTCATCAACCGTCTGTGTGTCATTTTATTTGTTCACCTCCGTTAAATATCAAATTCATTCGGTGCGCTATCACAGGGAATTCCTTGTAACATCTACATTGGCACTATTCTTTATTGTCTATCTATGTATCTATCTATCTGTCTATCTATCTATGTCTGTCTATGTCCTTACAATAGGTTTGGTTGATACTTTGCATATTAGTTGTGTTGATACTGTGTATATATGTTGTATTGATACTTTGTATATACGTTGTGTTGACAGCCAACCAAAATGGCGTCGTGAACTTCATATGAATAAAAATGGTTGGGGGGGGGGGTCAAAGGCCAAGACATAATTCTTCAAAATGAGCTCATTAAATAAGAATGTTTTTTTTTTTTTAACTGAGCAAAGAAGAAAGAAAAATGAAAGAAGAAAATGTCCTCCATAGAAAAGGTTTACATCATTTTTTTAAATTTTCTAGACTTTTATCCCTCGCTTATCCTTAGGTCATCTTTTTTTTGTATTTTTCTTTCTATCAGATGAAACAAGATATGTAAATAAAGTCATAATCGATTTCACAGTTTGTATGACAATATGTTGAGTAAATGTTACTGTTATGTGTTACTAGAATGTTTTTGCTATTTTCATGATTAAAACTTTTTTTTAATTACTTTCTTCCCCTCACCCCGGTTATCTATTCGAACCGAACAAAAATCAAAGAAATAGAACAAAAAATCAAAGAAATAGAACAAAAAAATCAAAGAAATAGAACAAAAAAATCAAAGAAATAGAACAAAAAAATCAAAGAAATAGAACAAAAAATTAATCACAACATGAACTGAATAAATAACGCAATCATTTACTTTGTTATTCTAACGCACCATTTACATTGTTATTGTGACATAACCATTTACATTTTTACTGGGAATTATATGTCAACATACACAAGTGGACACTATATATCAACACACAGAAGTGGACACTATATATCAACACACAGAAGTGGGCACCATATATCAACATACAGAAGTGGACACTATATATCAACACACAGAAGTGGGCACCATATATCAACACACAGAAGTGGACACTATATATCAACACACAGAAGTGGACATTATATATCAACACAAGAAGTGGACACTATATATCAACACACAGAAGTGGACACCAAATATCAACACACAGAAGTGGACACCAAATATCAACACACAGAAGTGGACACTATATATCAACACACAGAAGTGGACACCAAATATCAACACACAGAAGTGGACACTATATATCAACACACAGAAGTGGACACTATATATCAACACACAGAAGTGGACACCATATATCAACACACAGAAGTGGACACTATATATCAACACACAGAAGTGGACACCATATATCAACACACAGAAGTGGACACCATATATCAACACACAGAAGTGGACACTATATATCAACACACAGAAGTGGACACTATATATACTTCAATAAACAGTGCCTCTCATATTTCCCTGTAGGTGAACTACTCTAATCATGTGGTTATGACTAAACAATTATATTTATAACACATATTTAACTTCAATAAACTTACCTACAGTTGTTGTGATGAGGAATGTAAGACTTCCTGATGTTAAGTTATGAATATATTTTTTTTTTTCTAAAATTGTGGCAGATAATCCCAGAATACATTGTGAGCTGGGAGGTGAGTACAGCGTGCTTTAATAAATCAGTTTTCATTGGTTCATTGGTCGTTGAGAAACATCGCATCTGCTGATACGCGGGGAGTGAAACCTTAAAAAGTGTGTGTGAAATATGACTGACAGAGACATGACTACATTTATCACTAATTGAAATACGTCATGTGTTTAATTAACGTCTAATTTTTTTTTATTGAGTAAAAATTAACCTATTCAGGCAATGTGTTGTAAACATGATTTCATTTGTATTCTTATTTTAAGTGACATATTCATGCACGGAAGTCTGTGTCTTGTAATGATGATATCAGCTGCTTGCATCCAGTCTACAAAGTAAATAAGGTAAATATTCGTTTACATCCTACATCACATTGGGTATATATCCAAAATGGCGGCATTTCAACATATCGTTTGATGAGGTATGACGTCATAATGCTGTTATTTTACACGTCGAGTTAGTTCCCCCCTCCCTCCCCCTAAAAGAAGATCATTTTATACAAATAAAATTAGTGAATTTATTGAGATGTAACTTTGCCTTGCTTTTGAGTATATATAATTAGAGAGTTATCCCGCAATGAACTATTTATGATTACAGTTTCTTTGTAATGATGAGATGAAGTCTCTTAAATCATATAAACTAGCTGTACCCTGCAAAGCCGTTGCATGGAGAATGACTATTGTTCAGCTATGATGCATATTTTCAAAATATTTTTTTTTAAAGTTATGAATGAAATTAAAAATCTAATTCTTTGTTGTTTTTCTTCCAAACAACATCCTAAAGGATAAATTATTTCAATAAAAAAAAATGAAAATTTGTCACAGAGGTTTAATTAGCTGTTGATACTTTTCATTAAAAAAACCAAGAGGATAAACTATAAAAAAAAAAGGTATAAAAAATAAAACAATGTCCTTGAGAAACTGGATTGCGTACATAAAAAAAAGCAAAACAAAGAAACACTTTAGCCATTATATTAAATAAAAGTTGATTAATTATTTTGCTCTCCCATTTGACTTGTTAATCTTTAAAATATAATCTTATTTTGTAATTTAAAAAAAATCAAAGTACTATTTATTTTAAAATATGAAATATAATAGCTGAGAACTTAACTGAATAGAAATTAGCAGAATTTCTTTTTTTTTATATATTAGATCGAATTTTAAAAATAACTTTATTTTCGAAATTACCGTAGTTACGACCAACGCGCTCGCTATTCGCATCGTCGGATTATTACTATTATTTAGTTTGACGATTTTAAAATGCTTTCTATTGTAATAAAAACTACAAAAATTTGAATGATATTTTGTTATTATTACTTTTTAATATTTGGGACTTTTAAATTTCATAATAAAAACCACAGAAACTATTTAAATGGTAGCATTTTTTTAAAAAGAAATCGAATCGTAACCGGATGAGCCATGCTTAATATTTTAAGCTGGAATATTGTTGTTTTAATTCTTTACTTTCGAATTAACTCAGAACTCATATCGCTATTATTTATATAGATTGTATTGATTTACAATGTTACTGTCGCTCATAGCCGCTCAGCTCCCGGTAAAAAATATGGTCTACGGAAAATCGCACCATTCCGAGAGAAATAAACCACAGTAAAAAAAATAGGAAATAATTTTATGTTTATTGGATGGCCCGGTACTAGGGTTTATACAATAACCGACTTTTGAAAAAACCGGTTGTCGAAGGTCAATTTCTCAAAAAACCGGCGAAAACCGGTTTTCGGTTTTACTATAAAATAAGTGAAATAACGGATATTTTAAGCATTCTAGCGACAATTATTTTCAATGTATGTAGTATTTAATTAACGTGTATGAGAAAGAATGAAGGATAATGTAATTAAGTCAACCAATTTTTACGTAAAACAATAAATTCAAGAAAAAAATTATGAATATGGCAGTAAAAATACTACTACTGTCTACTGGGTACCTAGATATTCATTTAAACTGCTTTATAACTAAACACATTTCTATCATGACCTTTCTTTCTCATGTTTCATTGATATTATATTGTCAAAGACAAGAGGTTTGGTTTAACTCACACAGACCAGTTCTGAGATCAGCCGTTGTGATGTAGACCTTAGTATAGAGCTTATGTATATATATAGTCTATAGATATTACGGTTCACTTTCTACTCATGGTATTCACTTTCTGCCTTCCTCCCCCCCCCTCTCTCTCTCATCCTCTGTATAAGTTTCTAACACAGTACACAAACACCTCTGCACTTCCGTGGACTCACATCGAGTGCCCGTTTAAAAACATTCCTCCACTGTTGAACTCCTCGCCCCTCCCTTCATACAATTGTCTACCCGTCTACCCCCTCTCATCCCTGAGATGTATTAGTTACACTATTCATTACAACGGCTGTACGACGGTCCTGCCATGTGAATGCCTTGTTTAGGTTAGACGGGTTGGTGGTGGTGGAGGTGTTGGTTGGATGGCGAACATAATTTAGTCAACTTGAAAAAAAGATAGCCCCGTTCTGTCTATTGCTTAGTGATGAGCTAGGGAGGCACCGATTATATACCCCCCCCCCCCCGTTTCAAGTTGTTTACTTCCCGCAAATCAACACTAAATTCGTGCGCTTAAAAAACATCGGTTGTTTTGTGGAATTAGTTAACGACTTGAATTTAGCCCTCTTTCCAGGTCGAGGAAACGGATGCAATAAATCTCTCAATGTGTTTATACCGTCCCCTCCTCCTCCATGCACTCCTCAAGTTACACCTGAGCCACTTGGGCACGCCTTCTCTTTTGTATCGCTCAACAGTTACTTTCTATCAATGCCAATGTACACAGGTCGGATTGAGGAGGGAGTTCATTGTAAAGTCACAGTTTCCCAGATTTCTCTGTAATATCGTGGAATGTATCAACATTTTTTGCTATTTGTTAAGTTCTAAGCTTAAACCGGCTTTTAAAGCCAAAAAACCGGTTGTCGAATGCTTCGACATTCGTCAAAAAACCGGTTTTTCGACGCCGGTTTTTAAAAACCGACAACCCCTACCCGGTACCATTTGATCTACTGGTACCGGTCCGCGGCCCGGGGGTTGAGGACCACTGATATAAACCCAACCTTAGCCGATAGTGCAATAGCACCAAGGGAGATATAACTGGGACTGTAACCAAGACATGAAATATCCCTTGGTCATCACCGGAGCTAGAACTAGGGACTCTATGGACGAGGGTTGAGAGCTTTGCCGCACGACCATCCGTCCCCGTGTCATTTAATATGCTCCTGAAACCGTCCTTTTGGAAATAGCCTCACAGCATTTCCTTGTGTAGCCTGCTACTGAACTTGTCCATTACTTGTACCGCTGTCCTCTTGTACTTTAGATTATTCCTTTTTTAGTTTTTTTAGAGCATTTTCGAAAAAAATGCTCTATTGTACCCGTTTTGTCCGTCTGTCCGTCATCACCCTAGATCTCAACAACCATAAGTCCTAGACCCATGTTGTATATATCATTTTGTAGGTCTTGGCCTGCCATGTGTACATCAAAAGTTCATTTTGCGAAAGGACCTCTAAGGGCCGAAAAAGGGGGCGTATTAAGTACCGTTTTTACTATATAAGCTATTTTAACAAAGGAGCGCCCTATATCTCAGCAACCATAAGTCCTAGACCCATGATGTATATATCATTTTGTAGGTCTTGGCCTGCCAAGTGTACATCAAAAGTCCATTTCGCGATCTGACCTCTCAGGGCCGTATATAAGAGTTTCTTAGGTACCGTTCCGTTTTTGCTTATATTTTAAATATAAATAATAAAAGCTAATCAAAGGGGCGTAATCATTATTTATTTTTGTAACAGTTATTCAACATGATTACTTCCCTCTCTATTTATCAAAACCCATACGCGTGGAGCAATATCTATGGCTATAACCCGGAAAAAAATACGGATTTCGTCCGGCGTAACCGTAGCCACTGCGTACACGAAAATGCTCTAAAATGTCCTTTGTCCGAAACGGAAAAGACTTAAATTGCTTGTTTCATCTGTATTCGTCTACTTGTAGCTGTCTTCTATAAACGTCTTTTGTACCATTAACTGTGATGTACATAATAAAGGGCGGACTGAGTAGTCTAACAAGGGCGGACGTAGTGGATCAACAAGGGCGGACTGAGTGGTCCGACAAAGGCAGACTGAGTTGTCAAACAAGGGCGGACGAAGTGGTCCAACAAGTTTGGACTGAGTGGTCCAACAATAGCGGACTGAGTGGTCCAACAATGGCGGACGTAATGATTCAAAAAGAGCTGACTGAGTAATCCAACAAGGGCGTACTGAAAGGTCCAACAAGGGCGGATGTAGTTGTCTAACAAGGGCGGACTGAGTAGTCCAACTAGGGTGGACTGAGTGGTCCAACAAGGTCGGACGTAGTAATCCAACAAGTGTGGACTAAGTGGTCCAACAATAGCGGACGGAGTGGTCCAATAAGGGCGGACTGAGTGGTCAAACAAGGGTGGATGTAGTTGTCCATCAAGGGTGGACTGAGTGGTCCCACAATAGTGGACTGAGTGGTCCACCAAGGGCGGACGTAGTGGTCCAACAAAGGTGGACTGAGTGGTCCAACAATAGCGGACTGAGTGGTCCACCAAGGGCGGACGTAGTGGTCCAACAAAGGTGGACTGAGTGGTCCAACAATAGCGGACTGAGTGATCCAACAAGGGCGGACGTAATGATTCAAAAAGAGCTGACTGAGTAGTCCAACAAGGGCGGACGTATTGATTCAAAAAGAGCTGACTGAGTAGTCCAACAAGGGCGGACTGAGTGGTCCAACAAGAGCGGACGTAGTGGTCCAACAATAGCAGACTGAGTGGTTCAACAAGTGCGGACTTATTAGTCCAACAAGGGCGGACTGAGTGATTCAGAAAGAGCTGACTGAGTAGTCCAACAAGGGCGGACTGAGTGATTCAGAAAGAGCTGACTGAGTAGTCCAACAAGGGCGGATTGAGTGGTCCGACAAGGACGGACTGAGTGGTCCAACAAGGGTGGACTTATTGGTCCAACAATAGTGGACTGAGTGGTCCACCAAGGGCGGACGTAGTGGTCCAACAAAGGTGGACTGAGTGGTCCAACAATAGCGGACTGAGTGGTCCACCAAGGGCGGACGTAGTGGTCCAACAAAGGTGGACTGAGTGGTCCAACAATAGCGGACTGAGTGGTCCAACAAGGGCGGACGTAATGATTCAAAAAGAGCTGACTGAGTAGTCCAACAAGGGCGGACGTAATGATTCAAAAAGAGCTGACTGAGTAGTCCAACAAGGGCGGACGTATTGATTCAAAAAGAGCTGACTGAGTAGTCCAACAAGGGCGGACTGAGTGGTCCAACAAGGGCGGACGTAGTGGTCCAACAATAGCAGACTGAGTGGTTCAACAAGGGCGGACTTATTAGTCCAACAAGGGCGGACTGAGTGATTCAGAAAGAGCTGACTGAGTAGTCCAACAAGGGCGGACTGAGTGATTCAGAAAGAGCTGACTGAGTAGTCCAACAAGGGCGGATTGAGTGGTCCGACAAGGACGGACTGAGTGGTCCAACAAGGGTGGACTGATTGGTCCAACAAGGGCGGACTGAGTGGTCCAACAAGGGTGGACTTATTGGTCCAACAATAGTGGACTGAGTGGTCCACCAAGGGCGGACGTAGTGGTCCAACAAAGGTGGACTGAGTGGTCCAACAATAGCGGACTGAGTGGTCCACCAAGGGCGGACGTAGTGGTCCAACAAAGGTGGACTGAGTGGTCCAACAATAGTGGACTGAGTGGTCCACCAAGAGCGGACGTAGTGGTCCAACAAAGGTGGACTGAGTAGTCCAACAATAGCGAACTGAGTGGTCCACCAAGGGCGGACGTAGTGGTCCAACAAAGGTGGACTGAGTGGTCCACCAATAGCGGACTGAGTGGTCCAACAAGGGCGGACGTAATGATTCAAAAAGAGTTGACTGAGTAGTCCAACAAGGGCAAACGTAATGATTCAAAAAGAGCTGACTGAGTAGTCCAACAAGGGCGGACGTATTGATTCAAAAAGAGCTGACTGAGTAGTCCAACAAGGGCGGACTGAGTGGTCCAACAAGGGCGGACGTAGTGGTCTAATAATAGCAAACTGAGTGGTTCAACAAGGGCGGACTTGTTAGTCCAACAAGGGCGGACTGAGTGATTCAGAAAGAGCTGACTGAGTAGTCCAACAAGGGCGGACTGAGTGATTCAGAAAGAGCTGACTGAGTAGTCCAACAAGGGCGGATTGAGTGGTCCGTCATTTTAAATATTTATATAAATCATCATTTTAAATATTTATATAAATCATCATTTTAAATATTTATATAAATCATCATTTTAAATATTTATATAACTCGTCATTTTAAATATTTATATAAATCATCATTTTAAATATCTATATAAATCATCATTTTAAATATTTACATAACTCGTCATTTTAAATATTTATATAAATCATCATATTAAATATTTATATAAATCATCATTTTAAATATCTATATAAATCATCATTTTAAATATTTACATAACTCGTCATTTTAAATATTTATATAAATCATCATATTAAATATTTATATAAATCATCATTTTAAATATTTATATAAATCATCATTTTAAATATTTATATAAATCATCATTTTAAATATTTATATAAATCATCATTTTAAATATCTATATAAATCATCATTTTAAATATTTATATAAATCATTATATAGAATATTTATATAAATCATCATTTTAATTATATTTATATAAATCATCATTTTAAATATTTATATAAATCATCATTTTTAATATTTATATAAATCATCATTTTAAATATTTATATAAATCATCATTTTAAATATTTATATAAATCATCATTTTAAATATTTATATAAATCATCATTTTAAATATTTATGTAAATCATCATTTTAATTTTTTATATAAATCACCATTTTAAATATTTATATAACTCGTCATTTTAAATATTTATATAAATCATCATATAAAATATTTATATAAATAATCATTTTAAATATTTATATAAATCATCATTTTAAATATTTATATAACTCGTCATTTTAAATATTTATATAAATCATCATTTTAAATATCTATATAAATCATCATTTTAAATATTTATATAAATCGTCATTTTAAATAATTATATAAATCATCATTTTAAATATTTATATAAATCATCATTTTAAATATTTATATAAATCATCATTTTAAATATTTATATAAATCATCATTTTAAATATTTATATAAATCATCATTTTAAATTTTTATATAAATCACCATTTTAAATATTTATATAACTCGTCATTTTAAATATTTATATAAATCATCATATAAAATATTTATATAAATCATCATTTTAAATATTTATATAAATCACCATTTTAAATATTTATATAACTCGTCATTTTAAATATTTATATAAATCACCATTTTAAATATTTATATAACTCGTCATTTTAAATATTTATATAAATCATCATTTTAAATATCTATATAAATCATCATTTTAAATATTTATATAAATCGTCATTTTAAATATCTATATAAATCGTCATTTTAAATATTTATATAAATCATCATTTTAAATATCTATATAAATCATCATTTTAAATATTTACATAACTCGTCATTTTAAATATTTATATAAATCATTATATTAAATATTTATATAAATCATCATTTTAAATATTTATATAAATCATCATTTTAAATATTTATATAAATCATCATTTTAAATATTTATATAAATCATCATTTTAAATATCTATATAAATCATCATTTTAAATATTTATATAAATCATCATATAAAATATTTATATAAATCATCATTTTAAATATTTATATAAATCAGGATTTTAAATATTTATATAACTCGTCATTTTAAATATTTATATAAATCATCATTTTAAATATTTATATAAATCATCATTTTAAATATTTATATAAATCATCATTTTAAATATTTATATAACTCGTCATTTTAAATATTTATATAAATCATCATTTTAAATATCTATATAAATCATCATTTTAAATATTTACATGACTCGTCATTTTAAATATTTATATAAATCATCATATTAAATATTTATATAAATCATCATTTTAAATATTTATATAAATCATCATTTTAAATATTTATATAAATCATCATTTTAAATATCTATATAAATCATCATTTTAAATATTTATATAAATCATCATTTTAAATATTTATATAAATCATCATTTTAAATATCTATATAAATCATCATTTTAAATATTTATATATCTCGTCATTTTAAATATTTATATAAATCATCATTTTAAACACTTATATAAATCATCATTTAAAATATTTATATAAATCATCATTTTTAATATTTATATAAATCATCATTTTAAATATCTATATAAATCATCATTTTAAATATTTATATAACTCGTCATTTTAAATATTTATATAAATCATCATTTTAGATATTTATATAACCCATTATTTTAAATAGTTATATAAATCATCATTTTAAATACTTATATAAATCATCATTTAAAATATTTATATAAATCATCATTTTTAATATCTATATAAATCATCATTTTAAATATTTATATAAATCATCATTTTAAATATTTATATAAATCATCATTTTAAATATTTATATAACTCGTCATTTTAAATATTTATATAAATCATCATTTTAAATATCTATATAAATCATCATTTTAAATATTTATATAAGTCATCATTTTAAATATTTATATAAATCATCATTTTAAATATCTATATAAATCATTATTTTAAATATTTATATAAATCATCATTTTAAATATTTATATAACTCACCATTTTTAATATTTATATAAATCATCATTTTAAATATTTATATAACCCATTATTTTAAATAGTTATATAAATCATCATTTTAAATACTTATATAAATCATCATTTAAAATATTTATATAAATCATCATTTTAATATCTATATAAATCATCATTTTAAATATTTATATAAATCATCATATAAAATATTTATATAAATCATCATATTAAACATTTATATAAATCATCATTTTAAATATTTATATAAATCATCATTTTAAATATTTATATAAACCATCATTTTAAATATCTATATAAATCATCATTTTAAATATTTATATAAATCATCATTTTAAATATTTTTATAAATCATCATTTTTAATATTTATATAAATCATCATTTTAAATATTTCTATAAATCATCATTTAAATTATATTTATATAAATCATCATTTTAAATATCTATATAAATTATGTTTTTAAATATTTATATAACTCGTCATTTTAAATATTTATATAAATCATCATTTTAAATATCTATATAAATCATCATTTTAAATATTTATATAACTCGTCATTTTAAATATTTATATAAATCATCATATTAAATATTTATATAAATCATCATTTTAAATATTTATATAACTCATTATTTTAAATAGTTATATAAATCATCATTTTAAATATTTATATAAATCATTATTTTAAATATTTATATAAATCATCATTTTAAATATTTATATAAATCATCATTTTAGAAATGTTAGCCCATCTATATAAATAGATTATTTATTTATTACTACTAATGTAAAGAGATATTTTGCTCAATATATTGTAATCACACACACATTTAATTTTATTAAGGATAAAATATATAAATATTTGTATAATACACTGAGTTGTTGTTGTTTTTAATTATTAGTACTTTTCTATTAAATATTTTTTTTTAAGTTTTTTTTAATTTTATACTTGATAGTTTGGAAAGATTAATTAAGCTTTTTATCGCACTCTTAACACTGTCACATAAGTTAATTAATTTAGTCTAAGACTAAAATAAGCTTCAATAATTCGTGCTCTTTCCACTGGGGATTGTGCTATGCATTGTATTTATTTTGACAAGATAATCTCAAGGTGAAATTTTCCCATTTAAACATTGCTAAAAAAAAAATTGTTGGTAATTCTAAAAGCTGTTCATTCATGGACTCGAAATTATTCAAATCTTTTATTGTCATGTTGAATAATCAAGTGAGCCAATTTAAACCCAAGTTAGGAAAGTTCACATAGTGTGTTATAAGACTGAAGGACTAACCCATGCACAGAAAGTGAAACTGATTACAAGATTATAAACAATAAGCGAAGTTAGATGACACCACAGATAATATAATATCTAATCTGCGGATAAACTAATTAGGAATTATTTTTCATGAATGTATTCTAATTCCTATGGTATGTAAATATTCATATATTGTTCTCATGCATGTTTGAGTTCTGGTTGTTGCGATGTATGTTCAAATGTTTATTACAAATTGTTTCTGACCCTATCATTGTAAGGTTAAAAGGGTTTCCCCAATATATTTCTTATCATGTCTTTTTGTGACCTATTCTGTCATTGTAATGTTTATAAATGTAGCCTAGTATGGTCCTGTCATTGTGATTTATATAAATGTAGTCTAGTATGGTCCTTTCATTGTGATTATATAAATGTAGCCTAGTATGGTCCTGTCATTGTGATTTATATAAATGTAGCCTAGTATGGTCCTGTCATTGTGATTTATATAAATGTAGCCTAGTATGGTCCTGTCATTGTAATTTATATAAATGTAGCCTTGTATGGTCCTATCATTGTAATTTATATAAATGTAGCCTTGTGTGGTCCTGTCATTGTAATTTATATAAATGTAGCCTTGTATGGTCCTGACATTGTAATTTATATAAATGTAGCCTTGTATGGTCCTGTCATTGTGATTTATATAAATGTAGCCTAGTATGGTCCTGACATTGTAATTTGTATAAATGTAGCTTAGTATGGTCCTGTCATTGTAATGTTTTAGTTTCAATGTTGATATTTCCTATCATGTCCTTTTAAGTTTTTTGTTTCAACTATATCGATAAGTCACCATTGGTCTTATCTAATCCCCACCCACCCACCCACACCGTAATCAAGGCGATTGCAACAGAGGGTTGTTGGGATTTGAACTCTTATCATTCATCGATCTGATTGAGCTCACTATCTCTTTGTAGATAGAGTGATCTAATTCTTAAAATGCCTATTATGTGTGTATGAGAGAGTGTATGAGAGAGTGTGTATATGAAAGAGTGTGTATGTGTGTATGAGAGAGAGCGTACGTGTGAGTGTGTGTGTATGAGAGAGTGTGTATGTGTGTGTATGTGAGAGAGAGAGAGCGTGTGTGTGAGTGTGTGTGAGAGAGAGTGTGTGTATGAGAAAGTGTGTATGTGTGTGGGAGAGAGCGTGTATGAGAGAGTGTGTGTGAGAGAGAGTGTGTGTGTGAGAGAGTGTGTGTGAGAGAGAGAGTGTGTGTATCTCAATATACCAACTAAGTCAATACTAAAGCCTTACATAGTTCTGTTATCAATAGACCTGTTCATACCTTGAGCAAATTCCGAACAATGTCAATGTCCGAATTCAATACAACCATGAATAAGTCAGTCTTACACGTCATTGGTAGTCAAACCTTCAACTAATCAATAAAATGAATATCGATAAAAAAGAAAAGTCTGTTAGTAAAGCTATCTGTCAAACTATTCCCCCTCCACAACCTTAATGAACAATGCTCTATTAAAAATGTACTGTGCGTGACTAATGTCTGCTAGTTTAGTAGACATGGCGATGTTTTAAAGCCCAACTAGTTTCAGTCGAAGATCTAAATGTAAAACAAAAACTAAAAAATCAAAATCATTTTTTAAATGAAATATTTGTAGATTGTTTATAGAAATGAAGTATAAGATTCAAAGAATTCTTCAGTGTCAATAGACTTACAGTTGACTCAAGCGACTTTGAAAGTGCATAAGGCCTACGATGACCTTAAAACGGCCCTGCAGGACACAGATACTGAACTAGACTAAAACCTACATGTAATGAATCTGATATTTCATCAATTATCATTAGACACACAAAAATATATTTTTATACCAAAACAAAGTAATTAACGAGTTAAGCTAAACCTGATGTTTGATCATGATGACGTTGAATCATCTAAATCAAGTTTAAAAAAAAATAAAAATGCTTTCATTTAAAAAACGAAAAAAAAAATAATCATAAAAAAATTAAAATTCCTTAGATTCAACAAATATTTATAAAAATCATAATGACAAAAAAAAGTGACCGATATTATGAACTATAAAATTCATTTATTTATTGTGCTGTTTGTAAAGTTTAACGATATCATAATCCATATGCCGTGTTTAATTTAGCAATTAATAGAGTTGTAAGACAAACTAGTTGAAGTCAATTTGGATGATATAATTTCCTCGTTTCAAAGATAACAATAATACGAGCTGGCAACCATGTATTTAATTTTAAACGTTGTATTTCTTTTTATTTATAGATTTAGGTTCCTATTTATTTATTTTACTTATCTCCTGTTTAACGGGGACGGGTTGTCAGGCGGTGTAGAGCGCTCGACTGTTGACCGGAGAGTCTTTGATTTTTTCAGGTCCTGGTGTAAGTTCCCAAGTCCACCCAGCTTTAAATGGGTACCTGACTTTAAGTTGGGGGAGTAAAGGCGTAAAATTGCTAACCACGCAATCCCTTTATATGCCGAGGTAACTGAAACAGATGAATTCTATACTTCATCTGCCCCGATGGCCCGCTAGGGCTTAGGGATCTTCACTATCTCCTGTTGAATCAATTAACATTAAGACATATTAAGAGCAATGTTTTGTATTCAAGATAGAAAGAATAGGCTAATACTAATTCCAAAATATTTTTAATAAATTATTTGTCATGTAATAAATTATTTGTCATGTAATAAATTATTTGTCATGTAATAAATTATTTGTCATGTAATAAATTATTTGTCATGTAATAAATTATTTGTCATGTAATATATTAAAACATTTAGAAGATGGGTACTCTCTCTCTCTCACACACACACACACACATACACACACACACCGAAACAGGGACATAGCCCTCAATAATCTCATGGATATAAATTTTTGTTAATATAATCGATGACCCTTCCCATATATAAATAAATAATTGTTTGAGCTGAAGAATAATGTTTTTGTAACTTTTCAGTGCATTTTAGTAAAAGTCCATTTTTAAATGGTAAATTTTTTAATGCATTTATTTTTCAAAGATTGAAACTTGCTATTGTTAGTCCTAAAAACATAAACAAAAAGTAATAAGCTTCGTAATTCTAAAAGATGTTAATTATACAACAATTATACAACAATTATTAAACAAGTATTAAACAATTAATAAACAATTATACCACAATTATTAAGATACTATGTATTTTCGAACTTTCACGTGTGTCAGTTACCTCACTATGTTTGGAAATTTCAAGGTGTCACCCCATTAAGACTTCCATCATGAGCAATGATACACATTTTAAATTTTCCTGCACTGGACCTTGGAGAATTTACTTTAAAATACTTTAGCAATAAAAACGATAGTATTACTGACTGTATTTCAAAGAGAAATGTATTACTGACTGTATTTCAAAGAGAAATGTATAACTGACTGTATTTCAAAGAGAAATGTATAACTGACTGTATTTCAAAGAGAAATGTATTATCTTATTAAACTGAGTTTGTAAATTACGTCTCAGATTTCATGAAACCACGTGACTACATGCGTCATTTTTAGAACGTTTGCAATAAAACTCTTGATTGATCATAGAAGCAGAGTTGTTAACAATACACTTAAATAGTATTGTCAAAAACAATACCAATACTTCATGAAAAGAGTATCCCCAATACAAATACAATACCAAGACTTTTGAGAAGGAAAAAATATTATCATTTAAAATATAAAGTGTGCATGTTTTCAAGTTTTTATACAACTGACAGATCGATCAAAAAAGAAATAAAGTTTTCTGTCGTTCATTGAAACATTGAACAAATAGTTGACAGAAAGAAAGTAAATGAATGAAAGAATGTAAGAATGACATTTATAGATATCGGCGCGCAAAGCAAAAACTTCAAAAGAGAATTAATTTTTTTTTTTCCTTCAACTCGCCAACCGTTGTTGTATTGGTGGGGAGGTGGGTGTTGTTTGCATTGGTAGGGTTTGATGGCTATGATTACTAGTAATGATTGAATGGATGTAGATTACTTTTAAAACAATATTTTATAATCGCTATTGTTTTTCTTCTGAATTGTATGAACAGTACAATTGTGATATTTTGATTTTTTTTTTTAAAACTGATGAACATACAAATAGTGGGGTAACATACAAATAGTGGGGTAACATACAAATAGTGGGGTAACATACAAATAGTGGGGTAACATACACACAGTGGGGTAACATACAAACAGTGGGGTAACATACAAATAGTGGGGTAACATACAAATAGTGGGGTAATATACACATAGTGGGGTAACATACAAATAGTGGGGTAACATACACATAGTGGGGTTATTCTATTGGGTTTATGAATTAAAGTTTGTTTTTTTCATTTTGAATATTTTAAGACACAAAGTAATTTTTTGTGTTAAATACCAATAGAAAAGTATTGGTATCGAGTATCGAAAATTTGTCGTTTAAAATGTATCGGCGATACACAAATCAATACTTGATACAAAAAGGATCGGCAATACAGCAACCAATGCTAAAAAAGTATCGCCGAAACTGTATTGGCCGATACCGATACTTCGAAACTAACAGCCCTGCCGAGCAGTTGTGAATTCACTTATTTACCTACTTGTGATGCTTTGAATGGTGCAACCCTTTCCTACTGCTCACATTTTTGGCTATGATCTGGTTATAAAACTGACTATACTATGTGCTTTCTGCTATGAAATTAGAACTATTCATTTTGGTGTCACACCTAGGCTGGTGTCACCCGGTGCGACGAACACCCCCACACCCCCCCCATACACACACACAGCTCCCTAGTAACACCACTGATGTGTGTTAGTCAAATGTATGTGTTTTGACTAAATGAGAAAAGGTATGCAATTGAGTGACAAGATTTAAGGACAGACAGAAAAAGGTGTTAAGCAAAAGCCTATACAAATTGTTTATTGCAATAACAATATCATAGTCTCAACATTAAAGGTCGGTCACAGCGGCCATCCATCGCTTACGTCAACAAATTTACGTACATTTCATAGAGTGTAACAAGACTCGGTGACCCTCACATACACACGCAGTAGATTCATGTTAACTCCCTACTTCACAGGCCCATTGTGGGACCCTTCAGTTAACTCCCTACCTTCACATGCTCATTGTGTGACCCTTCAGTAAACTCCCTACCTTCGCATGCCCATTGTGTGACCCTCTTGATACACTAGAACGCAGAAAAATAAACCCTTTCTTTCATTATTGACGTCAATTTATTTCGAACCCAACTCCCTGTCAACAAAGCATGTACTAAACATGATTGTTCTCAACTGTCGACATGAAGGTCCATAGTTCAATCACCGGAGAGGACCAATGGATTGTTCAGGTCATGATAAAAGTCATTGTACAATCGGCTTTGGTGGATATGAAAGGAGGGTACCATGAAAATAGCGGTTTACTTTACAAACCATTGGTTGTTGTTTTTTAAAATAAAATACATTATTTGTTTTTATAGTATCTAAGATATTTCATCTCATCTTTACAATTACAGGGACTTTAAACATATTGCTATTAATAGAATTTCTGCTTAGCTTTTTTACGTAGCACATAATATACTGCCTCCATGTGTTACGTAAATAAATTATCTCTCTTTGAGTCCAACATCACTTCCATTAAATGTCACACCTGTCACTTCGATTAAATGTCACACCTGTCACTTCGATTAAATGTCACACCTGTCACTTTTATAAAATGTCACACCTGTCACTTCCATTAAATGTTACACCTGTCACTTCCATTAAATATCACACCTGTCACTTCCATTAAATGTCACACCTGTCACATCGATTAAAGGGTACACCTGTCACTTCCATTAAATGTCACACCTGTCACTTCTATTAAATGTCACACTTGTCACTTCCATTAAAAGTAATACTTGTCACGTCCATTAAATATCACACCTGTCACTTCTATTAAATGTCACACTTGTCACTTCCATTAAAAGTAATACCTGTCACGTCCATTAAATGTCACACCTGTCACTTCGATTAAATGTCACACCTGTCACTTTTATAAAATGTCACACCTGTCACTTCCATTAAATGTTACACCTGTCACTTCCATTAAATATCACACCTGTCACTTCCATTAAATGTCACACCTGTCACATCGATTAAAGGGTACACCTGTCACTTCCATTAAATGTCACACCTGTCACTTCTATTAAATGTCACACTTGTCACTTCCATTAAAAGTAATACTTGTCACGTCCATTAAATATCACACCTGTCACTTCTATTAAATGTCACACTTGTCACTTCCATTAAAAGTAATACCTGTCACGTCCATTAAATGTTACACCTGTCACTTCCATTAAATGTCACACCTGTCACGTCCATTAAATGTCACACCTGTCACTTCTATTAAATGTCACACTTGTCACTACCATTTACTCAGACCAATGACGTTTGTTCTGATTTGGTTTTGTTTCAGTGTATCATCAGGTACGAGTGGGTGAAATAGAAATGAAGCTGTTGTACCGAACAAAGCACCTGTATAGAACAATTAACAAAGACTCAAGTTTTAAATTCAAGTTCCTGGCAATGTCAGTTGGCCTGGTGATCTGCGTGTTCCTGCTGTCATGTAGCAGTGAGATGTCCCTGCGGTTCCCTGTTCTCCTGTGGCTGACATCTGATGTATGCAAGACATGGGCGGGTAATAGTTTCAGTTATATGACGTCATCAGTACTGGAGAGTTTGATATTCACAATGGGAGGTGTAATTAGACAATTAGTAAGTTAGGTGGACTAGACATTGAGGGTTGCTAGGATAAAGTAATTATATCTATTGAAATAAAGACTCACATACATTCAGTGCCGCGCCTAGTCTAACCTTCCCTCCCCCCACAAACAGACACATAAACACAGTCATCCGCAACAGCAAGTATAAATCAATTGTACTTAAAATTGATTGGCTAATTCATATTTTTTCCCCAATCCTTGTTCTAATCAAGTATATCTTGTAAATTAAAATGTTCATTAGGTGTCGTTCACAAGTTATGTAATAATTTTTGTAACCTGCTATCACTCCCGCCCCCCTCCCCCACCTACCCCAAGTGTCCCCTAAAGAGAATTATTTTTGGAGAATCACCATTATTTGTAATATTCCAAAGGGCATACTTGAATGTGACATTAATGTAACATACTAGTAGAAGCTATGTTTGCGAAATTGGGGTTTGAAGGAATTTCTTTTAATTTAAAAGGACAGAATGTTCAGCTTTTCGATAATTGCTAATGACTGAGCTATTTCATCTGAAGCTAGTCTATCAAATTTAGTTATAAATACTGATTGGAGCAAACTAGTTTATTAGAAGGCCGCCAGAAAATATTGGGTAGTCTCCCCATCAGACTCCCTTGCAAATTAAATAGGGTCGAGTCTCGTCGCAAAAGAAAAAAGAGCCCGGTCGCCGAAATGTGTTTGGATTACCGCCCTCCTGTCTGCAGCCCTATACCACTAGTGAATGCAGATATATCTCGATGAATTTTTGTTTTAATATAAAACTGCTGATAGTTAATAGCAGTATTAGTTGAAATTTGTAAAACTAACTGCTGCTATCAGGTATGGGATCGGCTGCATGTAGGTGTGACTTGGTGGGGCGTTGGTTGTGAGTCAGATCGGCTGCATGTAGGTGTCACTTGGTAGGGCGTTGGCTGTGAGTCAGATCGGTTACAGGTAGGTGTGACTTGGCGGGGCATTGGTTGTAAGTCAGATTGGTTACGGGTAGATGTGACTTTCTGGGGAGTTGGTTGTGAGTCAGATTGGTGTGCTGATGAAACAGTTTTGAGCCCGGTATTCTATTGTGAGCAATGTTTAGTAATAAAAAATGTTCGGTTTCTAAAATAAATCCATAAATTCATTTCTCGTCCACTGATGTCTATTAGTTATTTCTCTAACATACAGACTATCACTATTATAGTCTCCCCCATCCCCATTACAGCGTGAACAAGTATCTGAAAAACAGTTTAGGGGCTTGGAAACTTCCCATCGTTATGCTCATGTTAGAAACAAATTGACTTATTCTTTCTGTCGTGGACATTTGTTTATACATTGTTTTCTATTTCTATGTATGGAAGAAACAAACCCCTTAAGAAATGATGCAGAAAATTACACCTGGTGGCAGAGAGCTTGTCTATTGGAGAGGTGTGTAATATTGCTTAAACAATATGTTGTAAACCTTGGATTTGAATGGTTAAAGAGAAAAACACTTTAATGAAACACACCATTAGAAGTAAGCTAATGAAACACTTTAATAGAACACACTGTAAGAAGTAAGCTAATAAAACATTTTAATGGAACACGTTATTAGAAGTAAGCTAATGAAACACATTAATGGAACACACCATCAGAAGTAAGCTAATAAAACATTTTAATGGAGCACACCATCAGAAGTAAGCTAATGAAACACTTTAATAGAACACACTATCAGAAGTAAGCTAATAAAACATTTTAATGGAACACACCATCAGAAATATACTAAAAAAACACTTTAACACTTTAATAGAACACACCATCGGAAATATGCTAATGAAACACTTTAATAGAACAAAACATTAGAAGTAAGCTATTGAAACATTTTATTCTGTTGTTCCAGAGACTGGGAAAAGATGGAGTACGCATGTACTAATATAACATTCATGGGCAACTGGCCTGTTTGTTTTGACAAACCCTTTGGACCACTGGACAAGAACAAACCTTGCATAGTATATTCTTTTGGGTAATTGTTTATTTAATTAACCGTAACAAAGATATAGTTTATGGCCTTACAGCAATTAAGAGTAAACTATTTTAAAGTGAAGTTCAATTTTCTAGCAATGTCAAATGTAAAATTATTGTTTTAGTCACTATACTGAACATTTAAGTGAACAACTATGACACTTCTTCATTGTTGAAGTTTTAAAACTAGTTTGGGAATGAGATATATTTAGTGATTAGCTATTTGACTCAGAACGGAGAGACCCGTATTAAGATATAATCACTACCAATTTTAATAAAGTGTGGGGGTAAGAGGTGGCCTCAACAAATCAAACTACATGACAGTCCTTTCCCTGGATGTCCCTATGTTGACAGCCCTTTCCCTGGATGTCCCTATGTTGACAGCCCTTTCCCTGGATGTCCCTATGTTGACAGCCCTTTCCCTGGATGTTCCTATGTTGACAGCCCTTTCACTGGATGTTCCTATGTTGACGCCACTGTTGCTGACATAATTGGACAGCAATGCATTTATTGATTTAACTGTATGACCTAAAGAACTTTTGTTGTAAGTACACTAATGGTACGGAGAGTTCTGGGTTCCAGGTGATAACACTTGGTGCAAAGTCGTCTCACAAGTCCACCCAGCTTTAACTGACTTTCCCTGACTTAATTTGGGGAAGTAAAGGTTTCTGAGCGTTGTGCTAACCACACAATCCCTTCATATGCCAAAGTTAAATAAACAGATGAATTCTACACTTCATCTGCCCCGATGGCTAAGGGAACTTTTTTTTTACACTAATTCCACATCATTAAATATTCTGTTTGTCTAAAACAAAAATTAGCATATGTGAATTAAACAGCATTTTCAATTAGTTGATTTAAACATTTATTGATTTATTGCCATTTTTATACCTTTAATTGCATTTCTTATTATAAACCTGCTTTGGTATAGGTCTCATTTATTTCAAAAAATATTTTCTCACCAATTCATAGCATTGCTTATGACTTCCGGTTTGATGACGCCATGGCTGAATTAAATTGTACGGTGTATTCCTTTGATCCCAGGTAACAAATAAATATTGGACAACATGTTCAATAGTCATTATGTTTGTCATAGATCGTTGAACCGATAATTCAAATGCCCATCCAGTATTTAAGATTCAAATGTTATCCACTCTGTCAGCATGAAGATGGTTGACCATCAACGAGGTTCCAGAATTCATTTCCGGAAGTTGGGAATCGCAGCCACTGATGATGTGAAATTCAGACCCAGAGCTGATGGATACGCGAAACCCAAGGATCGCTGGAATGTCATGACCTTGACCTCTATTATGAAGATGATGGGACACACCCCAGTAAATATTTATTGGATTTTCTCATTTTACTTTTTTATATAATACATTCTTGAAAATAAACCATTTTTATATAATGACTGTGTAGAACATCTTTAAGCAAATTATTTAGTCTTCATACATTAATTGAAGCTGAACCATGTTTGTATTAATTCTAAATAAAATAACTTGAAGTTTATTGTCTTAACATTTCTATCACTAGGTGAAACACAGACCTAATAAAACTCTAGTCACATATCTTCGGGAACAATGTATAAGACATGCCTATAAAATGAAAGACAAAGTGTTTTGCTTAAAGAAATTAGAGTATAAAGTAAATAATTCAACTGAAAAGTAATTACTTTATTTATGGAAATTATTTAATGCCCATATATATATATATATCATTCTTTTTAAAGGCTTCAATAGACCTTCTCAAGCTGGACATTGAATCTAATGAGTGGTCAGTGTTGGCCAACCTGCTGGACGAGGGAATACTTGACCATATGCCTCAAGTCCTCATTGAATGGCATATATTTAGTGACAGTCCACCGCATGAACGGTATGTCTAAACGCATGGTCAAAGGTAGATAATTTAATATTTATTTTCCAAGGTAACATTTGCAACAATTATCTTCCTTTGAAAAACTAGTGTTCTATCCAAGTTGTGCCCACACTTGAGTTCCGATAGAGCCGCATTCCAAAACCTTTAGTAAAACAAAACATTCCGTAAATATCCACAACATTGGTCAAGAAACACCGTAATTAACTAATAGAAAAAAATGACTTTAAGTACCGTACGTCGCAAGGCAGAAGGTGGTGTGTGGTTGTCACGTCGTTCTATACAATAGTTCCGCAGTAGGTGTGTCGCGCCCAGCTGGTGTATCGGGAGTGCCTTCAAAGTGCCCAGGCAAAGAGAATACTCATCTATCATTCCTAACAAATACAAGCTTTTAGCATTTTTAGATCGAAGGGATGAACTCAGAGGCAATCGATAAATAATTAGAGGAATACAATTAAGATAACATTGTATATATATATGTATAATTCATTTGTAATAGAGATATAAATTGCATTATGTAGAGAACATGGTGAATGACGGCATTGCTCCAGGCTAATTATACGACATCGTATATATATATAGAGAGGAAAACAGAATAACAATTAAATGAAATGTATTCATTCATCCGTCAGAAATTCATTAAATGTTTGTGTCAATAAACTGATGGCATGTCACAAAGAACATATTTATAACGATATACTGTCAACAACCAATCGTAATGTCACAAAGAACATATTTATAACGATATACTGTCAACAACCAATCGTAATGTCACAAAGAACATATTTATAACGATATACTGTCAACAACCGATCGTAATGTCACAAAGAAAATATTTATAACGATATACTGTCAACAATCAATCGTAATGTCACAAAGAACATATTTATAACGATATACTGTCAACAACCGATCGTAATGTCACAAAGAAAATATTTATAACGATATACTGTCGACAACCAATCGTAATGCCACAAAGAAAATATTTATAACGATATACTGTCAACAACCAATCGTAATGTCACAAAGAACAACCTATGCAATAAAAACAATACAATGAATATTGACAACGTTCCTTTGTTTACACAGTTAGAGACATTTCGTGAGTCATGGCATTGATGGGCGAAGACGAAAAGTATCTTGAATGAGTGAAACGTCAAAATCCATCAATACGATTTGCACTCACTACCTAGATGATCTGTGAAGTCCCCGTAAGGATGAAATGTTTATATCTTAGATCATTTAAACAATTGTGGGACTTTTGTTTTGTAGTACTCTTCTTGTAGCCTCACCATAGCACATAGTGCTGCAATGGCCATGGAGGGAAGTTTCACCATGACCTGAAAAATTCCCTTGGATCTCACAGGAGATCGAAGCCAGTTCGGCAGTTGAGGGCTTAACCGCACGAGATGGCAGGTCTTTAATCATAACCTGAAAGATCCATTGGTCTCCGTGGAGATCGAACCAAAGACCTTCAAGTTAACAGTCAAGCGCATTACCGCACTACAATCGTCCCTAAAAAATTGGGACAAAAATGGGACAGTTTTTAGGTTTTGTGGTACTCTTCTATCATCTCACCACAACCGTATATTTTATGGTGTTTTTTTATATTATGCGATCTCCATTATGTGTGGAAAATAGACAAGTTAAATAATATAATTCAAAGCATTATGATTTTCCATAATATATTTTGACTAATAAAAAAGTTTTTGTTTAATTAAAAATAAGAATGAGTTCGCATAAAACGAACAAAAAAAAACTTTCGTTGTTGTTAGAAAAAAATTATAAAAAAATACAATGACTTAAGTCAAGTAATCAATAAATTAAAAAACAAAGAAGAAAATTAATAATAATATTAATCTATAACTTGATCATGTACTCATTCTAGTCACTAAAACTAGTTCAGCTGAGAATAGGACTGTCAGGTCCTAACCTAACAACTAGCAGTAATACAGTAGTGCACAATCTAACATCTCAGTTCTTTTGTTTGATCAGATGGTGGCCTATCTCTCTGTCTCTCCGTTTCACTCCCTTTCCAAACCTCGTCTCACTGTAAAACCGGTCTGCTACAAATTTTATCTCACATACGTACCACACAGCGCCCACCCCCTCCCTCGCTTTACATTTAGCTGAACTAATATTTATTTTTAAAAAAAGTAAGTCTGTTCTTTTGTAACGTACTTGAAACATTCCAATGACCGGCGATACATAAACAACTTCTTTATGTGGCCTCATTCCTACCATTGAAATTATGTTTAGTTTTTTCTGTAAAGTTTATTTCAAAAGTTTCATTTCATTATTGATTTAAACTCCCTAAAAACAAATAATGAATTTAGAAGGTATTCCGGGATATTCCATTATGACATTATTTCCCGCTATGTTTTAAATGATCTAAAAATAGACTTAATCCCGTCTTCCCGGTAAAGAAACTTTACTAACAACTTGAGGACCGTCTATGTTGTAACAAGCTAAACAGTTTTAAACACTAAAACAAGCCCTGTTTAAATACATTTTTATAGTGTGCAACAAAAATTATACACAGATTAACAAACAGTTTGTATCGGTTTCTGTCAAAGCACACGATGATTCGACCCATTGAATTATAAATGAAACTTTTTTAAATTGTTTGACGCAGAACAACAAGACTATGTCTGTTGTCATCTTGCAAATCATGTTGAAACATTAACACAAGTCGTGTCTATGGGCAGTCGAGAAAATAAATGAACCGACTGAGCACTGAGGGTCTCAAAAAGGAATTTAATTCAACCAAATTATAATAAAACGTTTCGAAATATTCAGCTTCGCACAACTAAAATTAGTAATATATGTGACTAGAGTTTGTTCATAAGTGACTAGAGTTTGTTTATAATATATGAGACACAAACAGTTCAAGATCACAACGTCATGTATATCATATGTATACCAAACATGTAGTATTTTGTCATGTGACATCATTTGTATCCACCAGGGTATCCGTACAGCGTGACGTCTTCTATTATTGTATTGTTGAAATGTGTGGTGGGAAAAATTTACAAAAAAGTTACAACTAAAAGTTTAGCTCATTTTTTTTGGTTAAAAGCAAAGTTTAAGTAAAATAGAGTTTAGTTAAAAGTCTAGTTTATCAAATATTTTTTAGCTACTAGCTGAAAGTTTTAATTTACAATATGTTGTTACTTTCAGAATATTTAACAGAATCAAAAATCTAACACTTTTTTATTTCATCGTCTTAGTTATAAATATATATA
>JAGDYQ010000081.1:2156526-2354838 GCA_021962125.1 Bulinus truncatus | reverse complement strand
CCCCCAAGTTGTGGACGTCCAAAACATAATATTTACCGAACATGAATTAATGAATATTTCAAATTTTTAAATTGGGAGAATGTAAACAATATAAAGAGTACATATTTACAAACATTACAAACAACTGAAAATTCCGATTGCAGCCATTCTAACATATTTCGTATGATGACTACATCTGTTGTTGAATTTTCAATTGCTGGTTCAATCTCCTTGTCTGATACTTCTGCCTCATCATGTTCACAAACAGGAATATTGCAATGGACGCCCTTATGTTATTTCATTGCCACCTGTGATGGGAAGCATTTGCCGCAGAAACACATTCGCTTGGGAATTTTTCCTGCCACCGATGGACAATAGAGATCGAAAGGCATGCTACTGTAACTGTGATCGGGCTCCAGACCAATCAGTGCAAGCCTCTGAAACAGTGATCCATAAATACCACTACTACTCCCGATAGCTGCAGCCATGATGCCTGCTTCATGACTAACAAAAGGTACAGAAGCTGGAATGAAACGTTTGGGAAATAGTTCATTATAGTTGGTTCGTCTTGCTCCACAGCACGTTACATCATTACATTTGATGATCTGCAGAAAATATTGAGACTGTTGGACATGATTCCAACACCAATTCACTGAGGGAGATGGAAGAAATGTGCTTGTGCTGCTTGATTCAACATACTGTGCATGCACATCATAGCCATCAATGACAAGCCTGACTTCAAACTTCAGAGAGTATTTGTCCAGCCTTTTTAAAGTTTGCTTTTTCCAGGTTTTGGTCTATAGTTTTACCATTTGCATCCAAATGGGGCCCAAAATGATAATGAGGAAGAATGAGGCCTGACAGGTCATGAGACTTAATGGGGCCATTCGTCGTTCTACCGTGTTGTAGGCACTGTGACCCGGGGCATGACAGGCTATAAAAAAAGCATCAAGATTGTGCTTGGTAAACAATTTATATGCAGCGGTCAATGTTTTTGGATAACGTGGGTTCTCGTCTGGGCCTCCGTCAACAGTAATAATTACTATAGGCTTTACTAATCCACCATTTGTACATGCCACATTCTTGAAAATATCCTGAGAGACAAGTACATCAAAATCCGCAACATGTGAGGCAGCAGTACTGGAGTCATGTTTACCATTCCTTATTGATATAGATGTTGGTCCAGAATAGGTCACACGGCCATCCTTGATAATACATGCGGTATAAACTGAAGGTATTAGTTTATGCCTATCTGCCACAACCCAATCATGGTCAACACCGTCTTTTTCCTACATTATACATACCACAAAATCATTAAAAAAAGTTGTCTAAAGTAATCTAACAGATGATAAAACATTCTGCATTTTTGCTCTCACTAATATATAATATGTGGCATTTTATTCATTTTAAATTAATTTTGTTTGTTTGTTTTGGTTACCTGGTAATTTTGGCTCATAAAATGTCATAACTATTTTATTTATTGATAGATTTCATTGAATTTGGTGTTGTAATATGTAATTTTGACTGAGGTTTAATATAAGAATAAAATTAACAGTATATCTCAAAAGGATTTTTTTTCCTTCTTGTTGTATGATGTTTGTTTGTAAATTGTAAAAAAATAAAATATTTTTTTATGCAAAATTTGAAAATGTTTGTTGCAATTATTTAATATTTCGTTTTTTAGATTAAGGTTTTTTTTTTAATTTAAATATATTTTTTTTTTGTCCTGTATCTAATTATTCAATAGAAAATAGACGAATTCAAATATTTCAGTATTTTTTTATATTTTCAACACCATAAAAATCATTAAAGATTTTCTAGAACAAAACCGTTGTTTGAGACTGTATTGTATTTGACAATATAAAACTAACAATACATTTTAAGTAAAATTGAAGTGTATGGAAAAATTTAACCACTCAGGTTGTGAAAGATTTTTCAGATTTCTATCTTAACTCTTTTGTCATCAAACTGGAATTTTTTGCAGTAAATTTAAGCAAAAACACTACATTGTGGACATCCACTCTGTCCTCAACCCCCCCCCCATGTCCAGTTTAGTCCACTTTTTGCTACCCCCCCCTTTGTGTGGACGTCTTTTATGGATGGCCCCTAATTAATTGTAATCTATTTATTAAGCATTAGCACATATCATAATATATGTCTATTGAATAAGTTATTGAGACCAGTTTATAGACATGTATCAATGACGTCAAGTGATGCGAAATGTTTTTTTTTTTATTAACAACTATGCCAAACAAATAATTTTCTCGTACCATAGTTTCCGAACTAATGACGTATGTCAACCCCTCTTCCCTGTCATATTTTGCTTCACTTCGCCCACACGTTAGTCTTGTTTACCCTACCCCTCCACTACCCGTCCCATAAAAAACAATACGTCATTTATATCTCAAATTAACTTTTCTTTCATAAAATAATAGTATAGCCAGAGAGTAGTCGCTCACTTATTATTAACGCGTTTTTTTTCTTTATCCCCCCCCCCCCCCACCCTTTCCCACCAAGTCACATTTTTGACACACACTCTCTCCACACAAAGATGACAAAACGTATGACTGTGTTCGGGTATTTTTTCTTGCTTTTTTTTTTTATCTTGTCTGATCTATTTCTGTTTATAGAATTGGATTATTTACTGATTTTAAAAAAAAAAATTTCCACAACTCTGAAATAACAGCATTTAGGTGTTTGCGATAAAAATGTAATCGCATACTTTTTTAATGCTTTAATTACGCGTTAGTTGCAGTTAATCAACAGCCCTATATATAATTTAGCTCAGTGTCACAATAATTCTGAAAAATACAACCACTGTCTCGTGTACAGATGTTAGGGCCCTGGAGAGGAGTAAAATGTGCCGGTGCACTATTTTTTTGGGGCCCCTCTTTTCAAAATAAAGCAAAAATTATTTTTGGCAGCTTAGCTTTCACAGTTTATTAGTTTAGAACGTGTATGTAAAGAAGTTGAAACTTTAATAATTAAAATTATTACATTTTATATTAAGTCAAATAAAAAAACTTGAAAAAGGTTTACATCTCTACACTATAAATTATTAATGCAGCTGTTCAATTACTAGAATATATCATAAACAAATATACCTAAATTAAACAAAAAAAAATACACAGAAAAGAATTAAATGATTAAAAAATTTATAAACAAATATTGTTAAAACAAGGTCGCTTTGCGTGCTTTTTTTTTGGGCCAAAACTACGTATTACAGTGTCAAAGTCTATATTCTTTGCAATTTCAGACTCAATACTGAGACTAGCTAGGTTGTTCAGACGTTCCTGACCCATGGTAGACCTGAGAAAATTTTTGATGAGTAGTTTGCTGAAACTTCTTTCTGCAAATGCTACTAGGGCTGGTGTTGTAATGAATATTCTCAAACTGACTGTCAAGTTGGGAAATATGCTTTCGAATTGTATTCGCATAAAGCATTTAGCAATTCCAATGCGCCCAACTGTTTTCCACCAAAATTGGCATTTTGAACCCTTGTTATGTAATTCATTTCCTGTTTAAGGTCTTCAGAGATTATGTCATTAAAATATGTCTCCGCTAGTCTCGCTGCTTTGCAATTTAATTTCTTTTCTGACATTTTTTTGATAATTCCAAAAAAAACTGCAGTTATCAGAAATCAGTTTTGCTGCACTAAAACGAACTGTAAGCCCTCCAATAACATTATCCAACATCACATAAAATATATGTTTTCGAAAGTGTGCTTCCTCAATAGATTCACCTGATTTTATCATTTTATCTAAATTTTCATCGTGGAAACGTGTTTTTTTTATGGCATAGTTCCTAGACAATTTTATTTCTATCTGAAGACTGGATGCAACAAGTTTAGATTCAGTCCACAAGGCTTTCCAACTCTCTCGCAATGCCTGTAGTTGTGAAAGTAAGCTCTCTACGTTTGCAACTTCCACATCTAAAGTTGCACCAATAGCTTGAATGGTTTTGTTACAAAATCAATGGGAACTAATATTCTGTACCATATGACTGTCATTATGATGCAGGTGAAAGAACTGACATAACATAGAGCTCCAGTGATTTAGTTCCTATTTTTTGCAGTGATATTGAGTTCTAGCAGGTTTTCTAAGGCCAACTTAACCCCTGGAAGATGAGCTACAAACGGTTTTACGCTTTCAACTCGATCTGACCATGAAGCGAACAGCCAATTCGTTTTAACAATATTTCCCATCTTTTTTGGACTGCAAATGAATATATATATATTGTTTGTAAAAGTATGTGATTGCTTCTGGAATACATTCAGCAGCATCATTACCACATAAGTTAATTGTGTGGCAACCACAAGGAGAGAATATGGCGGTATGGTATTGTTCTTTGATTATTGCTTGTGCTCCTGTAAATTTGCCTGACATATTTGCCGCATTATCATAACCTATGAACATCAATATACTTTTTGTTATACTGATTGTTACTATCTTTAGGCACTGTTGAAGGAAATACAATATGACCTCTCGTAACATAATTTTCTATGTCTGATTGAGAAGGAAATTTTGCTATGAGAAATCCAATGTCAAGACCGACAACCTCAGTGCTGTTTTTTTCCAATTTCTCTTTAATAACTTTGACAAATTTATCACTTGATTTATGATCTTCAGTTGCATAATCTGGCTTTTTTTCAGAATCAACCTTTTTATTTGGTAGTTAAATTTGACAGCTTCACATAGGCCTACTCTTTCTTCCAAATTTACTTTGTTGTATGTTTCTAAATCATCTTGGTTTTATTTCACACCTACACCTACTTGAAAGAGTGTATGTATTCCTATTCTTTCATTTTCTTCAAGCTTTTTTTTTGTGCTCCAGATTTATGCAGAAACATAATTCGATTGTGGTTTAGCAAAAAAAAAAAAAATATAAAATGTTACAAAAAATTTCACCATTATTACAACAAAGTGACAACATTAGAGTCATTACTAAAACGCAGTTGTTACTAAACCAGCAAACTGGAATAATGTTTTTTTTCCGCCGACCAGCAATAGATGTGTGCATAACTAACAATAAAGATACATATTTGCGGAAGCTTAATGATGTATACAAATTAAATTTTATGCGAATGATGTAAAATAAAAATTTAAAAGAAAATAATTTTTTTTTAATTTTCAATATATTTACTTTAATTTATATCTGCTGGTCATGATGGCCCCTAAAATTTCATGGCAGAGTCAGAGGCGTACCTAGGGTGGGGGGATGAAATTCAAAAGTCCCCCGGGCCCCAAACTAATTTTTTTCATTTAATATTAGGTACATTATCTTATGTCATGGTGTCGAATGTCAAAATGCAGGGGCCCCGAAATCCTTAGGTTCGGCACTGGGCCGAGTCTAGCCCATGATTGACAGGTGTCATATATATGAAACAGTGAGTGCAGCTGTTGCAGACGTGAACAGCAAGATGCTGTATTTTCAATTGCGATAAAAAAAATTGGGCGCAAAAAAAAATGATACAAAATTTCTAGTATCTCGTTATTTTGACCTAATTATAACCGGGATCATCATACACTTGTTTTCTTACCTTCAACAATACACTTCAGTACCTCCCGCCAATACATTACAGTAATATAATGTAAACTAGTGAATTAATCTTTTCTCTTTTTATATCGACCGGGAAGGGAGCAGGAGGTTCACTTGTCGAAGGGCTATAGAACAAAACATCTTCATTTTATATTACAATTGGGGCTTTTGTTGACATACCTGGGGGTGAGGGTGTGTGCTAATTGGGGGGTGGTAGATCTACTTAATAAGTGAACTGGAATAATGTTTTTTTTCCGCCGACCAGCAATAGATGTGTGCATAACTAACAATAAAGATACATATTTGCGGAAGCTTAATGATGTATACAAATTAAATTTTATGCGAATGATGTAAAATAAAAATTTAAAAGAAAATAATTTTTTTTAAATTTTCAATATATTTACTTTAATTTATATCTGCTGGTCATGATGGCCCCCTAAAATTTCATGGGCCCCGGTGCGGCGCACCGGCTGCACCCCCCTCTCGTATGGCCTGGCTATCAACTATACGATCATAGCCTTTGTTCCCATCACTGGGCATCAGTATTGCATCAAACAATTGTTGCCCTGAATGGTGGTGGTAAATTAAATGTTAAGAGGACAACTTTATTTCTCTATAAAATATTTTCGAAGTTTTATTGCAATTTTTTCATTTAATGATCTAATAATTTTCATTTGTAAAACATTTTTCTTTACATCTAAAACTATCATTTCGATTTCTTTCAATGAACAATTTATTTATTTAATTTTTAAAATCTATTTTAAAAGGAAGATTTTGCCTCTTCTCAGACCTGTTAGAACTGATATGCGGACACTATTTCAAACTATTTACAATTACTTAGAAACCACCCATGGCGGTGGCTTAAAAATTTGAAAAAACTATTAGCCTAAATGAGAATCAGCGACGGAGCAACCAATTTTATGGGGTTTTAAATCAAATAATAAAAAACTAAAACCGATTTGTAATTCAAGTGATTGCCTAGCACAGAATAAGTTTTCATTCTGTTGTATTGTACATAAATATGAAGCCGGCGGGTAAGAAAAATATGGAAAATCTAGTTGATGGAAATCCTGTAACGGATCCATCCATCTATTTTTTTTTAAAATGTTAATAAAGGGATTTGGTTGTTTCATTGTATTTAAGCACGGCAGATGCTTCCGTCCTTAATGTGGCAGAGTATTTGCTGTACACAAGTACAACATATGACGGCAAAACAAATATAAAATACTAGTTGCAAGTACCTGGCTTTGCCCGGGTTTAAAATAAGGTTTTCTGTTTACCTTTTGTTTTATCCCTACCCCCTCTCTCCCTTCCTCTCTCTCTCCCTCCCTCCCCCTCTCGCTCCCTTTCCCTCCCTCCCTCTCCCATCTCCTTCTCCCCATCTCCACCCCCTTCTCTACCCCCCTTTCCATCCCCCTCCTTCCCTCTCTCCCCCTTCCTCCTTCCCTCTCTCTCCCTCCCTGCCCCCTCTCACTCTTTATCTCTCATCCCTCCCTTTTCTCCCATCCTCTCTCTTCTTCCCTCCCTCCTTTCTCCATTCCTCCCTCTCCCGTCCCCCTCTCCCTCTCTCCCGCCCTCCTCTTTCTCCTTCTCCCCCCTCTCCCTACCTCTCCCTTCCTCCCTCCCTAATTTCCTCTCTCTCCCTCCCTGCCCCCCTCTCTTTTTATCTCTAGATCCCTCCCTCTCTCCCACCCTCTCCCTCCCTCCCCTCTATCTCCCTCCTTACTCCCTCCCTTCCTTTCTTTTTCCTTCCCTCCCTTTCTCTCTCCCTCCCTCTCTCATCTCCCTCTCTCTCCCTCACCCCTTCTCTCTCCCCCTCTCCCCCTCCCTCCCTCCAACCATCCTTTCCTCTCTCTCCCCTACCCCCTCTCTCTCGCTTTATCTCTCTCTCCCTCCCTCCCCCCCTCTCTCTCTCTCTCTCTCTCTATATATATATATATATATATATATATATATATATATAATATATATATATATTATTATGGCTTCACACTTCTTCTAAAATCCTTCTTCATTCATTTACCTTCCTCAAACTGTACAAATCGGGAAGCATGAAAAAACATCAATAATTCTTTGCAGCACAAAGGCACGATACAACACCAGCGCGCAAGTTCTATTCGATCATCGGGAAATGACGTCACAGAAGAGTTTTTATCTATGGCACCGTCGAGATTACTTTAATATAGTAAAATATACTAAAATAAAAATAATTTATTACAATTAAACTACCCATCGAGATAAAACGAAACATGTCCTATAACTGTACCCATGTAATTATGTGTACTTGTACCAAATTTCACGTTATTTGGTTGTCTGGATCTTGAGTTATAAGGGAACAGACAGACAGCAAATGCTTCTTATAAGTATAGAGATGTGGGGATCCAGAAACTGATATGTCCATTTTTTAAACGTAGTGGCTACGGTTCGGTCCGACCGAACCCGTATTTTTTTTACATCGGGTCCCAGCCATAGATAATATTGCTCCACACCCTAACCCTATCCCTAACCCTAACCCTAATCCTGAAAAAAAAATTCTGAAAAAAAAAAAAAATTATATGTGCCATGTTCCTTATACCCTAATATAATGGTTTTGGCTGGTGCAGTAGCCACTGCGTTTTTTAAATGTTTTTCAAAGGTGGTGAAACTATTTTAATACAAATTAATAAGTTCCAGTTCTGAGGTATTAATAGTATTTTTAAGCACATCAGATGGACTAATCGCGGTTTTTCATTTTAAGCAATTTACAATTAATCTGTAAATATCGTTTTTCGATGGATGTCGAAATATCTTAGTTAAGTCTAACGAAATCAGAACTGAAAATAGTTTTTTATTAATTTTATTTAGCTCTGAATTAGAGGCAGTAGACTAGACTAGTTTTCAATTGATAAATATTTTTAGACAAAATCGCGACCGAATACTATAAATCTGTAAATAGTGTAAAAATGGCGAAATATTTTCACAGTGAAACTTAACAGCAGTTAGAAATATTGTTACCACACCTTGGGTTTTCCTCCAAGATCTTGGGTTTTCGGATAGAAAAAAAACTTGGAAAATGAGGATTTCATCTGAAAATCTTTGGGTTTTTGCTTTTTTTTTCCTCCTCTCTTGTAAAAGTGCTCCCCCCCCAGTCTTAAAAAAGAGGAAAAAACAAAGAAAAAGAAACCAAAATGAGACGGTGCCCCCTTGCTGGGTATTGGTGTCCCCCTGCTTACTTTGACTTGGCTACGGGCCTGGTGCCGTAGCGAGCTTAACTCGAACCCGGGCACAATACCCTTTAAAAACATTTTCGCGCCCCCCCCCCATTCGAAAACCAAATAATAGTATATGTAAAGTATACCATTTGGTGCCCCTTTGTGAGTAGCGCTCGGGGTATGATGCCCCCTTGCCCACCCTTTACTTCGCTTCTGGAAATGGGCTAACACTGAATGTAGGGTCTTGGGACATTCCGATATGTAAATTCACACCAATAGGTGTGTGGCGACTGGCGAGGGTAGACAGAAATTCAATGACCTTGCCCACGTCATTTGATATCGACTTGATGTCGAGAAAACATACTCACCTTGATGGGGGGTTATTTTACACTTGGAATAAGATATATTTTGAGGAAGTGTTGTTGGGTATGTACACGGGGCTAGAGTTGCCCAGAAATTCGGGGCTAGATGTAATTATCTTAACAAATTAATGATCCCAAGACATTGATTAAACAGTTTATATATTAGTTGTACGATTTTGGAGAGTCGAGAGGTTGGGCAATAATGTACACACGCGTTCTTCTGGAAAAATCTATAATTTATAATAATTGAAATACTAAATTTGAAACAAAAGAAAAAAATGTGTGATAATGTTACTATTCAATTTAAAAAAAAACAGTTTCAAAAACCAAAAAAATATATTTTTTTTTGGATAATTAAAAAAAAACAACGACGACACACGATACAATTACATTATGTTACATACTACTGTTTTGTACTCTTTTTTTATTAACCCTTATTAACCCAATTAGACCAAAAAGAATAATGTTTTACATTCCTCACTAAATTCTTGGTCATTCCAAACATTCTACTCATTCCTTTAGATTGACTGGTAAACAGATATTATCTGTTGTGGAGATATTGTGTTCCCTATGTTACTATAGAAATGTCGGAATTAATGTTTACCTTTCTATCTCAAAACTCAAACTAGTATTATTTAACGCCCCCATCCCACCTGAATGTTTATAGTGAACTCTGCGTAAACACTGTCCAAGCGAAGTCCTCCGCCCACTCGTTCCCCTGCTGATATTATCTGTTGTGGAGATGGTCAATCGTGTTTCCACAATGACATTGTATAAGTGTCTCCATGTTCCTAGTAGACAAACTCTCATACCCCTACCCCACTGAACTTAATATCTCTACTCTGGTCCGTCCAAACATTTTATTCTCCCCTTTGACAGACCGATGACCAATCTTTCATTTCTGACACTATGTTTATTGAAATGGTCATCATTGTCATAATAAAAATATCGAAATAATAAATGACTTTCTCCAAGGCTTCACCAGTAGAACGTTTGAACATTCCTATCCGTCTACTATCCGACAATTACTAACTTTAACAGGCGTAAAAAGAACTACTGGTGGCAGTAAAAAAATCCGGTGTCAAAACTTAGCCGAACACCGGGACAGAAAAAAAGGAGTGAAGTGGGTCTGTTGCAGTGTTTCCAATCTAATTATACTATAGAATGAACTTTAATCTCAACTTTCTAAAGTTTTTCTTGGTGAAACAAGTGCAAAACATGACAATGGACTTCCCCTCCAACTTTGGCCTTGAACAAATGTTTAGTTTTAGTACAAATGAATGCAAGCGACAAAGTCGTTGTTAACAATTTTGCGTCGGAAAAAAAATGCGAAGTCGTCTAAAGCAGCGAGGTTATGAATGGAGAAGTCGTCAATAGCATCGAAAGGGTTAATACAAGGCAAAAAAAAAAAATCTGACTTGTCTTTTCTTGGGGGTTTTATGGTCCCGATTCGGTTCTTCCTTTTTTTTGTCTAAACTCTTAACACTGGTTAGATTTAGATATCTATATACATAGATTTATACCTACCTGTTCATGATACTTATTTTTATGAGATGTTACCTTTTTTAGTTTAAAGTTATAAAATAAAAATGACATAACTTGTTCAATACTACTTTAAATTAACTGTTCATACGCCATTGTAACTATTGTAATAACTAGAAATAAGGAAGTAAATTACTTTTTAATGAGATTTTCCCATTCCTCACCACTACCTTGTGATCAGGTTTATTAAAAATAGTAAGTTTGACACGATTTTTTTATTTTAAATGTAATCACTTTTTCATTTGCCAGACATTTAATATTTCCCTTTTTATTGTTTAAATAAGACTAGGTAATACTTTATAATAAACTTTATCATATCATCATAATTCATATTATTATTATTTCATATCATATTTCATATCAATCATTCAATGCAAGATGTTTTTAGCCATTAAGATTTTGATTTGCCTACTAGTTTTACACTATGTAACCAAATTTTGCAAAAGTTATGTTTGGCTGCATTTTTCAGTGTTTCTATATGAAATAAGATGTCCTGATTTCAGAAATGAAATCTATTTGGCATTTTATTATATCATCAATGGTTCAGACTCCAGACACAAAAAAAATACAAATAAAAGTTTTGTCAAAACACATTGAATTAACTAAATTGTTTAGTGCGAGTACGTAGTCGATTGCACAGTGCAAATACAAAATATTTTTTTTTTAACAAATGAACAAACATTTGAATCAATTATTAAGAATTCAGAACATATTTCACTATGACAAAACTCAGAAAAAATTCTAAAAGTGTACATATGAATGTATCTGTCCTGTGAAGGAAATCATCCTCTCTAACCAAATCCCAGATGTAGTCTCCCATCGTTGCTTCATCCCACCTTCCCTGATGTCTTCTTTCCATTGCCTGTATATCTTGTTGAAAGCACTCTCAATGCTCTTCACTGACATCTCCCAAATTTGGTCTGGAAAAATCCAAATGAGCATCTAAATAATTGCACCTTTAGAGACATTCAACATCCAAGAGCTCTGTAGATGTCAGTAAGTTCTTCAATGATACTGGTGAAGTTTTCTGCTTTACTATTTCCAAGAAAACCCTGTCATTATACAATGCTTTTACAAACTGTACTATGAGCCCTAGCTTGATGTGCAGTGGTGAAAGCAGACCTTTTTCAACTAGAACCAGAGGATTATGTTTGATATTGTAAACACCCTGTTTCAGTGAATGTCTTGGTTCCCATTCTTTTCTGATGTAGTGTTCAGCAACATCTCTGCTAACCCAGACACAAAGGAAACAAGAATACTTGGTAAATCCGCCTTGAAGTTCCAAAAGAAATCCCAACATCTTAAAATCCCCGCAAACATCTCAATTGTAATCATTATACTTAAGCTTTTCAAGCAAATTCTTTTCATTCTTGTAATCTTCCTTCAGGTGAACAGAGTGACCAACAGGAATCGAAGGATGAATATTTCCATTGTGAAGAAGCACTGCTTTAAGACTCCTGGAAGAACAGTCATTTAAAAGATGCCATTCCTCAGGACAATGCTTAAAACCAATTTTGTCAAATAGTCCAGAAACGTCAATACAGTAACATAGGGAGTTGGCAATAGTGTAAAATTTGTGTTATGGTACATGCCTTTTCCAGAATACGAACACTTTACTAAGGGATCCAGTAAATTCCATTCTTTCAGCTGTGATGTTAACAGCTCAGCACCAGAGTTTGTAAGATTTAGGTCTCTCACTAATTAGTCTAATTCCGTCTGGTCAGGAAAATGGGGCTGTCCATGAAATTCAGTATCCGATCCCTCCCAGACATTATCATCATCCCTCTCTTCATCAGAATCATGTGTGTTATCATCAGCCTCTGCGTTGACAGGTGGAATTGGGATGGGTAAATCTTCATCCTGTGACACTGGTGCAATGGAAGACGGGATATTCAGATACACCAGAGCTTTTTTGTCTACTTGCTTCTTATATTTTGATATGTCCACCCTACAGAAGTAGCAATCATCTAGGTAGTTGGTAGGTTCCATCCATATTCTAGGGATGGCAAACGGCATACACTTTCTGGAACTATGGAGTCACCCTTCTAATGTTGATTTGCAACAACCACAGATGACGTGGGGAACTGATCTCCAACTGGCATCTCAAATTATGCTTCATATGCGTTACAATATTTTGTACCATTATCATTCGCATATTTCACTTGTTTTGGTCCAATATTTACCGCAACAGTAGCAAAAACAGTCTGGAGACAATTTGCAACCTTTGTTAGCCATGCCGTTTGTTAAATACGGTAACTATTTATTTAGAAATACTGAATTTGCTATTATATCAACTCGTTGATCAATAACACACAGTAACCGATAATCGCCGAGGTTTAGTGTTGTATTATGATGTTCCATCCAGTAAGTTTATATGCATCTGCTCGAGGCGCATAATGTCACACCATTATTATCACCCTATAGTAACCTTGATGATGTCATACTACTCTCCACAAGGCCTTGCTATTTGCAGCAATTTATATAGGAAATGAGGTCACATCCCTGACGTGGCTGAGAACCTTTTTTTTGGAGGTGAAATCACGACTCTGGCATTCAATATTTTAAAAAAAACATTCCCGCGATTTCTATGAAAATGATATAAATGAAAAAAACATAAATTTGAAACTTTATAGAGAAGCGGTTGACGCAGCATAAAAACTAATACCACCATTGGAATCAGCACATCAGAATCATACAAAAAATACATGAATTTTAAGTCAAACAAAATTGTGTTATGTAGTGTTATACTAATTCTAATACTGTTAGTAAGTATTAGTTATATAAATGTGCCCCCACCCCCCATTGGGACATACTCCTATGCCTATGCTATAGAAAATCTAAAGGGTCATGGCCATATGGTTATTCCAGGTCTAGTGTCGTAATATTTCAGTAAAAAGCTTGTAATGGGTAGTCCCTTATCATTATGATACTAATCTGCTGTCCAATGTAATACCTTTTCCTGTGCCCCTGTTGAGCAAATTACTGCAACAAGGATTACTGATTATGTTGACAACTGCGTCAATTTTAAACAAATTTCAGCTTATTATTCCTAACTCCAGATGAATGCTTTCTGTATTTAAATTTGTGAAAATTTTAGATATAAATGTTAGAAACTCTTTTTTTTTCCATAATTAATAATTTAATTTGACTGCTCTATATTATAGGTTAAATTGCAGAGCATTATTATGTTGATATTGGACAATTTATGATGACTTTAAATGCTACTGAAAAGCTTCCAACAAAATTTCTTCAGACGCCTTCATCTCATTTGAAATGTCCAGTATGTGGAGGACTTTATCGTGACCCTGTGATCAATATAAAATGTGGACATACATTTTGTAAAAGCTGTGCTTTTACAACCACTTACTGTCCTTTGGACAGTGCCCATTGTGACACCAGCCAGCTTGTTGTTAACAGGTAATTTAAAAAAAAATTTTAGCTGATTTATGCTACTGTGTTGCTTTTTTTTTAATTAAAAAGTTTGATGGACATGTGTATAGTATTTGATGGACATGTGTAAAGTATTTGATGGACATGTGTAAAGTATTTGATGGACATGTGTATAGTATTTGATGGACATGTGTATAGTATTTGATGGACATGTGTATAGTATTTGATGGACATGTGTAAAGTATTTGATGGACATGTGTAAAGTATTTGATGGACATGTGTAAAGTATTTGATGGACATGTGTAAAGTATTTGATGGACATGTGTATAGTATTTGATGGACATGTGTATAGTATTTGATGGACATGTGTATAGTATTTGATGGACATGTGTAAAGTATTTGATGGACATGTGTATAGTATTTGATGGACATGTGTATAGTATTTGATGGACATGTGTATAGTATTTGATGGACATGTGTAAAGTATTTGATGGACATGTGTATAGTATTTGATGGACATGGACTTGTGTATAGTATTTGTTCTTGTAAAAAATTATTTAAACGAAATGAAAGGAAATTAATTTCAATTGCTTTATGTTGTCTTTCACCAGATTAGTAGTTGGCCAGATAGAAGACCTGCAAATCTACTGTTCTCATGGCCTGCAGAAAAGCGATTCTGGAGAGTGGGAACTTATTCCTGGGTCCTGTTCAGAAATTCTCTTCTATGGAAAACGTGCAGAGCATGAATCCACTTGTTCTTATGCTATTGTCCCATGTCCTAATTCTAAACTGTGCTGCTCTGTACAGAGAAAAGAAATAGAAAGTCACCTAGCTGAGTGTTTACATCTGCCTTGTCCATATTTCAAGCAAGGTGAGGATATTTGTTGCACAGAACTAGTTGGTAAATACAGTGGGACCTTGGTTGACAAACTTAATGAGTATAATTGTTGTAAATCATTTAAATTTCTAAATGTACATGTGTTGCTAAGCCAATGTGCAGTATATTTTGTCATGTGGACCGGTCTGCGTTAGATAATTTCACCATGGCCAGGGAGGTGGGGGGGGGGCGTTGATTATTAATATTTTGATTTACATTGTTAATGTCGCTCATATGGAAAGTCACACTATCCCAAGAGAAATACACCAAAGTAAATAAAAATAGTTTATTGTCTTTTGGGCGGCCTAATACCATTTGATCCACAGACTGGTACTGGTCCGCTGCCTGGGGGTTGGGGATCGCTCCTCTACACCAGTTTGCTTCCCATCCCTCTTATTATAAAAGTAGGGCACTATAAAAAAATTCTTTTAGTAGTTTATAGGATCTAAGAGATAAATACATCTTACTTACCAATCTAACACTTAGAGCACTGAGTCAAGATAATATTTTAATTGCAAATTATCTAGATGTAAGTTTTGTCATTTCTGCATATACTTCTTTTAAAACATATTTTATTAACTACTTATATATTAAGCTTGTAAAATTTTCATTTAGTCATAAATTTAAATTGGTACATTTTAAGGGTCATTTGATCAAAAAATGCGCACAAATTCACTTTCATTTAGAAAGTGTCCTCTTTTTCAGTGCTATGATTTGCAAGCTCTTGATTAAATTGGAAAGAAAATAAGTTGCAGAAATAAATAGGCAGAAAGTAAATTCAGAAATAAAACATTTAAATATCTAAATCCAGATAATTTAAAAGAAAAATTATTAGCAACGTGCAATGACAGGTTCATAACTGAGTGGTATGTCCATTTTTTTTTTCTGTTAGAAGATGTGAATTTCTTAGCTGCACATCCAAACATATATGTTTTTTTAAAACACTTTTGTTCTGCTTAATTTACCTGAGTGTTTTAAATTCGTTAAATCAATAGTATTATAAGGTTACTTATTATGTAGGATAAAACTTTTGTATGTTAAAATATTGACCACTGAAATATTTATACATTTTTTATTTAGGGTGTAGTTATCAGACTAGCCAAGTGAAGATGGCAGACCACACACAAATGTGTATATTCAAAGATGGAGTTAAACTCGGTGGGAATCTTTCACATAAAATTCAGGAATTAGAGCTTATGGTGCAGAATGTACAGGCTGAAAATACTAAATTAACTTCTCAAGTAATGAAATTAGAAGAGGAAAAGATTCATTTGGCATCACAGTTAGAAAAAAACTGGAAGTAATAATTCATTCAGTATTTTAATTTACTTTTGGAAATAATTGTAGTAAATTGATTGTTTATGTGCTATTTTGCTAGAGAATAGTTAATTATTCAGTAAAGTTATTTTCAGTTTTATACAGACTTTGCATAAGAAATTAGAAACACTGAGCTTAAAAATTGACCAACTGAAAGAACCATCAACTCCTAAAAGACCAACATCTGCTTTAGTTGATGGAGGTAACTTGATTATCCTTGCAAGTTTCATTCTTGACTATAATAACTTAAGCTTTATTGAAAATATGCTTAAATTCTTTCTTTTCTATTATTGGTTTTTGAGTCTAAGCCTGAAAAAAAAAATTTTCTTAGTCTAAACATGCAAACTCCTAAAAAAATGCAAGACATTTTAAATTGTTTAAAATATATACATATATAATTTTAGGTTTATGTTTATACATATTATAATTATATTAAGAAAGTTTTCATGCTTAAAATTCAAGCTAATTTTATGAACTTATCAGTATTATACAACAGATTTATTTCACAGTTTTATTTTGAATTTCTTCTGCTAACACAACATATAATCATGATAAAAACTATAAGGCACATACTTGCTAAATGTCTCAATTTTTTTTATCACCATTTGAGAGCCCTGAAGTCTTTGCCCTGTATATTGGCCACTGGTCTATGAGCCTAAACTCTCTGCTTACTAACAGTATAAGAATTTTAAGTAATTATAATTTGACACATATGAGAAATTTTTTCGTAAACATTTTTCTTAAATCTTTATGGTATTTTACAAATATATTTATTAATATATACTTCAATCACTTCTTTTCAAACTAATTTGAAATTGTTCTTTGAATAAAAAATTAAAATAATGCTATTTAAAGGTGCGGTTAAAATGGGAGCCCCCATTTAGTTTAAAGGGACCAGCGAAATTCTAATTTTACATTGGTAACTTTTTTTCCTTGCTTTTCTATCTTCTTTTAGTCAGTAGTCCAGTAATTCACAGCTTCAACTCAGTGGCCTCATCAAGAGCATCCAGTTCTGGAAAATACCTTGAGAAATGGGAAATGCCTTTTCAGTTTAAGTGCATAGGAACTCTAAGGTAATGTTGATAGCAGTAACATTTTACTGTAGTTCTTTTAGTTGTAATTAATGTTTATAATGTAATGGATTATTAGTATAATTATTTTGTTCTTTTATAGTATATTAATATCTTTAAAAAAGTAGAGTATACTTGTAAAGAAACAGTTTTTGATAATAATGTTAAATAATTATCATAATTTTTTCAGAATAGTTTTTTCTGTATATTAAAAAGTCAGTTCTGCATTTCATGCTCTACCAAAGTTAGTTCAAGTAATTGTCACTAAAGGTTTTAAAACCTATCTTGAGAATGTAATAGAATGTTCTTTCCAAATAAGAATTTAAAAAGAATTGATAAAAAAAACATTAAAAAATATCCCATTTCTTTTAAAGAGTTTTTATTTTTTATTAGACTAAATGAAATTGATTAACTTAAAATAAAAATTATTTAACTTTTTAAAAACTTTTTGAAATAACTTTTGCCCATGTTTTTATTTTTTTTCAAATGCGATATTTTAGGGGTCATAAGGATGTGGTGTGGGCAATGACCACAAGGAAAGGTAAACTTTATAGTGGTGGAGCTGATGGAATTATTAAAATTTGGAGCTTAGAACAACTTGCTGTTGGATGCATTACCAATATCAATGCCCATAAGGGAATTGTGAGTATAATGAAGCAAAACAACATTTAAATACAAATACACAAGTAGACCTCAAACTAGAAATAATTTTTTTTACAGATTTTATCAATTTTCAAAATGAGTCTTTATCTCAAAAAAAAGAATTCCTTCAGTGGGTTCATCTAAGCGGATATTTTTTTTTTATATATTTTTTTCTCCATAGCAGATTAACAAATAAAAAATTATGCATGGACTATTTTTCCTTCTCCAGTAAAACAGCAATATTCTTACTTTTTAAGATGCTTGTTATAATTTTTATCAATCTATTATTTTATAATTTTAGAATATTATTTCAAACACTCTTTTTAAATATGTTCATTTAATTTCATCTCATATCATTTTCATTCAATTCCTGTTTGAAAAGTTGTATGCATTTTTTTCAACCCTTTTGATTATTAGATCTGTAGTCTGACATCTTGTGCAAACACTGTTATTTCATCTGGTGCTGATATGTCTATAAAGTTTTGGGATGTTGAAACCCATGAGCTAAAGTCAGTTATTGAGGTCAGCACAAGTTTTTATATAATATTTCATTTGAAAAGTTTCATTATTCATTTGCTTGAACATTTTTAAAATTTTATTACATGTATACATGTATGCTCCTTTGTTTCTGTATTTTAATTTAAACTTTTGTTTATAGATGTATTTAATCATTTGTATCAGCAGTCTGGTATATATCTAAGAGAAAAAAATGACATTTGTTGATAGACAATTGGCCAGAAAACAATTACAGTTTAGGTAGATTATAAAGTTTTCCATTAATAGATTTGTAAAATACATGAAAAAATTACTAAGATATTTTTAGTACCAATTTTAATTTTATCATTGAGTGCAGTGTATTACCTAAATTATTTGAAAAAAAAAAGTATTCTAAATTCACATAAATATTTTATCTGCATTGAAACTCCTCCACATCAGTAAATAAACAGAGAAAGTTTTTAGACCATTTATGCCAATCTTTTAGTATTTATGCTCATTTTCAAAATATTGACAATATTAATGACAATGAAGTCCAATCATCACTGTTGTGCAACAACATGACAATGAAGTCCAATCACCACTGTGTCACAACTGTTGTACAACAAATTTTAGAACATGAATCAATGAGATGGAAACCAGAGAATTCAGTCCTAAAAACATTTTCCCTGTAAGTAATTTTTTCAACTTTCTATTTCTTTTTGCCTCAGGCTGCCCATGACAACACTGTTTGCTGTTTATTAATTTGTGAAGGATTTCTGTTTTCTTCAGCATTTTCAGATATCAAGGTAATTAATACTTGAAAAAAAATCAGGCTTTTGTCTCATTTTTTTTTTTATAATTTTGAATGGGCTTTTTTTTCATAAATGCTTTCAATTAATAGTTTAAAGAAAATCTTGCTAAATGTTGAGAATGTTCTATTATTGTGGATAATATATTATAATTTTTTTATCTCTATTTTTTACAAAAAAATTATCTGTTAATTCACAGACTTAAATGTTTTTTGGTGTTTGGTATTTCAGATCTGGGACATCAAAACATTAGCACATATAACAACATTATTTGGTGTTAAACATTGGGTGCGAACAATGGCACTTAGTGAAAATAAAGTAAGTATTTCAAATAGACAGCCTATAGACATAAGAGAACAAAAAGTTTGAAAGTTTTGTATGAAATTTTGTATACAGAAGAATTCAGTTTTATATACAGTAAGACCCCCTCCCCCTTACACGCGGAATATACGTTCCATCAAAGTAGAACGTAATATAAAACAGTGTTAAATGATGTTATCATGTAAATACATATAATGGGGTTACGGGAAGATGGGTAGAAAATTGGTCAGGCATTTTACCATTAAATTAATTAATTATCCTATCATCACTTGCTGCTTCTCCTGTAATCTGTATGTTTTGTAGATTATTTCGATGTAACTTGCAATGAAAGTTTTACTTGTGTCCCTTGCCTCAACCTGAATGTAATTAAAAATTGTTCTTGCTTTTTCCATTATAATAGATTGGCTTAATTGTGGCTTAATATTGGGTTTAAGTTCGTCGTCAATCCATATAGAAAGTCATTTTCCATTTCCTCTATTGTATTATTGCTACAACGGGTAATTCTAGTTGCAGAGCTTGTTGTAGTTGCAGTTCCCTATGACAGTATTTTTTCTTCATTCTTAAGAATAGTCCTTATTGTTGAAGTTGCCAAATTCAATGCAGCACCAATATAAGATTGACTTTCACCATTATCTAATCTTCTAATCACTTGTATTTTAGTTTCTAGTGAAATGCTTTTTCTTGTTGCTTTATTTTCGTATTTTTAATTATCACCCATAATAAAAAGTAAAAATCATAATATTTGTCACTATATCAATCGTTATATTATATACATTTCTACAGTATTTACATTAACGTCAGCAAATGTTTGCGATTTCGATGAATCCCAGAATTCATATAAATGACTGTTAAACCGAAACAGCGCTAAACAAAACAGGGTTGAGCGGGGTCTTACGGTACCATTATAGCTTGCTGTATTTAGTTAATCTTTGTAATTCATATCAGTTTTCCACAGAGCTTACAACCTTTCTAAAATTATTATTTTATTGATCCTGAGCTATTAGATGTTGCTGTCTGAGATCTATTACCAACTAGATCTTCCTTTCTATTCTCTCCTTAAAAATTTAGCCTTTCCATTTTCCTCAGAATTTAGGATTATTAGTTTCTGGTCAACATTCTCTTGTATTGATGAGAAATTCTATTCGTATTTAGCAGTGAGTGTCCTGTATTCATTCCTTACATATCTACATTGTCATTAAGACTTTAGTGCAGATTATTTCTTAGTGAAACATTATGAATTTCAAATTATACAAAATTAGTGCATTTCATTTTACTCTTATAATTTAAGTGGTTTAAGCCAGACTTAGCCTAACCCACATTTTGGCTCTATGGCTCTAAATGCTTCATATTAGAAACGTTATCTTAAGCCTTGGGGGCCATCAGAGAAGATGAAATGTTTCTGTAGCCATGGCATAAGAAGGGGTAGTGTGGCTAGCACAATGCCTTGATGTTGTATATATTTATCACTAACTTCTTGAAGCCTTTTAGAGTTGAAATTTCAAACACTTGTATATATTTATGCAATAATCATTTACTAGCCCAGGATATGGGTGAGGCTAGCCTGGCTTAAATCTCTTCATTTAGTAAATGATCAATTGATAATATAATAGTCTTGACAAATTTTTTTTTTATGTTCACTGTAAAGGACAAACTTTACAGTGGTTCTCACAATGCCATCAACATCTGGGATATCAGTGAAAACTATCAGCTGTTGGGAACTATTGAAAGTAAATTTGGCTCAGTTTATGCTCTGGCTGTGAACAAGGTTTACATTATTGCAGGTACTTCAGGTGAATATTGTGTGCTTTTATTTTTGGCTGATCATTTGAATCACTGCTTTATCTTCTTTTTTTTAAAACATTTCATATTGAGATCTGTTTAGATGTTCAAAAAATATTTCTTGTATGCAATCAATATTCATGTAATACTTATAATTACATTCTTATTTTTGTATTTTGATTATTAAAACTAAGACGACTTTTTTCTGCTAATTTCTATGAAGAATTTAAAGTGATAGATTATATGGGGTAGAAACATAGTAGAATATGAAATTTAATGAAAATCTATTAATGCTTATTCTGTATTATTTTAGCTTCATATAATGGAAATAGTATTTTTCAACATGAAATAATATTAATATTTGAAATGTACTATGTACAAAGGTAATATATATGATCAGATATTATGAAATGCTAGAAGAATTCAAACAAAATTACTAGTGTTGTGTTTTAGAATAGGGAACAGGCTAGTTTGACAATAGGGACATTAATAACTAAAGAGATATAGGGGGAATAACTGGATAACTGAGGAAAATGAATTACTATATTGTGAGAACCACAGGAGACTGGGGGTTAGTTCTGGATATCCAGAATAGAGAGGATTTTTACAGTATTTTTGAAAAAAAATGCTCTATTGTCCCCGTTTTGACTGTCTGTCTGTCCGTCATCACCCTAGATCTCAACAACCATGATGTATATATCATTTTGTAGGTCTTGGCCTGCCAAGAAAACACTTTGGTCCATTTCGCGATCTGACCTCTGAGGGCCAAAAAAGGGGGTGTATTAAGTACCGTTTTTTACTATATAAACTATATTAACAAAGGAGCGCTCTATATCTAAGCAACCATAAGTCCTAGACCCATGATGTATATATCATTTTGTAGGTCTTGGCCTGCCAAGTGTACACCAAAAGTCCATTTCGCGATCTGACCTCTCAGAGCCAAAAAGGGGGCATTTTAAGTACCTATAAGACACTAGTAAAAAATTAATGAAACAAAGGTGATTTGAATTGATTGTTTTCTTTTTTGATCATTAATATACATTATTTTTGTAGGCAATTATTAGAATTGCTCTGTCATGCTGTTTTAAACCTATTGGAAATCAGTTATCACTAACTTCCTGAAGCCTTATAGAGTTGAAATTTCAAACACTTGTCTATTTTAGATGACAATACACTATTTTAAAATGTTTGAGTCAAAGGAGTCTAAAGCTAATTTCTTTTTCTATGTTAGCTCTGTAAATAAAAAACAAGTGAAATACTTAAGACATAAGAACAGCCAATGGCAAACTACGACGCACTGGCCAAATATTGTCTGCCAGACTGTTTAATATGACCCGCTGCCTGTCACTCATTTCATAGTGAAGCACAGCACTAGCCTTATATGTTGACGTTTACCTTCAATTTATATTACTCCATCAACACTCCATCTATCTACTCTTGGTATGGCCTGACAGTCAAATTTAACTTATGTCAGTTTATTTTGTGTAAAGATAATACTGTTTTTTATAGCGATGTCATGTTTTGTTGATTTTTGTAACGTTCAGGTTCTCGTTCTTTTATTTTTACGTACTTTCTTTTTGTAAAGTTGTGGCTATGGAGCCGTCCATAAAGTACGTCACGCTATTTTTGACCATTTTTGACCCCCCCCCCCCTGTCACAAATCTCCCTAAAGTATGTCACACTTAAAAACTTAAAACGCACTTCACTATTGAACTGCCTTAAAATAGAAATATTAAAAGAACTATTAGATTATTAAATGACTTTACTAGTGGAATAACTAATTGTCAACAGTTGTCACGGTTATTCTTTGAAACAGTAACTCAATCAATTGAATTTGGAAAAAAAAAGCAAAAATTAGACTTTACAATTATATAATAAACATCCTTTATTTGCTACCTTTTCATTTACAATGGGTGAGGTCACCTTTGAGATAATTTTCTGATTATGCATTCTGTTGACACAGAATAAGAAGTAGATTCGCGAAACTTGAACTCAACCAGTGATTAAATAATACAAATGGAAACGGAATGCGATAAAAAAAAAGGGCTAGATTGACAAATTATCTGAAAAGGACTAGATTGACAAATTATGTGAGCAGCTCTTGTGCTATATTGAATATGTTTATAGTGGACTGTGAATTATGTTTAATTAAAAAAATATTCATTAGACATCATCCATCCGTGGTGAAGTGAAGTGTTCATTCATAGATACGACTGACATAAATCTTTCCCCATCATCGTTTCCTGGAAGAATAATTGCCTTGAGCTCTCTTTGCCTTCTAGCAGCTATTCTCAAAGGAAGGAGGCGTTTTATCTTAGTTGATTCTGGAAAATTTTGGGTTGGCACATTCTCCTGCGCCCGAGCTCTGTGTTGTCCTGTATGTTTCTTCAACATTGTTTGTGAGGCAAAGTATTAGTGACACACTTTGCAAATTCGATCATGTAAGCTGGTCTGCAAAGATGGAGGGTAAAGATCATATGGTTGTACTTTTAAAACTCCTGTTGATCTTGAAATAATGTCATCAAATTTGAGAGTTTGTGCGACAAACAATGAAGGAAATTTATGAGTATCAGGATATCCTCTTTCTGAAGCTCCGAGTCCTTCAATTCAGGGCTGTTTTAAGGTCATCGTAGGCCCTAGGCACTTTCAAAGTTGTAGGCTCTTCATTTTTAATATTTTTCATGAATGCACCCGCACTTCTTTGCTATTTGAAATCTAAATAAACTTTTGAGGACATCATATGTGACTTTGCTAAGACAAAGAGCCGAAAAGTTTACATACTGTAATTTACAGATCTGCAGCTTGATGTGCTCATCTCACACAGTTATATATAGTAACTTTAATACAAACATTCTTAATTTTTTTTTGGCATCCTGAACTTGTTTTCACTTTATGTTCTGGCTTTCGTAAGCCCTTGAAAAGCCCGTAGGTCCAAGGCACAGTGTCTAGTTGATAAAGCGACCCAGCATCAGTTGTTTGGTTGATTGGGATTGGAGGAGGAAAGAATCTCGAAGGTGAAACGTTGAAATATGAACTCCTAACTAGCATGAGGAATTGTGAACAACACATGGAAAAGATATGCATTTCATGCTATTTTGACATAAAACTAATTTAAGTGTTTCACAAAATTTTTGAAAATTATTTTTAAAACTAAGTTTTACTAAAAAAAATAAAAATTAGGAATAACATAAAAAAGTATATAAAAAATTTGACATCACACTTGGCCTGACACCCCCTCCCCCCCCCGGGGTCACACACTGTCACACTTTCTTACACCCCCTCCCCCCTTCGGAGCGTGATGTACTTTATGGACCGCCCCTATTGATATCTTCCATTAGATTCATTAGGCATTGGATGTCTGGGAACAGAGACTGTTTTCAGTTTCCATAAAATATTATCTCACCCAAGAGGAAGATGAATAAAATACAATGTAGTTGGTTTTTCTTGTTTATTTAGTACTAGAAGTGCCTTCTGGCAACTAATTTTGTGGCATGACTTGAGTGATATGTTTGCGTATGTATTTGAGAACTTGTTTCATTAGGATGTTACTACGGGATTATTAATTGTATTTTTTTATCTAATTCTATTCTATTCATTACTGAAAATGGTTTTGGGACACAGTACCTCTGTTTCACTGTATTTACTTCAACTTACTTGTTTCTCAAACTGTTATTTTATTACGCTATTTATTTTTGCTGTAGATGCCATTTTTTTTATTAGAAAACTGTTAGCGAACGCTTTGTCATGTGAAATGACAGAATATAGGCTTAAAGTATTTGTTTACTTTTTTTATAGGAAACCTGAAAATAACGTATTTTATTTTTTTTTATAGGAAACATGACTTTTCATTATTTTTCTACAGGCACTTACAACCAGAATGTTCACATATTTAATGTTGATACTCATGATTTTATCATAAATCTTTGCGGTCATTTGGGTACAGTTACAACTCTAGTCATTTCACCTTCAGGGCGATTTTTATTTTCAGCTTCTCATGATTCCAATATTCAAGTAAGTTTTTTTTAATGTTCAGCATAAAGTTAAATATTAGTGAAAATAACTACTAAAATATATATCGTATAACATTGAGATTCGTATTTTAATGGTTACAAGCAAGTGAATTTTTTGTTTTAAAGAAAGTTTATTCATTGTTATAAGTTTAACTACATGTATAACACACAATGAATCTGTCAAATTATATTTTCAAAAAATAGGATAATAAATATCTTTGAAGTATGGTTTGATTTTAATTTTGTTTTCTATGTTTACATTTTAAAAAATTATGTTAGATGTGGGGCCTAGAAAAACTTTTACCAATACAGACATTGTCTAGACATCAAGGAAGTGTTAATGCTCTGACTCTACATGGAGACTTTCTTCTATCTGGTTCTGAAGATCACGAGATCAAGGTTGGTAGTCATTGCTAGATTTTTATTTCCAGTAAAATAATGTGATATAGTGTATCTATGGTAAGTTATTTTTGAAGTAAATTGTCTGTTTTATATAAGTTATCAGCTTTTGGAGAAGTTATGTTCATTATTCTTCCAATCTTGTATAATAATGTATAAAGTAATGACATCCTCACATATTAATGCAATAAATACATTTTATGACATTTTTGTCATCAAGAAAAATGAAATTCGCTAACAAAAATTTAAACTAAAAAATCTTTAATATTGAGTGGTAACGCTCTTTAACTTTTCCTTTGCTTTTAAAAAAAATTTTTAAAGAAATAAATCCTCTGCAATTAAACGAAAGGCTACTGGGTCATTCCATGTCAACTCAACCAGTGGTGTTCACCTGACCCCCTCAGGGCTTGTGGTACAAAGTTGAGTGATTACTGAAAATTTCAGGCCATTTGGTCAAAAACTTTCTGAGATATGATTTTTTTAAGGGTAGTCGCGAGTGCATGTGACATTTACATGTCAAAAAACTGGTTGAGTTGACATGGAATGACCCTACTAGTATTTTACTCATCATGAAATTATTCTATCAACTGAAAAAGAATTAATCATACCATTAAAGTCCTTAAGCTAAATATATTTCAAATTAGTCAACCAAAATGTTTTCCGTTATAAAAGATTATCATTTTTTAAATATGGAAACATGATAAAATTAGATTAACCTGTGAATAGATTATGGAGGGGGGGGGAGTCTAGAGACAATAGAAACATTGAGGACTAAATTTTTCACTTTTGATCCATCACCTGCCTAGCATTATAAGCTTTTTTTTTTACTTTGGTTCAGACTATTGATAATTTGAAAAATATTTCTAAATAATTTTTTATCTTTTTTTGTGTGTGCAGGTTTTCAGATATTTTCAGATGCAGTAATAATAATGGAAACATTCTGTTACTTCCAAATGCTTGCACTTGATACAAAGACGAGGCTTCAGATTTATTATATTTTAAAAAGCATTATTGTTTCCATATTACTTATTTATATATTTGAATGTGAAAAAAATTACTGTGGGACACAAGAACCATTTGTGTTCTTTGTCTATCTGAAATTTGGTGAAGCAGTTTCACTGTTGTAATTTTCACTATTTATGACACATTTTTTATTTATGGATCTTTCAAGAGATTTTATCTGTATGTACAAGATTTGTATAATTTATGTTACTATAAACTTTGTGTGTAAAAATCTTCAAATACTTAAGTATAGATATCTATATATTTATATATTTTTATTATAAATTCTAATTCACTTTATTTCATGAAACATTCCTATAAATTCTTTGGCAGCCATTTAATATTAAAAAAATACACTATTACACTGTATCTATATTTGTATTAAAACTACTCTTGTATCTTAATACTTTTTAAATGGACACTTTTATTACTGTAAATCTTTAGTGGTATGTTAATTTTTATGAACTTGATGCTGTAATATTTGTGACCGTCCATAAGAAACTACTTTTTGAGTTATAAGCAAAAAATTTTCGCTTATCTCAGAAGTAGTTTCAAACTTATGGCATGTTTTCATATGGACGGTCACATTTTACATAATCACATTTCTTTGACTTAAGTTTCAAAGGACAAATAGCCCTTTTAATTTTTTACTTGACTTGCATTTAATTTTTCACTCTGAACTATTTGATATTTTTATGTGTAATAAACACCAAGAATGTTAATTTATGAATCTTGTTGATGAATAAAAAGTGTTTAATCTGTAAATCAACCTTAGCGTTACTCAGAATCAGATGTAAACAAATTATTCATTTTCTTTAATTTAAAGGAACACTTACTTTGAAAATAAACAAACAATACATAACAAAAAAAAAAATCTTTAATTGTATTTGACAGTCTTTAACCTACACCTTCAAAATTTCCGGAAACTAATATGATGAATGAATCTCAATTTATTTATTGTGCCAAGTTTCTATAGTCTCAAAATTTGCTTCCTAGTTGAAAAAATAAACTTCATACAAAAAGATATAAGCTTACAATATTCATTAACATTTCCAAATTTTGACATGTCCCATAAATATTTCAAAAAAGTACAATTTTACATTTTCCAACAAAATAAATTACTTCTCATATGCAATAAATTCTATTGTGTCCTGGATACATCAACCAACAACTACTGTTGTTTCATCTATAAATTCATAGTGGGGAACTTCCAAGTTAAGAGGTGCTGGGCCTTTCCTTATTCTCCCAGAACCATCATAATGAGAGCCATGACAGGGGCAGAAGTAGCCACCAGCAAAATCTCCAGCTTCAGCTATTGGTACACAGCCTAGTGAAGAAAAACAAATCCCTATTTTGTAATTGAAATGCACAAAGAAGGAAACAATATATTAAAACTGATAGTGTTGAAATTTTTTAACCAGTGCACAATTACATTGGTCAAAAATTTAAAAATAAAATTGAAAACTTATTAGCATGAAGTGGGACGGATGGCCGAGTGGTGTAGTTACTCGACTGTCATCCTGAGAGTCCTGGGTTCGATCCCCGGTGGTGAGGCCCATGGAATTTTTCCAGGTGAAATTTGGTGCAAAGTCGTCCCACAAGTCCACCCAGCTTTAAATGGGTACCTGACTTTAAGTTGGGGAAGTAAAGGCGGCTGGGCGTTGTGCTAACCACACAATCCCTTCATATGCCGAGGTTATAGAAACAGATGAATTCTACACTTCATCTGCCCCGAAGGCCCGTTAGGGCTAATAAGGGAATTTTTTTTGTTTTTTTTATTAGCATGATGATTAAAAAAAAAAGTTCACACCATTGGGTACAGTTTTACATATTAAAGTGGCTCTAGAACAAAATATTTATATGTACTAGTCACTAAAGTTAAATTTTACTTTATTAAATTTAGAACAAGTCTAACATTTTTCATGTAGTTAAAGAATGGCCATCAAAAGTATTCTACCAATGCTCATGTTTTAATTTAAGAAAAATTTTCCTAAAAGATTTTTAAAAACTAGAAAATTCTCTCAAAATTAAATGTACCTAAATGTGTGCAGACTCCAATTAAAATAAGATATTTGGGGTTGGGAGCTCTATCTGAGTCAGGCTGGGGATCTCTCAGTTGGGACAGATCCACAGCAGCTTCATTAGCAATTTCTTCTTCTGTTCTATGTTTAACAAACAGGGGTTTGCCTCTCCAAGTAACCGTCACATTTCGGCCCTCTGGTAAGTCTCCAAGCTTGATTTCAACTTTTGAAATGGCAAGGGCATCTGCAGCGAAACTTAGATTTGACACAATGCCACGCACCATGGCTTTGGCACTGTAAACACAAGCCACTGCTCCAGCTGTGTAACAAAAAAATCACTTGTTTCAAACTAGTGAAAATGAATAATACAGAATAATAGATTTCAAATAGGTTGCACATTTATAATAAGTAGAAAGACACTATGTATAAAATAAAAAATCATGTATTGGTATTTTATTATAATTATTTCTATTAGAAATATTTTATTTCAACAGCAAATTAACTTTTCCCCACTGCTCAGTTAAGAAGTTTGTAACATCATTTATCTATACATATCAAACTAGTGATTTTAGAATTGTCAATAATTAGTTCTAAACATTTAGTAATAGCCTTTAACATAACATGGACCTTTACATGGTTTTCATTGACATGACCAAGGCTCTGGTCAACAGAGATGCTCTGTGGATCATCCTTTTCATATGCGGCAACCCATCAAAGTTTACTATAGACTGTTTTTATGTAAATATAACAGGTGAGGTTTTTTCAGGCAGAGAACCATCTGATCAGTTCAGCATCTCCAATGGGACAAAAACAAGGCTGTGTTCTCGCTCATATGCTGATAAATTAATTTTTGGCACAGGTGCTGCTTCATGCGTTACAAGATCTGAAAATTAGATACTGCCATAATGGTTCATTGTTTGACTTCCGCTATTTAGATGCCAAAACCATGGGAAAAGGTTCTCTATATGAATGGCAGTATTCCAATGGTACATAAAGAGAGACACTTACTGATAGCTTCAATAGAGCAACAAAGTTATTTGGTCTAAATATCAGTAATAGTTAATTCCTAGCCTGAGAAAATCACACAAGCCAAGCATCAACATTGATGACACTCAACTCACAAATTTCACCACTTTCAAGTATCTTGGCATCACTATCTCTAGTGATGGATCCTTAGATCGATGCTAGGTTTTTAAAGGCCAGTTAAGCCCTTGAAAGATGTATCAAAGATTCATCTACCAAGTGTCATCCATCTCTCCAACAAGCTCAAAGTTTACTGTGTTCCCCACCTCACTTCTCTGAAACATGGACGATGTACATCAAACAAGAGTTCCACTATTAACCTCTATGATCTATAATGAAGATCCGCTGGCAGGACAAAATCACAAATTAAGAAGTACATCTAATGCAAAATGATTATGAGAAAGGTTACAATGGTCTGGCCATCTCACCCATACAGACTGGGCATTGTAAAAAGAAAGTTCCCATAAGCCCCTAATGTTCATCGGGACAGATAAGTGTAGAATTCACCTGTTTAAGTAGCCTCAGCATATAAAGGGATTGTGTATAAAGCAGAATTGACTTGGGGACTTTCACTATGACTTGAAAAAATTTCAAGGTTCTCACTAATGTCAAAACCCAAGACCTCTTCCGATCGACAGTCAAGCACCGTACAACCAACCGTCCGTGACTGAGCATAGTACTAGCCACACAGTCGCATAGAATAGCTCTGGCTACAGAAACAGATCAGCTCTGCTTTCTCTGAACCAAATGGTCTGCATAGGCTTTAAAAGGGAACTTTACTTACTTTTTCAGGCAAAGAAGATGCACAAACAATGATGTCCCCAGACCTAGCTGGAGATGTGTCTGTGTTTCCGCATTATTGGATTTCTAAACCATATGAATGCACAGATAAACAGCACAAAAATTGAGCAATTCTAAACATATGAGAGACTACATATAGACAGGTAAGCAACATATTGTAAAAAAAACAAAACACTATAACAAACCTCCAACAACTACATATGATGTAAGTTTGCGTTCAGCATCTGAATGCTCAGTATTGGAGTCAGCTTTTTTAACCTGGTCTCGTCTGTAAGAAGAGAAGTCTGGAACTTTCAGGTCTGTGTGGGCATAACGTACTTGGGTATTTCCTGTTGTGTACAGAAATTTAGAAAGGGAAAAATCTTTAGTTTTTTTGGGTGAAATATAATGGGAGAACTCAACAGACTTAAGACTACATTTTCTTTATGTCAAATTCAATAATATATTTTTTTATATTATCAAGCATTTCATTTTATAAATGATTTATAATTATTACTTATTAATTTTGTTACATACATGATTAAACTTCTTAACAATTAATTTGTTCGCACATTGCCTTATAACAGAAATAATTGTCCTAGTTTTCAACTGTAGAGTTGAACACTTACTTTGTATATTAACACTTTTTCAAAGTAATTTATAGTGTTGTAACTCTAAACCAGAGGTTTCTGGAATGCTAATTAGCAAAGACAATGAAAGCAAAGAGCGTGAAAACATTGAAACATCCTGTCATTCTTTCGCTGGAATCACATACTCTGTGTGACATGCCCAGAGTTGAGTAAGATGGTGTAAAACACGTCTTTTCCTTACCATCTATTAATGGGGCACCTGGTGCCATCATGGAAAATGGGAATCCTGTGAGAGACGTGGGAGAGGACAGACAGAGAGAGAGTTGGTTACTTGAGAGATGGTCAAGACCAGGCTTGAGGAGCCAAGCCAGAGCCGTTATTTTTTGCCGGAGCCGGAAAAATCTGGCGACTTCGGCTCCCAAACGTTTTTTTTTACAGCGGAATTTTTTAAGCTTTAAAATTACAAATTTTTTTTATTGTTTGCCTCCTACAATTTGAAATGTTGACATGTTTTACGAACTCCACAAAACAGTAACAGCATTTAAATGATAGTGTGCATGCACATCACCACGAGAAATCTTTAATGGGGATCGTTTTGTATTCGTTTTAAATCTTGATTACCCTCCGAAATTTTTTAAATTGCATATTATTATGTTAAAGATAAAGTTAAAACATTACTATTTCATAGATTAATTGTATCAATCATTTAAAAGTAAATTTTTGCTATGACGACAAATAGAACGAGTCATTTTGTATATATTTCGCGATAATTGATATCTATATACTAGCCAAGATTATTCAGGACTTTAATATAATTGTACTCTTAAATAATTTGCATGGCTTTTAATTACTTTATTTTTTGGTCATCGCATGAAAAGAATTATGTGCGTGGAAAGAATCTGAAATCGTGGAGAAACTTAATGTATTTCAATGTATTTATTTTGTCGTCACCATTGTACCCTTGATTTCTTGTTGATCTTTATTTTTTCTCTGGCCTTTTATTCTTTTTCAGTGAACTCCCTGCAAGTGTAACTTTTTAATTTTTAATATTTATTTCCCAGTTCTAGAGCATTGGTAACATATAATAATGTGAAAATTAAAAAAAAATGTATTATTATTCTGCATGATGTATAAAGATTTATATGTAAAGATGTATACAATTTTGTCACTTTTATTAGCGAATAGGAGAAAAAAATTAAGATGTTTCCTGCAAATAAGCTCTAAAAAAAATAGCATGTGAGAAAATTACATGTACTTAAGTATTTCAAGGCATAGATTTAAATAGGTGCTCCAAATTGAATTTTAAATTATTATGAAGTCAATATTGAAAAGAACTAGTTGTTGCTAGAAAGATACTACATTTATTAATATTTCTTTAAAAAAGTTGTAAGAAGTCATATTTAAAAAACAAGTCCATTTCAGATTTTATTTATTAAGCCCATGCTTCTGACTATAACAAATCACTTAATAGCCCATAGGCAACATTAAATAAAAAAAAAAACCGCTTAAAATCAATTTTAACATTCTTTTGCTTCATATATGGCATTTTGTATAGGAAAAAAAAACAATAAAAAAAAGTGTGCCAGCACATCACACAAACTAAGCTTCAATTTTAATGTACATTTAGAAAAAATTTCTCGGTTATGTTTTCACTTCCTTTTGACCTAGTTTTAGGCCTATATTCTTATTTTGTAATTTTAAATAATTCAAAGTCGTATTCATTATAAAAAATAAATATTATAAAAATATCTCAGATTATTAACAGCAAATGACTTTATTAGGCTTAGACGGACCATCATGTGGGATTCCGATATCAATTAGCGCGAAAATCCTGACCCTGGAAACAGAAAAAAAAATAAAGTCGCGCATGCGCACATGTATTGATGGTCCCTGGAAAAAAAATGCGGAGACCCGCATGATGGTCCCGTAGCCACTGTCTTTTATTAATTTAGCTGTAAGTAATTATAATTAATAGTAAGTTTTTGGTAATCCTATACTTTAGCCCCAAATATTAGGTACTTCAGCAGCTATGTTGTGCCGAGCATAAAATGACCTACATTTTCAGTTTTCGTTTTTTGGAAAAACTAAATGGCGGTGTTCATTTTTAATTAAAGTTGTCTATTTTACAGAGAATTTGTATAAAATTCATTAAAAATGGGTTAGAAAAATGATTTTGGAGTGAATTGATACATTTTTTAACGTCATATGGTGTTTAGTAAAAAAGTTGGACATTGAAGAAAAAATACGTCACTTTAATGATAAAAAAAAATGTGTTAGACATTTGTCTTTTAATTCTCATATCTTCGCTAAAGTTCTTTATCCATTTTAACATAAGTATTTCAAATTTGAAGCTTTTTTGGCGTGTAACACGATGTTAATTTTTTTTAGCGCAGAAATGTGACCATATCAGTTTTCAGCATGTTTTTTTTTCACCGATTTGTCCGGACCGGAAGCTGATTTGCATATAAATAAGGGTAAGCAGTGTCTATTGTTATGGTTATTTTTAAGATGATAATCTGTTGCATCTGTTGCATCCATGCAGTGCATAAGTTTTATTACTTGAAATTTATTTTTAAAGCACTTTGACTTATTACTTTAATTAATTCTTACTATATTTTAGTCATTTTATAAAAATTTAAATTATTAGTATATTTTGGATAATAACCGGCCCCATTTGTTTATGATAGTTACATCTCTTCATCTGTCACTTTATTTTCTTTTATCTAAGAAAAAAGATTCTGCTTGTTTTTCTTAATTTATCTTTTCAGCTGAGAATAATTTATCTCAGGAAATGTGCTCCTCGGACCAGCCTAAGACCTACATACTTGCTGATTATAATTATTTTATTATGTCTTTGGATTCTGATGATCAGTGGCACAACCAGCAAAAAGTGCTGGGGGGGGGGGGGCTCACATAGTGAAAAAAGACAGTTTGACAGTCTTTTTGTAACTTTATAACGTAAATTATGAGCCCCCCCCGCCCCCCTCCTGGTAAGTTGTATTTTAATTTTTTTTATTTTTATTTTTAGAATTTGTAGTTTTACAAGCTAATTTAAAGCATGTACATTTATTTTTTAAGGGGTTAAGCCTACTTTTAATAAGTCTTCTACTTTATCTTTAGGTACCTCATTTACAGATGGATATGTTAGATATGTTATTAACAAGGAAAAAAGAACCTTGTCAAAGTAACTCACCAATTGTTAAATGTCCTTGAAAGAAAAGATTACCATGTTATGTTCAAGAGTTTGTATAACTTAGTCTATTTTTAGAGCATTTTCGAAAAAAAATGCTCTATTGTCCCCGTTTTGTCTGTCCGTCATCACCCTAGATCTCAACAACCATAAGTCCTAGACCCATAATGTATATATCATTTTGTAGGTCTTGGCCTGCCAAGAAATGAGTTTTTTCCATTTCGCGATCTGACCTCTCAGGGCCGTAAAAGGGGCCTTAGTACCGTTTTTTACTATATAAGCTATATTAATAAAGGAGCGCTATATCTCAGCAACTATAAGTCCTAGACCCATGATGTATATATCAATTTGTAGGTCTTGGCCTGCCATGTGTACATCAAAAGTTCATTTTGCGATAGGACCTCTGAGGGCCGGGCTTCAGGGCTCCTAAGGGGCTTATATATTATATATACACCTTGTACGTTCAATAACCCGTTCATTTGGTGCGAAATACTGCAGCACGTAGTTTCACCAAGATTTATTAAGAAACTCATCAAATGAAATAGTAAGCTTGTGTTCTGAGTTTAATTGAAAGTATCAGAGCTATGCAACAATTGAAGGAGTTTTCGGACGATTAAATGACTATAATTTCGAATGTTTTCAATTATGAGTCCTATTTCAGTAACCACAAACCACTTGTAGTTAGATTTAAGAGACAATAATTTTTTTCAAATATAAAGAAACGCCTATATATTTTTTTTTTACGAATATATGCATTACACAATTGAATTTATAAACATTTCCAAAATTTACAAATATTTACTGAAAGCTAACAAACGTACTGATACATAACACGAAAATGCGCTAACACGTCCTGTGTCCAGAATGGAACAGGCTTAATTGCTTGTTCATATAATGCCACATGTAACAACACAATGGAATGACTTGCTAAGCAGGGTCCAGAAAAACAAGAAAATATTATATCTTATGCAGTAGTCCAAGGTAGGATTTATAGAAAAAAATGTAAACTAAGGAACGAGGAGGTAAACAAAACATCCAGACAGTACAGAATTAAAGTCAGCCAGAAAAGAGAGAAAGTTAAAAGAAGGGTTGTTGAGAAAAATATCAGAGCATGCATGAAAACTAAAGAATGCCAAGATCTACTGAACTAAAAGAGTTGTGCCTGTGTGTTATAGCTAAAAATCCTGCTATAATTGGAAAACAGAGTTGGCATATTTGGGAAATTGATGGGCACGATATAACTTTTGAAGGTATAATAACTGGATATACAAAAAATGAAGTTATTGTTACCTATAAAGAGAAGTTTGATGAAACCTTTATTACTTTGTAAGAATTGTATTCTGATTGCCTCATGGGCTTTATCAGATTTATTTCTTAGGAGGCTGTCCTATTAAAAACAGGTGATAGAAGTTGCTTTATCGAAAGGGCCACCAGCAACTACTCCTCCACACACACATTCTATTCAGCTAATTTTTTTCAATGCATGATTTTTTAAAAGCTAAAATTAATCATATATATAATTAAACAATATATAATTCTCTATGTTTCAAAAAGATGCAGAAAATAATATAATTATACTAAGCATTTTAGAGGAAAAATTGAAAATAGCAATTTGTAAGAGCCGAGTCCACTTCAAAGATATCTTATTTTAGTAAAGATTTCTTTATTAGATATAGCTTTTTGTCTCTAAAATAATAATAAATATCAAGATATAACATAAATTCATAAAAATACATAAGAATTTTACTTTATTATACAGTTATCATCTTTTTAGTTGGTAAAAAAGTAAAATTTAGAAGCACCCCCAATAAACCATAAGTCTAACGCCCACTTTATTTTTAAAAGAAAGAGTCTTGTATTTATTTAATAAATAAAAAACATATTAATCTATAACATACTCAAATTTCATCTCAATATCTCAAACAGTTCAAAAGTTATTAGCTTTTTAGTGCAAAAATTGAAAATTTTGGTCACTAATTTTAACCATTTTCCCCCATGTTTTTTCCAAAACTAAAAATGTCATAACTTCGCTTCTATTTGAGCCAGAGAGATAATCTTTGCTGTTTTGGAAATGGTTTAGTGAGCTCTTTAATACGGTATCAGTCATTTTAATAAATTTTGAATTTCACTTTTTTCACTGAAGTACCTACAAATATACTTAGAAATTCATTGACCAACAGCAACAAATTTGTTTGTTGTTTATGAATGTGTTTATAATATACTTCTGAATAATTTACAATAGTGAAAAGCATTGCAGTTTAATATTTATTTTTTTAAACATTTAATAAATTTTCACAGCCATTTTTCTTCAAAGGTGGTATAAATTATTATAAAAATTATAATTGTTTAGCCACTGTGATAAAGATAATAAGGTAACCGATAATAATTCTAGCCTAGTTTAGTATTAGGCCTTAATGAAACAATTAAAATAAATATTGATAATAATTCTAGCCTAGTTTAGTATTAGGCCTTAATGAAACAATTAAAATAAATATTGTATAATTAACTTGATACATTTAGTTCTAAGACATAATATAAGCATCCTAAAATTTATTAAAATTATAAAATATTGATCTATAATAAGCTATCCATGACAACACTCAAACAATAATTCAACTACCTGCTACTGAATTTGTGACATTAATGGCATTTCTTGGCAAGCATTGAGAAAGAGAAAAGCTGGACAGTTTCTTTGGAGGTTGTTCAACTGAAATTTTTGTTGGTGTCGCTATCGCTGGTAAGCCTACAGATGACAGATTTCCTCGAGGAACTGCCTTAACAGCTGCCTGAATAAGCGTACTTTTCGGAAGAGAAATCATTTTGGTTTAGTTTAGGTCTCAATGGCAGAGGACGAACAAAGGTCCGTGTAGTTTCCGCCACATGACTAAACCATATGAATAAATAAAAGCGATTGTTTTAAAATACGCGTTTTCAATAATTCATTTTTAAAGTTATAAATCTTTAAACTTTTGATTTGAATGTTTTAGGGAAAGCTATAATAAGTATTTTAAGGAAAATTGATAAAGCTAAATTAAAATAGTCAGACAGAGAGAACCTTTTTTTTTTAATATTCACATTTCCAGGGTTTGGGTGAGCTTGCAAATAATTGTACATGTGTAAAGATTTCATAATTTAATATTTCGTTTGTAGCCAGTTTTCAAAAAAAGGTCGTTTACTACGTTCATTGATTCTTTTATGATTTAGATTTATTTTGTCCTAGTATATTATTATATATTTACAAAAAAAAATACTAATTTTCATTTTGGTATTTGCTTTAACCTTTTAACATTTTTTTCCGGTTAAATACGAAAAGTAGGACTGGAACTTAGATACCTTCTTATAACATACTATATAGCAGGGATGGGCAAACTTTTTCTACAGAGGGCCACATTGAAAACTTGATTGTTATCGACGGGCCGCATATATATTTTGTCTACTTTAATTACAATTTACAGCGTAAGAAAATAATATATATAAAAGCGATTTGGGCTCTGCGCTAAATTGAAAGTAAAGAATTAATACAACAGTATTCCAGTTTAAAATATAAGCATGAAAAAATCGGATCTGCCCGAAACTATTAAATAACCTAGCCTACCGATCAAGCCTAAGGGGATATAACTCTATGCAAAGGTTTTGCAGGGTACAGCTAGTATGAATCTTCTATATACATATTATTCATTTTACTCTCTGCGTTAAATCGAAAGTGGACAACAAGAATTTAAAATGGCGTCTAGCCACCAGCGTCTCGATTCGATATTTCTTTTTGAAAAATCTACAGTTTTAAATAGTTTCTGTGGTTTTTATTATGAAATGTAAAAGTCCCAAATATTAAAAGGTAATAATTAATATATAATATCATTCAAATTATTGTAGTTTTTATTACAACAGATAGCATTTTAACATTGTCAAACGTAAACAATAGTAATAAACGGAAGAGAAAAAAATAATCGAGCATTTTTTTTTTTAATATTACATTAAAAATTTGCAATCGTTCGTGTGTTGTAGTGCCTGAATGGATAAGCTGTTTGGATTTTTCTTTATTTAATGGTGACTATCTAGGTTCGATTCCACTTACGGACATTTTTTTTTATTTTTTTTTACATAATGTATCCTTTTAGTTGTTTTAATGAAAAATTACTAATTAGATCTCTTTGATTTTTTTAAAAATAATTAATCTTTTAGGATGTTGTAAGAAAAAGAAACAACAACTAATTAGATTTTAAATTATTTCATAACTTAAAAAAAAATTATTTTGAAAATATGTATCAAAGCTGAACACAGAGGCGTACCTAGGGTGGGGGATGGGGTCCAAAATCAAAAGTCCTGCAGTGCCCAGCTTGAGGGGAGCCCCCAAACTTATTTTTTACATTAAATATTAAGTACATAATCCAGTGATGTTAATCCTTGTCCTTAAGGACCATTTTTCAGTCCTTGTCCTGGTCATGGATATCTAGATATAACACCAGGATAGACAACCAAACAAAATTTCATTCTAGCCGTGTACGGTTTAGGCTGACGCAAGGGTTAAACAAAGTTGCACTATTATATACATGCTTGCTTGTTTTCGTTCGTCCATTGTTTATTCGGATTTTATTTTGTGTTATTACTGTTGTTTTTCTAAAATTTCTCTTTTTCTCGGTAAAATTTACGTATAATAATTGTTTTGGTTTATAAATCTAATTTTAAATATAATAAATAACTAAGAAAATGGTCAATAAGTGTTCTGCATACGGATGCAAAAGTGGATATGACAGTGTTGAAAAAGCGGAAAGTAAAGGAGTTTCTTTTCATTCGTATCCATTAAACAATGTGGAATTATGTGAAAAATGGATTAGAGCTAATCCTTGCCAAAATTTTCAGCCTGGGAAATATTCAAAAATGTGTTCGCTCCATTTCTTGCCAAGTGATTTTGTTAGTGATGTAAAAGATACAAACATGTCTCGATCAAAGAAAAGGTGTGAATCCAATAAACCTGTTAGACCAAAAATTAAATTAAAAGAGGATGCAGTGCCAAGTATATTTCAGAATGCACCATCATACTTATCAACTCCAAAGTACCGTAGAACAACAATGAAGTCTTTGTCATCAGCTCGACAAGAAGTTGTTGAAAATCAAATGATGGAGTTGGAAAACTTGTTTAATGAAAATGATGTCATAAACAAGTTATCTTTAGTTGATCTAAAAGAAAAATTAAGTAAAGAGAAAATACCTTCTGGATATCAACTCCATATTCAAAATGAACATTTATATATTTATTTGTTGGGATTTCAGAATATCATTTTGTTTATTAAATCATCAATTTCAATTTCAAAATCATTCGACATATCACTACATCACAAAGGAAAACAATTATCTAAATCATTTTCAAACGATATTTGTTCTTCCAATTTGGAAAAATGAGTCAGTTGTTGAATTTGCTTGCTCGTTTAAAATGTTTTGATGAAACTCCATTTCATGAAACCTTTGATGAGATCAAGCAAGAAGCAAAATCAAATTTGAAAAAAATGATGACTTTTTATGAAGATTCAAATCCTGTTTTTCAACAAATACAATTTCTTGTCGATCAGTTGAAATTGGTGGGGGTGAACAAACATGCGAGAACATACACACCACAAACCATTATTTGGTCATATCTGGTATATGCATCAGGCACTGCATCTTACTCTAAAATATTGGAAAGTGAAGTTTTGAACCTGCCTTCAATAAACACTTTAAAAAAACTAACAAGACGAGTAAATGAAAAAACAGGCCTTGATAACACAAGTTACCTCACACTTCGTGTTAGCACATTAAACCAGCTGGAAAGAATGTGCACAATCATAATCGATGAAATATATGTGGCCAAGCGTGTTGAATACTTTTCCGGCAAGTTTCATGGATTGACAGCTGAAGGCGAACAAGCTTCTACTCTTCTGTGTTTTATGGTTAAATCTCTTTGTCATAAATTTATGATAGCTCTCTACCCTATCCATAATTTGACTGCTGGTCAAATGCATCAATGTTACTGTAATGATCAGTTTAGGCTAGAATAATATTATTTGGCACAGAGATGATTTGAATTATCTGGCCACCTAGTTTAGCGGAAGTGATATTATTATTAGTTAGAGCAGACGATAATGGAGACGACCAACTGAGACCTTGTTGGTGTAAGAATATATTTTATCACATCATTTGTATTGTACTATGTCAAATATGAAGTTCCTTTATATGCAAATAAATATATGTACATGTATACATAGAAGTCTACTCAGTGCTTTTTACATGTAGTTCGTCTTTTAAATATAATTTAATATACACCAAGTCAAGTCAGTCAACAAGAATAACTCCAAAGAGACCATACTACCTTTTATAAAAGTTCCTTAGAAATATAATATACATACAACTGATATACTAATCTACAAAACTACCCATGACATGAATGGCGGCTGCGGTGAAATTCCAGAAAGAACATATTATATATGAAAGCACTGAAAGATTTACAAGATCCACATATTCCTGATTTTTACATCTGTGTTCCATCCACCAATATACAGTACTTTACTGTAATATATACAACTGTACTTTCTTCATTTGTTGGACTTCATATTTTTACTACTGTTGAAACATCGCTACAGTGAAACATCGCTAGTTATAAGAGCATTTACATCTGTTCATATTACTCTATCCTCGTGTGGGTGAAAAAGAAGGTGAGCCGAAAAATTAGCAGACCTTACCGAATTGTAAGCCTAGCAGACCGTAACCGTACCAGGAGAGCCATGAAGTGACTACACTCTGAGCTATACTTTACCTATTTACATCAACCAGAGAAGTGAGTCTACACCTTTCCGAAACTCCCTTTTCAGCACTCTACACTGAAGTCCGAAGTAACAAGAAAGGTATTTTGGAGTAATTTCATGTTGTTTAATTATAATTGTTGTTTTATTTGCAAACTTTGTCAATTTTATTATATTAGTATGTAATACTAATTTTTTTTACATCCTTAGTATATAGTTAAATATCTTTTTGAAAAGTTCTAATTGCAAAATTAGTTAAATTAAAATAAATATATATTGTTTTCATCTAGATATTTTACTTAAAATATTTGTTTAGAAGTATATGTCTTATTCGTATGATCGTATCCTGTATAAATTTTTTTTTACAAGTAATCTTGTAAAGTTATATATTGGTTTTCGCTCGTCTAACTCTAAATTTAATTAAATAATATTAACTTAGTCTGTAAAATTTTTTTTTTACATTTTTTTAGTAATAGCATATTAATCTTAGAAATATTTTATTTATTGTACTTTTTCATTTGTCACTTATTATTAGAACTATTATTACATTGATAATTTAATTTTATTTTGACATAAGATTGCATATAGACTCAAGAATATTGAATACTGAAATAGACTATATATATGCAATATATACAATAAATATAAAAACCCAATACAGCAGAAATATAAAATTAAATCAATTATATAAATAATTTAATAAAGAAAAATAAATTTTACAATGGCTGAGCAACCAGGATCATTTGAATTCTATATTAATCAGGGCAAATATGCAGGTCTTACAGGTGATAAATTAGTGAAATTTACTAATGATAAAATGGAGCGAGCAGATTAAAATAAAATAGAAGCAGAAAAAATTAGAATAGAAGCAGAAAAAAATAAAAGAGACGCAGATATACAAGAAAAAAAAATAGAACAGGAAATAGCTTTACAAAGAGAAAAACTAGAAAAAGAATTTGAAATAAAAAAATTACAACTAGAATTGAGAGGCAGCAATCCAGTAAAACAAGAAAATGAAAAATCATATAAACATAAAATAAAAATACAACCTTTTTTTGGTAAATCTGGCGAGATTGACCAATTCTTCCATAATATGGAAATTCAATTTAAATTAAATAACATAGACAAATCAGAATGGAAAAACTATTTATACCAATCAGTTACAGAGGATGCACTAAAAGCTTTAAATAACATTAGAGACAGTGACACATCAGATTACATTGAAATAAAGAAACAACTCTTAGATCATTTCAACAAAACAGAAGACTACTATAGAAATTTATTTCATAACAGTACATTAGGTTCTAATGAACGTCCTCAGGCATATATTAATAATTTAGAGGCCAATTTGAACAATTGGATAAAGATGTCTGGAATAGACGAAAATAGTGTGATTGAAATAAAAGAGCTACTTCTCGTGGACAAAGTACTTACACTTTGTACATCAGAACTATTCACATTCATAAAACAAAGAAAGGTTCATAAGAAGATAGAGTTAATTTCTGCCATGTCAGATTTTAGGGATAGTCATGTAAACACTCCAATGTTCAGTTCAACACAAAATAAATTTAATCTCATGAAAAATAGTGTTACCAGGAAAAGATTTAGTAGCTTACCTCCTAGGTTTAACAATCCATGTCAAATTTGTCACAAGATAGGACACGACAAGCATACTTGTTGGTTTAGGAAACAGCATACTGACAATTATCAAAACAGAAACAGACAGTATTACAACTATGGGGATAGAAACAAATATTTTAATAAAAGACAACATAAATATAACAGTAAGAGACAATCACCAAACACTAGTCCCATTAGAAAACAAGAAAATAGGGGTAGATCAAGTCAAAGACACCCCTTTAACAACATACATAACTGCAACATGATGGAGGGAAAAGGAGAGTTAATTTTTTATCCTTGTTATGTAGATGGTAGGAAAGTAATGTGCTTGAGAGACAGTGGCTGTACATGTATTATTCTGGATTCAAAATTAGTAAAGGAAGAACAAATATTAGAGGGCATAGAGGAAATAAGAATGGGAAATGGAGAAATAGTGAAATGTAAAACAGCAAAAATTTATATTGAAACAACATGGATTAGTGGGGAAATAAAAGCACTTTTAATGGATTCACCAATAACCTCATTAATAATAGGAAATGTAGAAAATATACAAGATAATTCCAAAGAAATTTATATGAAATGGTTAGAAAATAGAGAATTAGAAACAATTATAGAGGAACCCTTAGAGACAGATACAGATAAAAACATTTGTACACTATTCAAAAGCATACAAAATTGGAATGGTACTGAGAACATTGTAAATTTTTTAGAGAGAATAGACACAGTAGCCACACAGAACAATGTTAAAGAAGAAGATAAAATAACAGTTCTAATAGATAAATTACACAACCACCATTTGGCAAAATCACTAGCAGAAAACAACCAAGACAATTATACAGTATTAAAAACAAAACTAATAAATAAATTAAATTATGACAATAATTCAGTTGAAGTTGGAAAAGAAAATACTATAAAGAATACAAATACAGTAAATAAATCTGATCATGAATGCATTAATTGCAGTAGAAAATGCAGATCATTAAGAAGATTAAATAAACACATAAAACAAAAACATAGTTACAACCTAACTAAAAAATTAAATGTAATGACTAGAGCACAAGCTAATAAAGAAAACAGTACAAAACAATACCCTGAATCTAGTAGACAAAACAACATTTTGGATATTGCTAGGGATAAACTTAAAACATTACAAGAACAGGATGAAAGTTTAAAAATTTATTTCAATAGAGAGGGAAATGAAAATAAAAACATAATATATAAGGTAGAAAATGACATTTTAATAAGAAAATACACTAGGCATAACAGGTCATTTAAATAAATAATGATTCCTACAGTTTTAAGAAATAATATACTAAAAGCAGCTCATGATTGCTACTTAGCAGGTCATTTGGGTGTTAAGAAAACACTAGATAGAATTAGAAGATATTGTTACTGGCCAGGTGTCATAGGAGATGTAAAAAGATTTGTTAAGGCATGTAAGAAATGTCAACAATATAATCACATAGGACCAAAACACAGAGCTCCCATACAAGAAAGTGACACAACAAACATTCCTTTTTATAAAATTGCCATAGACATAATTGGACCTATTTCAGTAATGTCCAATAGAAGACATAGATATATTTTAACAATGATAGACTTAGCAACACGCTGGGTTGAGGCAATTCCATTAGTAGATATAACTGCAGAAACAATTTGCAAAGCATTATTGTCTATTTTTACAACTTTTGGTTTTCCTAACACTATATTATCAGACAATGGTACTCAATTTAAATCACATCTTACTCAGGCATTTACTCATATGCTTAACATTACACAGGTATTTACAGCTAGGTACAGACCTCAATCAAATGGTTCCATAGAAAGAGCAAATCAAACCATAAAGACCATGTTAAGAAAAATAATTAGTGATCATGGACAGGATTGGGACACATTTTTACCTTTAATTTTATTCGCGTATAGAGAAATACCTCATGAAACAACAGGTTTTACACCATTTGAACTCATGTTCGGTTCAAATCCTAGAGGACCATTACAGTTATTCAGTGAAAATATAATTAATACAGATAATGAACATATTAGTCCATTTGAATTGGTAGACAAAACCAGAAATAACATACTGTATTCAAACAAATATGCAGAAGAAAATCTCATAAAGAAAAATAAATACCATAGGGATCTTAAAAACAAAAACAGGTACTTAAGGGAATTTAAAGTTGGATATCTAGTTTATGTATTGATACCCAAAGATAATGAAATTGGATGGAGAGGTCCATATAAAATAATAAACAAAATAGGAAATGTGGACTATTCAGTAGAAATAAATGGAGAGGGTAGAACATTTCATATTGATAGATTGAGAGATATTTTAGATCCTCCTACAGAATTAGAAACCATTGTACAACAGATTCAGTCTTTAAATTGTTTAATCGGAGAAGACAACACTTATAGTTTAGAAAATAATATTAATGACACTGATCAGATTCCAGTAATAAGTTTAGATCAACAGGATGACATGAATAAGATTAATTTTGCACCAGATATACCTGCAGATATAAAAAAACAACTAATAGAAACATTAAATTCTTTTCAAAATGTAATTTCTAACAAACCAGGAAAGACAAACATAATTAAACATTCAATCAAATTAAAAACTGAAGAACCAATTAAACCTAAATACTATGACATTCCATTTAAATACAGAAATGAAGTTCAAAAAGAAATAGAACAATTACTAAATAGTGGATTAATAAGAGAATCAGATTCCAGCTATTGTTTTCCAATAGTGGTAGTAAAGAAAAATAATGGCAAAATTCGTTTATGTTGTGATTACAGAAGCTTAAATTCAATTACAGTGATAGATAAACAACCTTTACCAAACATAGAAGACTTAGTTCAGGAAATGTCAAATGCCAATATTTTCACACACCTAGATTTGACTAGAGGCTTTTGGCAGATAGAAGTTCTAAACAATATACAGCATTTAAAACTCATGAAGGATTTTATGAGTGGAATGTTATGCCTTTTGGTCTAGTGAACAGCACTGCAACATTCACTAAAATGATGAATAAGTTATTAAGAAACATTGAAAACATTAGATACTATGTGGATGACGTATGTATTTACACTAAAAACTGGTCAGACCATATAAACAGTTTGAATAAATTACTAGAAATTCTTCAAATTAATAATTTAACAGTATCACCTGAGAAAATAAAAATAGGTTTTAAAAACATAGATTTTCTTGGATATCATATTGGTCAAGGATTAGTCACACCAACAAACAATATTCTTAAAAGAATTTTTGATATTCGCATTCCAGAAAAGAAAAAAGAAGTTAGATCTATTATAGGATTATGCAATTTTTATAGAAAATTTATTCCTAACTTTGCAAACTTAATTGAACCTTTAGTTAAATTAACTAAGAAAAAGATGCAACAAAAAGTTGAATGGAATTCAGAATGTGACAATGCATTAAAGAGAATAAAACAATATTTTGAAGAAAAACCAATTTTAAGTTCAATAGATATGACAAAGATAATATCAATAAACCAATACTTTATTTGAGTAGAAAACTGTCAGACACTGAAAGTAGATATTCAGTAATAGAACTAGAATGTTTAGCTTTAGTTTGGACAATAAATAAATTAAGTAAATACTTACTAGGCAATGAGTTCACTGTGTTAATAGATCACAAACCTTTAGCTAACCTGAATACCAAAAGCATAAATAATGCTAAACTAACACGCTGGTCTTTGTTATTACAAGACTACTCATTTAACATAAAATACATTAAAGGGTCAAGTAACCATATCCCAGATATTTTATCGAGACTCAGTCAGAAATAAGTATATTTTTTTTTTGAGTAAACATATTGAATTATTCAAACATAGAAAATACTGTATTGGGACAACAAGAATATAATTAATTGGAATAACAAGTATAAATAAATGAATATAGGAACAATAATGAAACATAAATTTAATTGGAACAAATAGAAATGAAATATAGTAGAACAATAATGATAATGACTAGAATAATAAGAATATTGGAACTATAAGTAAAAATAATATGGATATTGGAATGATTAATACAAATAAGAGTTGTATTTGAAAAGAAAAATTTTATGTATTAAAAAGATAATATGATACATAAATAATGATAATGACATTTAAACTTGTCAAGTACACTATTGTATTGAGTATATTGACTCAAATATTTTTTTAAATCATGTATATTGAAGAATTCATATTGATGATTGATGCATAATGTATTTAAAATAGAAATATGCATACTTAATTAAGATGAGAATGAGGAGAGATTGTGTTTAAAATAAAACACATACACTAAACAAGTATAATGTACATGAGAATATGTTGTAAGAATGATTAATTACTCATTCATTTCATTCACATTGATGAAAATATTATTGAAGTTTATGCAAAGATTTTATTATGCAATGATTACTAATGCATATTTTATTGAATTTGTTCATTGTTTGAAGTTAATTGTTCAAATTTTTATAATGATTTTAAAAAAGTTAAATTTTGTTAAATCCAATCAAAGGATTATTGATTATGACATTAATTATTGTCAAGAAGACTTATTAGTCTCAAATATGTAACTTGAACAATTATTGACTAAAGAAGTCAAAGATATGAATATTGTAATAATATATGAATTTTATTAAAATTATGTTTAAATATTTTATATGCCAGAAGACATAATGAATTGTACATGGTAATAATATTAAATATGTCAAGATAAATTGACACGAAAAAGTGCAAAGTTAATATATTCACACTATATAAAATGATGAGAAAGACATAAGAAAAATGTCTTATATAATTGATGAGCACAAAATAAATATTGTCACATCACTAAGGAAAGTGTTATTGACAGAAGACAAAAGAAAAGGTCTTCATAAGAGATGAAAGAAAAATAAGAAGTTTGTCAAAAGACAACATGAAAAATACATGTACTGAAATAAAATGCTCTCATACAAAAGAAAAGAATGATAATGATGTGAAGAAAAATATGAAAGTGTTGAATATTGAAAATAAATTCATTAAGTGAATATGTACAAAGAATTGAAATGACAATTAAGTCATAAGGTGATAGAAAATAATCACTATAAAAAAAAAAGCGCAGTACTGATAAAGAAAAGGGGAGATAATAATGATAATTAAAAATGCACTTAAAACTTAAGAAGTTATGGTACTTGGTACCAACTTGGGTGAATAATCACTTGTTATCGTATAAATTTTTTTTTGTTATAGAACTTGATTGATAATAATATTTTTGAAAATTGAATAAATTTTTATGTCAATATTATGATATGCTATATGATGCATTTAAAAAATTGAAATATGAGATATAGTATTGACAAGAATATTTTTATTAATAAATTTTGTATCATAACTAGTTTGATATTTTGTATCATAACTAATATGACATATGTGTATATACATTGACATGTTTATAGATGACTATTGATATGATGTGATACAACACTTTTTTTTATTTTTGACAAAAGTAAATTTTATTAAATTAACGACAGAAAAACTTATAGACAGACTAAAAAAACTAAATGTATAACATTTGTTTTTTAAAGGAAAGGGGGATGTTGTAATGATCAGTTTAGTCTAGAATAATGTTATTTGGCACAGAGATGATTTGAATTATCTGGCCACCTAGTTTAGCGGAAGTGATATTATTATTAGTTTGAGCAGACGATAATGGAGACGACCAACTGAGACCTTGTTGGTGTAAAAATATATTTTATCACATCATTTGTATTGTACTATGTCAAATAAGAAGTTCTTTATATGCAAATAAATATATGTACATGTATACATAGAAGTCTACTCAGTGCTTTTTACATGTAATTCGTCTTTTAAATATAATTTAATATACACCAAGTCAAGTCAGTCAACAAGAATAATTCCGAAGAGACCATACTACCTTTTATAAAAGTTCCTTAGAAATATAATATGCATACAACTGATATACTAATCTACAAAACTACCCATGACAGTTACACAGAAGTGATGGAAATGGTGCACCGAGCAGGGATTACTGTAATTGACATTTCGGTTGATAATGCAGCTGTTAACAGAAAGTTTTATATTCCAGAACTTTGTGGAGGCACGATTAAACCATCTATTGAAAACAAATGGACTAATCAGCCAATGTTTTTAATTTTCGATGCAGTCCACAATTTAAAAAAATATAAACAATAACTTTTTGAATCGACGATCCTTTGTCTTTCCGAAATTTTGCAACAATAACATTGCAGCACCTGATTCATCAGCCGATTTTCAGCACATTGAGGATCTTTACAACTTGGAGCTGAACATGGTTGTTAAAAAAGCATACAAGCTGAATGCGAAAGAACTGAATCCTACAAATATTGAGAAAATGTCTGTCAAACTCTCATCGTCAGTGTTTTGCGAATCGACTGTGAATGCTTTAAAATATTATGTGAAGCATGAAAATAAAGTTGGAGTGCAACAGCTTGGTTTGTGGGTATTATCACCAAACTCTGGGAAGTTTTAAATGTAAAAACTTGTTCGAAGGGGAAAAGAAAAAGAAACTACCACATGGATCCAGTAAAATCTTCCTCTGATTGGAAAATAGAATTTCTCTTAGAATTTCGTGATTTCCTACACAGCTGGCAAAAACAAAAGGACTCAGTCGTGAGACTTATTAGGCTTTTGGTCAAACATGTTCTGCTCTTGCTAATTGTTGCAAATATTTGATGAGTGAGACAGACTTGAAATTCATCCTCCTTGGTCATCTGCAGTCGGACCCCATAGAGTTGAGATTTGGATGGTTGCGCCAAATGTCAGGGGGCAATTATTTTGTCTCAGTTCGGCAAGTTGCAGATAGCAACACCAAGATAAAAATGACGTCTCTGTTGAGTCATTCAAAATTGAATATTAGCGAGATCGATGATTTCATTGATGATGTTAAAAGCTTGCCAGCTGGTACGGATGAAAATGTAAATGCAATTTTAGATTGTTTAAAAATTTCCGAAAGCCCTAATGACGATGAAGCATCAACAATATATTATGTTGCATGAGCAATTGCACATTCCATCATTCATCAGAATAAGTGTACCAGCTGTAGAGAAATATTAGTCGATGAAAAATTTAAAGACATTGACGAATTAAGATTGAAAAAGCTGGATGTTTTTTTGAACGATGTCAACAGAGGAGGGCTATTGAAGCCATCTGAGTACACCTTCTCTACTTGCCTACAAAATTGGAAAGTATTCAATTCATTGAAAAGATCAGCAAATAGTCTGAAACTATTTCTAGGACAAACAAATAAAAAAAAATTGTTTGTTAAAATTGTTGATAGAGTAACAATTGATGAGTCATTGCTGATTGAAGAAAATGTTTGTAATTTCAATCATAATTTAAAAGAACTTATTTCTGTTAAATTTTTTAATTGTTCGTCTAAAAATTATGTTAAGCATATGAATGAAACGGTTCATGAAAAACCAATGAAAAAACGAAAAATAAATAAATTGACAAAATAAAGATTTTAAATTAAAAAATTTGTTATTAAAAGTTTTCAAACTTTAATTGCGTTTGTGTTTATTTCATAAAAACATAAGTACCAAATATACAAAAATGCTATTAAACATGAAGACTAACGCTAAACACTTGATTGTGTGTCAGCCTAAACCGTATTTTTAAAAATATTGGTTGTCCTTCCTGATGCTATATCTAGATTTCCATGTCCTGGTCCTTGGCAGACAAGTCCTTATCCTTGTCCTTGTCCTTGCTCTTTCAGTCCTTATTAACATTGCAAGGACCTGCTTTGTGGTTTTTAATAAAAAAAATATTTTTTGCTATGCTTAGGCTGGTGCTATATTTAAAATCAATGCCAATCTATGGCAATGCACTCTGCATGTATTTATAATATATTATCTATGGTGCTGCCATTTCTAGACTTCCTTTTCTTTTTGTTTCCGGTTTATAATTGGCGGTATATTTCTAATCTCATAAATATAAATTGATTTGCCTGATGAGGAAACTGATTCACTGACTGAAATTGGAAGCCAACTTGCATGCTTCAGTCATTCACTGCAGCTGGTTGTGCGAGGTGGCCATGAGAAGACCACCAGCTGTAGATCAGCACTCTCAAAAATTTCGAAATTAGCCAATATTGTTCATCAAAGTGCATTATTTCGAAAGGCTTTTGAGGACATTTTCAAGTGTGGAAACATGGTAAAGTTAATTCCAGCAACAAACGACACTCGTTGGAACAGTGAATATAGACAGCTGGAAGCAGTTGTCGACTTGTACCAGGCAAAATTGATGGATTTGCTGCGACAAACATCACATGAAAATCTTATAATGACAGCCAAGGAATATGGACAAATCCAAGAACTTGTTGATGTTCTAGCTCCATTTGCACAGGCGACAGATATTGCACAGGGAGAGAAAATGGTTACAATTAGTTGTGTGGTCCCGACCATTTTCAGCCTTCGCCGCTTTCTTTCTCAGCAGCTGAATAAAGTTACGTACCACCATTCTGTCCTAAATGAACTTCTTTGCCAGTTGGATGAAAGGTTTTTCATGCTGTTCAAGCGTCTTGATATGACAAATCACTTGACTCGTCAACAAACTTCAAAGTCGTTGGCATTTGACAACAGCATTTTTATCTTAGCATCTGCAGCAGACCCCCAATATGCTTTTCACTGGCTTGCTGACCACCCAGGACCTCAAGAATAACTGGTAAGTTGATGATTTTATTTTTTATGATTGTTTGGCAGTTAATGTGCAATGCTGGAGTTGTAAATTTGTGTCGTTGTTTATGGCATTTTTTTTCAAAATGTTATTCATTCATTGCTCCTAGTAACCACTTGGCCAGTGCTAGTCACTCATTTATTTTTAATTAAAGCAAAATGTTTACCTAATGCATATGTGTATAATTGTACATAGTTGTAAACGGTTTTTTTTTTTTTACAGCAATGCTGCAGTCTGAGCTCACTGTTTGCCGACCAGCATCTTCTATTTCCACATCAGCCGAGTCACACAAGCCAACTCCAGCTCCCTCGGAAAGTCAACCTTCTGCGAAAAAAGCCAGAGTCTCCCTCTTTTCACATTATAAAAACAAGTTGGAGACTACTGTAGAAGATGCAGCTGTTAAGAGTGAGAAACAGCTGCAGAATTACCTGGAAGTTATAAATTCATCATCATTTAATGCAGACGAGTGCAAACTGTCAGACATATATTAGAAACCGGAATTTTCATTGCTGCAGTCATTGCTGGCGAGACTGTTTTGCGCTCCTGTAAGTTCAGCTCCAGTGGAACGAGTCTTTTCACAAAGTGGATTGTTTTTACGACCACACAGAGCTCGTATGAGTGATTCACTATTGGAGGCACTTGTGTTCCTCAAGTGTAACGCTTGACACTGACTAACATTATGATTTTGTTGAATGCACTACATTACATGTAGGCCTATATACATGAAATTTAAATAAATTTTGTTGTTAAAGAAATATTGGATTTTATTGTTTTAAGAAATCCTTGTTTTAGTCCTTGTATGCAAAGTCTTTGTCCTGGTCCTTGATGCAAAGTCCTTGTCCTGGTCCTTGGCAGGCAAGTCCTTGTCCTTGTACTTTGTGTCCTTGTCCTGGTCCTGGTCCTTGCACTTTGTGTCCTTGTTAACATCACTGACATAATCTCATGTCCTGGTATCGAATGTAAAAATGCAAGCCAAGCCCCCGGGCCCACAAATCCCTAGGTTTGGCACTGGCTTTACAATAGTATATCTTCATGCAAAAGCTTTGCAGGGTACCCCAGGGCCCAGCTTGAGGGGAGCCCCCAAAATTATTTTTGACATTAAATATTACGTACATAATCTCATGGCATGGTATCGAACGTCAAAATGCAGGGGCCCCAAAAGAGGCCAAACCCACGGGCTCCCGAACCCCTAGGTTTGGCACTGGCTTTACAATAGTCTATCTTCATGCAAAGGCTTTGCAGGGTACATCTAGTTAATCATAATAATCATGTGTTTGCAGGGTTGTTAGTATCGAAGTATCGGTATCGGTCGATACAGTATCGGCGATACTTTTTTTAGTATTGGTTGCTGTATTGCCGATCCTTTTTTTGTATCAAGTACTGATTTGTGAATCGCCAATACATTTTAAACAAAAAAATGTCGATACTCGGTACCGATACTTTTATATTGCCACTATTTGCAGAAAAACAAAAGCGATACATCTACACAGGCCCGTAGCCAGGTCAAAGTAAGCAGGGGGGCACCAATACACAGCATGGGGTACCTTCTCATTTTAGTTACTTTTTCTTTATTTTTTCCTCTTTTTCTTCTTTTTAAGCGGGGGGGGGGCACTGCACACCTAGCGGGGGGGGGCACAGCCCCCAATGCCCCCCTTGGCTACGGGGCTGCATCTACATAAATTCAATCCCTACTAGTAGCCATCAACTCTACCAATATTAACGACAGCCACCTACCCATCAATACAATCACGGTCGGCGAGTGGAAGGAAAAATTTGGTTTTAATCTTCTTTTGAAGTTTTTGCGCGCCGATGTCTATAAATGTTATTCTTATATTTTTTCATTCATTTACTTTCTTTCTGTCAATGTTTTAGTGAACGACAGAAAAGAAAACTTTATTTTTTATCGATATGTCAGTTATATATATACACAGACACACACACACATATAAATAAAAGTATATACTATAAGTGTTATCTCTATACTTATAAGACGCATTTGCTGTCTGTCTGTCTGTCTGTTCCCTTATAACTCAAAATCCAGACAACCAAATAACATGAAATTTGGTAAACGTACACATAATTACATGGGGAAGGTTATAGGACATGTTTCGTTTCATCTCGATGGGTAGTTTAATTGTAATAAATTATTTTTATTTTAGTATTTTACTATATTAAAAGTAATCTCAACGGCGCCATAAATAAATCTCTTCTGTGACGTCGTTTCCTGATGATACATTTTTAAAAGAGGGGTAACTTCCGGAAACTCCAATTGTAAACATTGTGAAATCAATAGTCATATCTATTTACCTATCGTTTTATGTATTCAGAAGATTAAAATTAAAGGTGCACTTTAATAAACCGAAATACGTTAAATAAAATGTTTCTGTGACATTATTAACATTATTAATACAATCTCAATGGGTAGTTTAATTGTAATTAATTATTTTTAGTATTTTACTATATTAAAGTATTCACGGTATGGGATCGCCTTCACTATAAATAAAAATCCTCTGTGACGTCATTTCCCGATGATGAACATGCGCTCGGGTGCTTTAAATGTTATTGCATTCAAATTGTATCAATGCACAGGGGATTCCCTGTATTCGCGCACCAAGTGAATGTGTAATTGAACGGACGGAGAAGAAAGGGTTAGGGACGGAAAAAAAAATATTGTTGTTGTTTTTTTTCATGGTGCAAGTATCCGGCTTTGCCCGGGATTATAATAAGGTTTTCTGTTTATTTAAGAAGCGTAATTTGGCGTTTGTACAGAGAGAGGGAGGGGGAGATAAAGAGAGAGGGGGGCAGGTAGGGAGAGGGAGGGAGGGGGAGAGAAGGAGGAAGGGAGGGGGGAGAGAGGTGGTAGGGAGGGAGATAAAGGGGAGGGAGGCAGAGGGAGGGTTGGAGAGAGAGGGAGAGAGAAAGGGAGGGAAGGAAAGAGAAAGGAAGGGAGGGAGTAGGGAGGGAGATAGAGGGGAGGGAGGGAGAGGGAGGAAATGAGGGAGGGAGGGGGAGGGAGAGAGAGAGAGGAAGAGAGGGAGAAAGGGGAGGGAAGGAGAGAGGGAGAGAGAGGATTGGAGAAATGGGAGGGAGTGCGAGATAGAGAGAGAGTGGGCAGGGAGGGAGAGAGGGGGGAGGAGGAAGGGACGAAGGTGGGGAGAGGGGGGACGGGGGTGAGAGAAGGAGGGAGGGAGATAGGGAGAGAGAGGGAGATGAGAGAGTTAGGGAGGGAAGGAGAGTGAGGGAGAAAGGGAGGGAGGGAAAGAGAAAGGGAGAGAGGGGGTAAGGAGGGAGACAGAGGGGGAGGGAGGGAGGGAGAGAGAGGGGTAGGGAGAAAACAAAAGGTAAACAGAAAACCTTATTTTAAACCCGGGCAAAGCCGGGTACTTGCAACTAGTAATTTATATAGCAATAAATTATATACCGTACTCTATGCTTATGTGTATGTATGTTAATTGAGTTGTCAATTGATTTGTGCTTATTTATTTTTATAAATTATTTTTATTGATTGATTCATTTTATTTTAGTATTTACTACATTTCATTAAAAATAATTAATTGAAGTTATTAAATTCTAAAACAGTATGGTTTAATTAAATTGAAAACTGTGTAATAAAAGAATCTCCATACTTGTAATAAAAGAATCTCCATACTTATAAGACGCATTTGTTGTCTGTCTGTCTGTCTGTCTGTCTGTTCCCTTATAACTCAAGATCCAGATAACCAAATAATGTGAAATTTGTTACACATACACATAATTACATGGGGAAGGTTATAGGACAGGTTTCATTTCATCTCGATGGGTAGTTTAATTGTAATTAGTTATTTTTATTTTAGTATTTTACTATATTAAAGTAATATCGACGGCGCCATAAATAAAATTCCTCTGTGACGTCATTTCCCGATGATACATTTTACATTTTAAAATTTTCCTACTAATAAAGTTTAATAGATTTTGCGCGCTGGTGCTGTATCGTGCCTTTATGCTGAAAAGAATTGTTGATGTGTTTTCATGCTCCTTGATTTGTACAGTTTGAGGAAGGTAAAGGAATCAAGAAGGATTATAGAAGAAGTGTGAAGCCATAATAATAATATATATATATATATATATATATATATATATATATATATATAGAGAGAGAGAGAGAGAGAGAGAGAGAAAGAGAGAGAGAGAGAGAGATAAAGAGAGAGAGGGGGCAGGGGGAGAGAGAGGAAAGGAGGGTAGGAGGGAGGGAGGGGGATGGACGAGGGGGGAGAAGGAGGGAGAGAGGGAGAGGGAAGGAAAGAGGGAGAGAAAGGGAGGGAAGGAAAGAGAAAGGAAGGGAGTGAGAGAGGGGGTAGGATGGGAGAGGGGAGGGAGAGAGAGAGAGGGTGGGAGAGAGATAAAGAATGAGGGGTAAGGGAGGGAGGAAGGGGGAGAGGGGGGAGGGAGAGAGGGGTTAGGGATGGAGAGAGATGGGAGGGAAGGAGAGAGGGAGAGAGAGGATAGGAGAAATGGAAGAGATAAAGAGAGGGGGGCAGGGAGGGAGAGAGGGAAGGGGGAGAGAGGGATGGACAGGGGGAGAGGAGGAGAGAGGGAGATGGGAAAGGGAGAGAGGGAAAGTTGAGAGAGATGGGGAGGGAGGGAGAGAGGGGGTAGGGAGAAAACAGAAAGTAAACAGAAAACCTTATTTTAAACCCGGGCAAAGCCGGGTAGATGCAACTAGTATCATATAATTAACACATATTATATTATTAAAAATATGCTGAGTTCAACAAACATTACAATTTTGGGTTGTTAAAAACAATTAAAACTAATTGAATATAAATACATGAACATCAACAAATTAAAAATAATATCTTGTAAAATGACACTCTTTGATCTAACCGCATGGCAATTTTCTAACGTTCAAAGCAAAATTTTTATCGTCGGCTTTCATTTTTTAAAATCTTCTTTTATTCTTTCATGTGTCAACATTATACATTCTTTCTTTCGTTTCATTTTGGTTATAGTAACAGTTGTATTGTCATCGCATTGAAAACATTGAAGTACGCACTAGCACTAGTCGTGGCACTAGTGATCAGTCAATAGTAGGGGTATGACTAAAATATAAGCCTATATCCCGATATCATATTTGGTGGAGCTTTGTATAACAAATAAAGAAAATATGGGTTATTTTTTGTTTTGCATAAAAAAGTTCACCACCCAATCGACACGAATATTTTAGAGCATACAAATTTTCAAATATTTCGATTCAGGTTTCACCATTACAAATATTTCAGTAGAACTGTTACTATTTAGCAATTCATCCTGGTTCTTCCGCCGTGCAGTAGGCCTAAAACAAGCACACAAATCTGTAGATTCAGATATCTGTACTGCTGAAGCTGCACCACCCTGCAGAGTAAGTTGAATGGGAAGTGCACTGCCGGCACGTTTTAAGGTGTTTACAACTTCTGCCTTGTGATCCAAGTTGTCTGTCCAGTTGGTCTTAAATTTTGGATTGACCACTGCTGTCAGCTTTGCCTCTTGATCAGAAAATATAGAATCGAATTGCGCATTGATGCAATCAATAACAGCTCTGGCAAGGGGTTCACACACCATGAGAGAGTGTTTATTTCGCAAAATCATTACCTGTAATTTACCTTTTTAATGGTTAGTGTGGGCAGTAAATAGCCAAATCCAATATTATTTTTTCCTTACCAAATGCCCAGTCCACAACACAATGGATCAAATACTTCAATGTATTCTGCTCTGAATATTTTCTGCTGCGGAGTCAGTCTCATAATGTCAATGTTATCAAACACCATATCAAGTTTAACTTCTAATTCTGGTTTGGATAGTAAACGATGAAATTTTGCAACAGAATCGTAAGTGGAATTCCACCGAGTGTCTACGGGAGTAACGAGATACGTGCCGATTGCCGCAACCAAAGATGAGCGATTTTGTTTGTTCCAGATAGTTACTAACTTTAACAAATACGAATTGCTTAATAGTAACAGTTCTGCTGAAGTAGACGGATATCTTGAAGATAACTCATCAGCAATCTACCCCACCGGCGGCGGAACGAAATATTTTAAGGGAGGGGGGGGCAAGTCAAAATTCAAGGGGGGGGGAGCGGCCCCCCCCCTTGAAAATTTAAGTGGGGGCATGACAAAATATGACCGAAAGACAAATTTTACCTTCTTAATTCAATAATAGAATACAGTAATTCTGTAGCAAGTATTTAATCGATATTATTAAAAAAAAATAATATATTAGAAAAAATAAAAATGAACATTGAGCACTTCTGTCGTCAACTGATTCGTAATGTAAGTTTGTTTAGAAATTTAATAGTGAAATTAGATCAGAAAATTACTGATAATTATAATGGACGATGATGAACATGAAACCGGAAACGGGAAACTCAATAAACAAAAAGTAATTTACGAAAAGATAATAAATAATTGTATTTTCTTTAAAAATTACATTTGCCGTCATTCGGTAGATGACAATGCTTCTCTATACTTATAAGACGCATTTGCTGTCTGTCTGTCTGTTCCCTTAAAACTCAAGATCCAGACAACCAAATAACGTGAAATTTGGTACACATACACAAATTACATGGGGAATGTTCTTAAACAGGTTTCGTTCCATCTCAATGGGTACTTTAATTGTAATTAATTATTTTGGATATCAAAGACATGAAAATTGGCAAACTTTTACCCAGACTTCAGGTTTTACGAGCTTCTCTCCCACATAGCTAACTTACTATAAATAGATCGGTACGGGGAACCAAATATCACATGACTTACTACATTATTACATTCCATTCCTTCATCCATAGGAATTGTCAACTTTTGCTACAGTCATGCCTAAGAGAGAGAGAGAGAGAGAGAGAGAGAAAGGGATGGAGGGAGAGAGGGGGAGGGAGGGATGGAGGGAGAGAGAGAGGGGGAAGGAAGGAGGGAGGGAGGGAGGGGGGAGAGAGAGGGAGGGATGGAATGAGGGAGGGGTAAAGAGAGAGAGAGGGGGGGAGAGAGAGAGAGGAACTGCCAAAAATGTTGTGTATCACATTGCTTTCAGATAAATGTACCATTTTATTGTATGCAAATAAACCCTTTTTTAAACTTCTTACTTTAAATCTTAATTAAACGTCAAATTACGATTCTTAAATAAACAGAAAAACTTATTTTAAACCCGGGCAAAGCCGGGCACTTGCAACTAGTTTTAAAATATGCCACAACAACTCCTAATAATGTGATTACTGTAAAATGTAAATTAATTATAATTTCTTTCAAATATTTAATTTAAGAAAAAAGTTTTAGGGTGGGGGGGGGCTCTGCCCCTATTGCTCCGCCGCCAGTGGAGAATTGTCAGGATATTATGGTGGGGTGAATTGAATTTAGAAAAGGGGGTGTTGTGAGAGATGAGTGAGGAGAGATGTGGTGTTTGGTTTTTAAAAACAACTAGGGAAAATTATAGAGACAACACTTGGAGAGTGAGGTTGTTGAAGGACTGTGAATGGAAGTACTGTCATCTTTTTTGGATGGACTTGAGATATTCTTTTGATTAAAGTGTTCTTGTGTTTTAATTCAACAAATTCTGGCTTGAGTACTTATTTGTGTGGATGTGGTTTTCTATTAATCTGGCCTTGACTGACAATCTTGGTGTCAGAAGTGGAGGACAAACCATAGAGGAGTATTTGTTTTATTATTTTATTAATTGTGAACCTTATTGATTTCGATAATGTCGGATAGTTATGTGGATATGATGGAGAGGTATGTGAAGTTGGGTAAGCAGATGGGCCTCACCGAGAAATCTCTACAAAAAATATGTAGATGAGAAGATGAGAGAGTATGAGGAGAAGGAAAAGAAGAAACGCGCCCATGAAATGGAAATGTTAAGGTTATATGCAAATAATGGCCAATCGCAGCAACCACCGATAGTTAGATATGGACCAATTAATAAACCGCCACCGTATGGCAGTTCATCGGACATTGAAAGTTATTTATTTCAGTTCGAGCTAGTGATAGCATCACAAGAAGAAAATGTTGCAAAATGGCCGGCAATTCTCATATCACTGCTTCAGGGCAAGGCACTTAAAAATATTAAAATGCTGCAAATGTTAAAACCTGAGGAAAGGACAAGCTATGCAATGCTTATAGAAAGGCTTTAATTTTATATTAGGTAAATCGTAGGACACATATTGGAAATTGTTCCACGAATCAAGGCCTGAATTCAACACTGACCCTAGGCAATGTGTTGGTATGGTCAGGACATACCTATTAAACTGGCAACAGTTATCAGGTGTAAACAAGGACAACCCTGATGAAATTATAGAATTATTCATTGTGGACAAGGTGCTGAGGATGGCGGGTCCAGAATTGTTCAATTTTCTGAAGGAGACGAAGGACGCATACCCGGATCTACCACTGTGCAAAGGTACGACACAACAGTTTAGTGCAGCATTAGCAAGTCAACGTTACAGAAGCCCAAACACGACCTCAATTCGGCACAGACGAGAGAACAGGGCATGTTATATATGTGGATCATTGGTTCATCTCGCACGAAACTGTCGTTCCGCAACCCGCACACAACACAGGAATTCAGTGACCTTTCAACAACCACAGGCAGATTACCCGGATGTAGAGGGCCGGAGAAACCGATCACCATCTCCAGTACAGTCCAGACAGAATGATAACACATCTAGACCAGTAGCGGCGGTTCTAAGCCTAAGGGGAAAACTTATTTTTCCCTGCACTGGTAAATAATTGTGTTGCAGAGCTGTTTAGAGACACAGGGGCAGTTAATGTTGTAGTGAGAAGCTAGGTTCAGGACCACCAGTTTTTGCCATACGAGGATGAAATTATACTAGCAGATGGCACGCAAGGGAAATATCCAACGGCGCAAACGCCATTTATCTCAGGCTCTGTCAAGGCAACAGTCATACCTAACCTCGTAGCTGACATAATACTAGGGAACATACCAAATATTAAAGATTGTACGAAAGATGAGATAATTAATTGGATACATGAGAGAAAAATGTACAAAAGAATTATCCTCACTATGGAGGGTGAGAAAGAAGAGTTACCTCACATACCATTAGATCAACACATGGAGGATGATGATAACCAAGAGATTGATGTACCGATAGCCCTTGTACACACAAGTGAGAGACAGTACCATGAGACAAATGACACTGAGGAACCACATTCAGCAGTGAAAGATTTTGGTCCATCGCCTGAAGCGTTCAAAGTCAGCAAAGCCTCTTTTTTAGGCAGTGGGAATCAGTGATCAAACGAAATCTTATTTTGCAATGAGAAATAGTTCTCACAAAAATTACTCCAACTACTGATAGAATACAACTGGTAGTCCCTAAGATTTATAGATACCCAATACTAGTCAGGTGTCACTCCTTAACGCTTGCCGAAAACATGGCAGTGAAAAAAAACACATCAGAGGTTGAAACAACATTTCTATTGGCCGAATATGTCTAATAACACATCAACATTTGTGAAGTCATGCTCACTATGCCAGAGAGTTAACAATATCAGTTCGAAACACACAGCCCCCCTACAGTCAATGGACATCCCATCATTACCGTTCCAAAAAGTGGCGGTTGATATCATCGGTCCACTTGTTAGCCAATCAGCTAGGGGCCATCGCTACATTTTATGGTTGGCCTATGTTCAAGATGGCCAGAAGCAATACCGCTGAGGAATATATCGGCTGAAACAGCTGGATATGCCCTAATAAAGATATTTTCCACGTATGGTTTCCCCAATACACTTTTATCTGACAGAGGGAGTCAGTTCACTGCGGAAGTTACGTCACCGTATCACCCCCCCCCCAATCAAATGGTGTGTGTGAAAGATTTAATAAGACACTCAAAAGTATGCTGAACAAGCTGGTAGATGAAGACAAACATAAGTGGGACAGAACCCTTCCGATGTTACTTTTTGCCCACAGAGAGACACCACATACATCAACCGGATTCTCTCCCTTTGAATTATCATTCAGGGTGAATCTTATAATTCCATTAGCAAATTTCAAGGAAACATTGTTACCACAGCAGATAAACATGTCACCGTATGAACTAGTGATCAACACGAGAGAAGCAATAATAGACTCCTGTAGATTGGCTAAGATGAATACTGAAAGGGCAAATTATTACCACGATATCAAGAATGATAATCGCTATCTCAGGGAACTCAGTGAAAACGACCGGGTTTTGGTGAGGCTTCCACGCAATAGTAAAAGGGGATTAACGTGGCAGGGCCCTTTTCGTGTGATAAGAAGGGTAACTGATGTTGATTATGTGGTCGAAATAAACAAAAGAGAGTCAACATTACATGTGAACTTGCTTAGGAAATTTAACATGCTCCCAGCTGAATGTGAACAATGGATTAAAGATGTTCAGTCCTCGAACAGAGTCGACAGTGACGACAGCCCAGACATTCACGCACCTACAACATCAGCAGAGATGGTTAAGACAGCGGAATTGGACCAAGAAATACCACATGAGACAAAACAGAAGTTTAAAGAAATGATTATTGCCTACCAAAACATAATAACTGATGTCCCTGGCAATACTGATTTGATACAGCATGATATTAAATTAACATTGGAAACACCGATTAGACAGAAGCCATATACTACACCGTTACACTACAAAAAACAGGTCGAGGAGGAAATCTCGAACCTCTTAAAATTGAAATTGATTGAGCATTCCGATTCGTCGTATGCAGCACCAATAGTTCTAGTGAAGAAGAAATCGGGTCAACTGCGCCTTTATGTGGATTTCAGGAAATTGAAGAAAGTACCATCCCAGATCCAGAACCGTTACCAGACGTTGTCGATGTACTGACTACATTGGCAAGTGCAAGCATGTATACACAGATATATTTAAGCAGAGGATACTGGCAAATTAACATTTCACCAGAATCACACCATCTAACAGCCTTTACAACACATTAGGGTCTATTTCAGTGTAATGTTATGCCATTTGGTCTTTTACTAAAATGATGAGAAAGTTACTCAGAGGGCAGAAACGGACCATGACATTCATAAATGATATTTGCATATTTACCAACAACTGGGAAGAACACTTAGTAGACGTAGAAAATATTTTCAGGTTGCTGCGCCAACACAACCTAACCGTATCTCCTTCAAAGATGGTGATTGGAGCTAGACGGATATGATTATTTGGACACAGGGTCGAGAATGGCACGGTTGCACCAATAGATTCCACAGTGACAAAAATATTGGACCTAAGACCACCACAAACCAAAAAGGAGGTACGAGCATTGTTAGGCCTCATATACTTTTATCGGAAATTCATACCCCATTTTGCTGATCTAGTTCTACCGCTAACAGATTTAACAAAACAAGACCAGCCCAACAAAGTCACATGGACAGACGATTGTGATCGTTTGCTAAACATGGTAAAGCTGAAGTTCTCACAGGAATCTATTTTAAGATATCTCGGCCATTCGTCCTGGCGACCGATGCCTCTAGCGTGGGCCTCGGGGCCTGTCTGTACCAGAGATGGGGCACTACAGACCACCCTGTCTGCTACATCAGTAAAAAAACGAACAAGGACAGAAAAAAACTAGGGCTGCTGATTAAACTGTGTTAATTTGCGATTAACGCGTCAAAAAAAATTTGCGATTAAAATTTTTAACGCAACACTTAAAATGCGTTAATTTGACTAAATGCGGAAAGTTCACCAAAACGATAAATAACAGAATTTCACCATTTGAAGTTTAAGTTCCGTTCACTTATTAAGTAGATCTACCACACCCACCCTGCCGCAATTCGCACATACCCTCACCCCCAGGTATGTCGACTGAAGCCCCACTTGTAATATATGATGAAGATGTTTTGGTTATTTAGCCCTTCGGCAAGTAAACTCCTGCTCCCTTCCCGGTCGATGTAAAAAGAGAAAACTTTCATTCACTAGTTTACATTATATACTGTAGTGTATTGGTGGAGGTATAATGAACCCGTTTATAATTAGATCAAAATAACGAGATGCTAGAAATTTTGTATCATCATTTTTTTTGCGCATAATTTTGTATCGTATTTTGATAGTATAACATCTTGCTAATACATCTGTACCCGAGACAGTGGCTGTATTTTTCATAATTATTGTGATACTGAGTTAAATTTTATATATGGCTGTTGATTTACTGCAATTAAAGCGTAATTAATGCGTTAAAAATATGCGAATACATTTTTTAACACAAACACCTAAATGCGTTAAATTTTACCCAAATGGTGTTATTTCAGAGTTGCAGATGAAATAATAAAAATCAGTAAATAACCCAATTCTATAACCAGATCAGACGAGATTTAAAAAAAAAAGGAAGGAAAAAAAACCCGAACACAGAGTGTCACGTTTACATAAATCATATCATCTATATGACCTTGAAACAGTAGGATTGCCATTTCTTAATTCAAACTTATGACCCTGAATGATGCAATTAATGAACATCTGCACGTGTTATAGTTTGATTGACAAGTGTAATGGCTTTGAAACAATGTAACTTGTGGTTGGTAAGTGACGTCATCAACCAATATTAACATTACCCACCTCCCCAAACAATACAGCCACAGTCGGCGAGTTGATGGACAAATTTACTTTTAATCTTCTTTTGAAGTTTTTGCTTTGCACGTCGATGTATATAAATGTTATTCTTGTATTCTTTCAATCATTAACTTTCTTACTATCAACTATTTGTTCAATGTTTTAGGGAACAACAAAAAAGAAATTTTTTTATCGGTCTGTCAGTTATATTAATAAAAAAATATTGTGTAAAATGACACTCTTTGATGTTATCGGTCGGCTTTCATTTTTCATCTTCTGTTCTTTCTTTCCTGTTGACGACACACTTTATAACAAGTCGCGACCCACATGTGAGACTGAGAACAAATGAACAAGGATGGTTACTTGCTCGCGTCAAAAATGAGTCGAACATTTCAAGGTTTGTCTTGTCAAAGACACACACACACACACGCACGCACGCACGCACACACACACACACAAACACACAAAGGTTTAATACTCTATTGCTTAGGCCAAGTAAGTGCGAAAAAATAACAACAGGTTGTTATTATTTTAAAATGACATGTTGATATAACTAAAAAATGTTACAATTAATAAATAGAGTATTTTTTCGATTAAATATGCGTTAATTTGCGATATTTTTTTAAATTATGTGTTAATTTCCATTAAAATTTTTAATCGAACAGCAGCTCTAAAAAAAACTATTCAACAATTGAGAAAGAGTGTTGTGCCATTGCATGGGCTGTAACAAAGCTTGCCAAATATCTGCTAGGCAAAAAGTTCTCTATAAACACTGATCACAAACCACTAGCAGCATTAAATGACAAACAAATACCTAATAGGAAGCTGATTAGATGGTCGTTAATCCTCCAGGACTACCAATTTACCATCGAACCCATACCAGGGAAGCAGAATGTTTTGGCTGACATTTTGTCCCGACAACCCAACTGAACCTTTTATCTGCTTTTGCCAGAGGGCTGACGTTGTGACGGGAGAAAATGAACTATTTAGTTAACGACACTTACATTATTATTTTCATCATGCTTGTAAGTTGTAATGTATTCATGGAAATATATATTGATTTTTTAATTGTAATAGGTTTTGTTTAGAAAAGAGGTTCACACTATTAATAATACCATATGCTTTATGATAGGGAACTATCACTTGAATACTGGGGTTTGCAGCATTCTTGTGGGCAAGGAGTGGGAACTTATAAAGTCGAATTATTGCATCCTATTTATGTGGAACAAATGTTGGATCGTGGCATGAATGGTTCCGAGATTCTGATTTGATATTTTTTTAATACTGTTCTTAAAATTAATGGTGACATTTTTGATGGGTTTAGGGCAACAAAATTTTTCGAAAGGAGGGAAGATATTATGGTGGGGTGAATTGAATTTAGAAAAGGGTGTGTTGTGAGTAATGAGTGATCTGGTGTTTGGTTTTTAAAAACAACTAGGGAAAATTGTAGAGAGAACACTTGGAGAATGAGGTTGTTGAAAGACCGTAAATAGGAGTATTGTGATCTTTTTTTGGATGGACTTGAGATGTCCTTTTGATTAAAGTTTTCTTGTGTTTTAATTCAGCAATTTTGGCTTGAGTACTTATTTGTGTGGATGTGGTTTTCTATTAATCTGGCCTTGACTGACAAGAAGTATCTAACTTTTCACAATTTCGGATAATGTTCTTGAACTGTGGAACCAGATTATTGGTTGTGATTGGCATGACGGCATTTAAATTGCATTAAATATCGATCTGTTCTTAGACTTGTTTATTTTCATACAAGAAAACGCTTGCGCACAAATATTTGTGGACCCAAATAGTGACAAAAGCTTGAAAGCGAAGTTTTTTAGATGTCGAAATGCCGCTGCTGGCAAACATCCATAAAACTCCAGAAGAAGAACTGACTTGAACTTCTCCTCAGGTCAAAATTTGCTTGTAGGTCAAGCAGCTCTAACTGTATATTATTTTCGGTGGTACTTTTTCACAATTCGTGTACACTTTATTACTAATGCCCCTTCCCCCTAGTCCTGATGGGTTCAATTCAGCTTCAATAAACTTTAACACAGGAATATTATGAGGCTGTTCCCTCCACCCTAAAAATTCATCCAGGTTTTTTTCTCATTTAATGAAATATTTAAAAAAAATTGTTTTGTCGCAAAAAAAAAATGAAGAAAACAAGATCGAATTATTGATAAAAGTAGTGTGGTATGTTTATTGACCATTATAATAACAACACTAATCTTGTATAGGTTTAACATTTAAGAATTCACACACTTTTTCTACATTTATGTGTGGTAGCACTGTATTAGAAGTTCCCTTAACCTTAAAGGGCCAATGGGGCAGAAGAAGTGTAAAATTCATATGTTTCTGTAACATCATCATATAAAGGAATTATAATGCCCAGCCACCCTTACTTCCCCAACATAAGTCAGGTCAACAGTTTAGCATCTTCACTGTATTATGAATGTATCACAAAAACTCTAACAGTAAATTATTGAAATATCCATTGACACTTTCAGTTATTAGCAATTTTTTTATATATTTAAAGATAAAATGCTTTGTATGTGGTATAATATAAACCAACATGTACAGTTAACAAAAACAGTCAAGTGTATCATAAGTAAGAAATAGCTTAGTTATTTACTTTAGTATTTGTATTAATAATGCATTAGTGTAATTTATATCTAATTAATAAAATATGTCTTTAAAGAAGTACATCAGGAAGTTATAAAAAAAAAGGATATTTGAGTTATTAAGATTAATTTACAAGCTTTCTTGAGATTTTAGTAAACAACAAAGTTATAAACAGAAAACAATTATGTTATTAAGTTGAACTTATTTCAAATTTTGAAGAAAATTAATTTTTAGAATAGCTGAAAAAAAATGATGACTTTTCAGCATAAAATTGAAATTATAAAAAATAATAATAAAAGAAAATTTCCACTAGCAAGATTCAAATTATACGTATATAGAACTCAAACAACAAGAATAAATATATCCAACTGCAAGTTGGCCAAAGAACAAAAAAATCAAGATTATCTTTCTTGACACTTTGAAATGACCTTTTTTGAATTCCAATAGCACAATGGTGGGTTAAAAACTAAAGCAAATCATCATTTTTTATCAGTGTAAATTTCATCCTGAAATATAAACAGATTTATAGCTTACCACTGTATTAATTAATTATTATTTATTTATTCTTTTTTTTTTATACCAAAGGAAGCTTTACAGATTTAAGTATTTCTATATCTAAAAGATAATTACATTTATAAATGTAGCCAGACTGAGTCAGACAATAAATATATAATTTATATACAAACAAATTTATATACAAAATCTGGAATAGAAATGTGAGGCATATCTAGAAGGATGGATCAAACAGATTTAAAAAACTACAATCATGTTCTATTTTTGTCACATTTAAGATGAATTTATGAGGGTCCTAAGGGTAGAAAAAGGAGAGCTCGCCTGTTTTAAATCATTTTTCTTGTGGATACCACAACGCCCAAGTGCCTTTATTTTCACCAATAAAACTGTAACTATGGTATATCCACTGCAAACTTACAGAATACCTAGTACTTACTAAGGCTCAAACCCAGGATAATCAAATTAGCAGTTTTGTGCTCTACCACAAGCAAAACAGCCACTTTACCTCTAACTTTATAAGCAAAAAAAGTATTAGGAACACTAATATGAGACATTAAGAGAAGACAACACAAGCTAAACAGTAACTTTTTTATCAATAATTTGAGAAGAGTTTATCAACTTTTAAAGATCACATGGTAATATTTAAACTATTCTATTTAAATTATACAACAGCTAAAATGTTTTCTGAAAGTTTACTTCTCCAATGCAAAATATTTGGACTTAACCGATATAGATAGATGAAAAAGCAATGTGTAACACTTAACAAATTTATATTTAGTCATTTAAAGATAATGATTTGATGAATACAAATTCAAGCGTTGACTATGTTTTCCTTTATTCTTTTATTTTATGGATTTAAAAAAAAATATATATGTACAGCTTAACAGCTGTAAAACTCAAAAATATGTACATCACAATTCAGCAATCATTCAACAAGCCCTATGTGTTCAGGCAATATTTTCTTCATATTTGAGGCACACATTTCATGTATAATTACTCAATTACATGCATATAACAAACACATAAAATTACAGAATTCAATGGGAAGAAAATTAGAGGAAGTAAAAGGATTTAACAGAAAAAATGTGATGACACAAATAACTCAATGAATAAAAAACATCTTAAGGAAAGTAATTTAAATATCTTCAGAATACATAAAATTTTATTAAAATTGTTATCCAAACCTAAGTAGGTCAAAACAAAACTTAAAACTTAACATGAATTTTGTTTAAATTGGGGGAATTAATAAAGAACAAAATTGGTAGAATTCAAAAGGTTTAACAATAAATGAGAATTGTTTCATTACTTTCAAATTTTTTTATAAACTCAATGTTTAAAAAAAAACACTGCAAATCTTAACAACCTTGTAAGATTAGATAAAAATAAAATAAATCCACATTAAAAGTTTTATTGGGCAATATATTCAACAGATATATTACATTAGCTACAAATTATATTTGGTTTTAAGTCCAATACCCAGAGCAGAGCCTCACTGATACTGACAGTTTTAAAACTTTGTGACTAGTGTAAACAAAAACATGGGGGTGACTAATCTGACTGTCTTTCCAGACGTCGCTGAGTTGCCTGCAAGAGTAATGCCCTTCTTTTTGACTGCTCATCTTCCTGAGGTTGTATAGCTGTCGAATTAGGCACAGTCTGTCTAATGTATTCATTTGTCTGATCAGTATCTCCCCAGGATGCATCCACAGAGGTGCTGCTGGAGGTAGCAAGGTTCTCATGCATCACTTGATATCGCCTGATAAGAAAATATTTTTGTAAAACAGTTAAGATTGAAATATTGGATGTCAAAAAATATAAATTTCTGAATAAGGAAATTTTTCTTTAATTGCGATTTTGTTAAATTATCAAAGTTTTAGTACAGGAATCTACAAAAAGCAACAGCAGGGAATTATTGGTTGATCAAATAAATATAATTTATCATTTTTTATTTCTCCCTTGAAATATTAATTGAAATCTGTATGTAATGGTGTAAAATAATTTATTATGAAACCATGAAAAGACTCACTTGCGTGCCTGCTCAAGCATTGTGTGTTTACGACTCTCCAACATACTCTGTCTTTCTTTGGCTGATTTTGAAAATCTGCTGCCTGTCGTTGTAAGGCTACTTTCTCTATTGATAATGTTAAAAGAATATTATAAGGTAATTAAGCAAAAAAGACATTGACGCTAATGATACTCAAAAAAAAAAGATGGCATAATTACACAATGGATGAGTGCGTGCTTTAGCTGGAAATATACATTTTTTTAAAGAAAGTTTTTTTAATAAAACAATTAGCAGAGGATCAACATTATTAGATAGAAATGTGTAGCTTTAATAAAAACCTACTCTAAGTTTTCAATACCACTTGATGTGAATTCAGATGATCTTGCAAAGTATTTACAAAACAGGAACTGATGACATATATCTGCTTTTCAATTAACAAAGCAGTCTATTAAATGTTTACTTAAAAATCCAGTTTGTAATTAATTAGGACTACTAAATGTGTCATAATAATATAAAGTAATTAAAATGTCAATAACTTTTTTTGAAGCTTTCATGATTGAAACACCTCAAGTTTAAATGACTATGAATTGCTCACTTAACATGCAAAAACAACTGACAAAACATTGAGTGAGGCATGTATAGAGTTGTATTCACACTGATGATGACATAAAAACTGTCAATTTATATTTTATTATCCATAAAGTTATACGATTAAGTCTCATAACTTTAACCACTAGGAAAATGTTAACATAAGCAGCATGCAAAAAAATACATTTATATACAGCATACATAGGGGGACGGATGGTCGTGTGGTAAAGAAACCGACTGTCAACCTGAAGGTACCTGGTTCGATCTCCGGTGAGGAACAAGGAAATTTTTCAGGTCTTGGCTCAAGTTCCCGATATATCTCCGGTGGTGCCTCCATGGCCATTGCACAATCGGCTATGGTGGGGATGAAAGAAGGGCACCATAAAAACCGTCCCATTAGTAGTTTATAGGATCTATGAGATTTCATCTCATCCTTACAGGGACTTCACACACACAGCATACATAGATATAAAATATCCAAGCACAATAAAGGAGTGGTGTGAATGTCCACACAATTATATCTAATATTAACCAGCATAATTTCAACAAATGGTTTTATTTCTTATTTGATTTCCAATTTTTAGTTAAAATGTAGTCCCTCAGTTTTAAAATATTTTGGATGAAATCATCAGATAACAGTAAAAAAGTAAGTAAAGTTCCTTATGCCCTCAAGGGTAAGATGAAGTAGTACATGTTTCTGCCTCCACAGCATATTTAAGGACTTGAGTCTAGCACTAAGTCTTGTACTAATTTAAATGTTGGTTGACTTGGGTGACTTATAACTATGATCTGGAAAAAAATGCTACTAACTGAGTTTCTTGCTGGTTATTTCTCTCTGATGTTCCTTCTGCTAACTGTATGTCACTATCTAAATTGGTCAAGGGAAGGCTATTTTGTCTTGAATTGTCATTTCCAGCTGAGAAACTGCTAACCTTTAAAAAGAGTAGTACAAAGCACACAAAAAAACTGATCAAATTTCTACTTTTATTTCATGAAATTTTATGTTAAATTGGATGTTAAGAACATATGAATCTATGGTGGACAGAAGTTCTACTTGTAGCTTAATTTAATTTTTTTTTTATAAAAAGACAACAAAAAACCAGACATTTCATATTTTTTTATAAAAGCATATCACCAAATAAAAATTAAATGTTGGGTGAGTTGGGTGACTTTTATAGAATTATGACCTCAGATGTAGTTGAAGAACCACTGATGCTACTGTGGCTATCAGTCCTCTGATGTCCTGAACCAGCTATAGCAAGCTGGAAAAAAAACCACAGTTCAATACTTTTAAAAATTATTATTGAATAATTGAATAAATATTAAAAAAAAAAACAACATTGTAAAAAGAAAAAAAAAAAAAAATTCTTATGGACAAGGAAAAAAAGAAATAATAACACTAATCTATGTATAATATTTTCAATATCAAATTGTGTTGAATTGTCTATTAGAGAAACATTTTTCATATATTGGATAAATGTATTTCAAACATGTGACCATGTGATACCATCACCATTTAGACAACATTTGCTCAAGTTTATGTACTAGAACTAGTTTTTGTTTAATATAACATGTGATGTTTTCCCACCTGTAGCTATATTTAATTGATAACTGAAATTTGACTCACTCTGACACACACAAAAAATCCATCTGAAAGTGAATAATTTGCAGGCACATGGATTTAAAAGTTTATGTGCAAAATCATGGAAACTATAATTTGGGTGCAATGATACAGTAATGTGTATTAATTTGGTTATGTAAGTATTATAGATCAAAGGACAATAAATAAAATTACAAGCAATCTATCTGTTTATTAAATCAGTGTTAGCTGAATTTTTTAATGAATTTTACACTTAACTTCTCCAGAGGGGCTTAGGAAATAACTTTTATATATGTTTTCATTAAACAGGGCTGAAATTCAACATTTGTCCATTCCTAAAACTAAGTTGGCTAATATAAAATAAAATTTTAAAAATAATTTAATATTTAGTTAATATAATAAGGATTAATTTCAACTCATATATCTACCAGGTTTAGTTGTAATACAGTACAAAACTGTATAAAATACCCTTAAATATTTTATCCCTATCGCCAACAAAATTTTAAGAAATATTTATACTTGTCTATAAAAAAAGTATAATATTAGTCTCAAAATTAACATTTTAATTGTAAGCAATTAAAAGTTACTGTTGGGTCTAAATTTGTGTTGTTAATAATACTTCATGTGATAAACAATATTTAAACTAACCTGCAGACATATCTAACAAATTATGTACTATCTACAGATTATTTACATAAAATTCTCACTTAATAGCCTAGCTAAACATATCAGTGCAATGTGTAAACACTCTAACTTGAGTTAAAAACTTCAAATTTACATTATTTCTGAACATTTAATAATAGCTGTAGCTACTTGCATTCACATACAATGTTTTCATTCACCTTCTTAAAAATATTGCTGAACTCTTTATTGTTAATATTGTTTGAATTGCCACCAGCTACTGACAACATGTATTATCATCATTATGGATTTCCTCTATATGGTGATCTTATGTGTCTGCACATGCATGAGGTCAGTTAGGACAGAGGTTTTCAACCTGTGGTCCGCGGACCCCTGGGGGTCCTCGAGGAGCTTCAAAGGGGTCCGTGGGCAAGTCAAGGAAAGTAGTGATTTTTCTTGTATAAAGTATTGCTTGGTTTGGTTGATTGGTTAGCTTTTAGCAAAACAAAAATGCTAGATATGTCAATGTTTCAGGAACAGACAACAATGTGTAGAATTGAAAACGTCGCTGGTATTTCCTTATATTTTCGCCTGAAGTCTGAACTAGACTGCATACTGCATATACTTACTGAGCTCTGACATCACTGTTAAAACACCCGAATCTGCGCAAGCGTGTGTATTGTTGATAAATACATGTAGTCTGGTTAATCAGTGGTTTCAATTATTATAAACCTAGACTGGCCTAGAAACGGTGCGAAATTCTAGCGATGAACCTATTATGCTGTTCTGTTTTCATGTGACTTGCTTATGTGACAAATACTTTTTAAAATATTAGTAAACAATTCAAAATATTTGATAAGATTTGTATTTGTTTTACCATAGTAGTCGATTTAATTTTAAAATGAGAATTTTCATCATCAGAATGTGTAATATTTTTTTTAGATAATTACCTCCTCTAACTCTCTCTACTCTAAAACTTTGTCTCTATTTTTTTTCCCTGTGAGATCTGAGTCAACGGGACTAAACTGTTGTTTGTCATGTGTTTATCAATATTTGTATAAGTAAACTGTCCAAGGCTAGTAGAATGGATAAATTTGTGAAGAGGAAAACTGACCAGAACCTGGAAGATTCTGATGATCAAGCAGCCAAAGACGAACGAAAAAGAAAACGGTGCAAGTATTATCCAGAGTATATACCATTCGGCTTCAATGCAGTGGTAACCGATGCTGACCAACTTCTTTGTGTCGTGTGATGCAAACATTATTGAACGATGCGATGAAGCCTGCTAAATTGAGGCGCCATTTGACCACAGTGCATTTGGAATTTGCCAGTAAAGCGAAGGAATACTTTGAGAGGCAGAAAGAGCTCTATTTGAAACAGAAAGGCAAACTGATGGTCTGCACTACTGTGAAGGAGAAAGCTCTTCGAGCGTCGTGTTTGGTTGGAAGCATTACACAATTGCAGAGGATTTAGTTATACCGGCACCAGTCGACATGTGCGAAGTCGTTCAAGGAAAGGAATACAGTAAAAAACTGGAAGCCATTCCACTGTCGGATAACACAGTGAGCAGACGAATTGCCGACATTTCTGAAGATGTTCGCTGCCAACTGTTTGCACGCCTTCAGCATATCAGACTCTCGATTCAGCTTTACGAAAGTACAGACATTACGAATACAGCCCAATTGTTGGTTTACATTTGATACTGCTAAAAAGGTGAAGTCCTTGAAGACTTTTTGTTCTGCAAGTCGCTGCCGTGGTGCACAACCGGTGCAGAACTTTTCTGTATTCTTGATGCATTTTTTGAAGAATCAGGACTGGCCTGGACACTATGTGTTGACATGTGCATGGACTGCGCTGCTGCGATGACTGGTCGTAAGTCTGGTTTAGTCGCACGAGGGAAACAAGCAGGCCTTGGCGGCAAAGGACATGAATGAAGATCTTGCCGTAGTGCTAAACAGGACAGCCCTACCACTGAACAGAAAACTGTGTAACAGACATACCACTAGAATAAATATTAGGTGATTGTTTCATTTTTTTTAATAAATTGCTATTTCATATGTGAAATGACTTGTACATGTTTTGCGCGTCACTTATGCTAGGCAGAATTTAAGAGTATAATTTAAGACATATGTGCTGGGCACCTTGGGCTATGGGGGTCTGCCACCAGGGCTTGGAGTGTCTATGGAGTCCGAAGCATAAAAAAGGTAGAAAACCTCTGAGTTAGGATACCCCAATATGTCATAATTTTGATATTTCATTTATTTATGAATGGAAATTTTACCAGCATTTGTTTAAATTTTTATAAACTGTTATTGGTGCATAAAAAGAACTTAATACATGAATTAAAAAAAAAAACGGCTTACAGGTGGTACTATTATTCTGCCTTCTAAAATATTATCAACTGTGAGGTCCACTGATCGTGTCAAGCGCAAGTCTTCTGTTATGACTGACAGAGGAATGTGGGGGAACATGGCTTGAACATCACGAGCCTTTAAAAATAAATAAACAACATACATTTTTTTAAGTAAAGTGAACAAAAAATGTCTTTAAGAAATGTCTCCCAGGATTAAAATTATTTATCTAAAAAGCAAACAAAATATATTCAATGTGTAGAAACAGTTTGATAAACAGATGAAATTTATTATCTAGTATATTTGAACATTTTATCTACAGTATAAATTCCAAAACAGAATTATCAAACACAGCAAAACAAGTACCATTATCAAGACAAAGAAAATGGGGAAAGATAGGTCATTGACTAAGTCACAAGGCAGGCTCTGGAATGGGATCTACCACATAAGGGACAAGCAAAGAGAAAGAGGAATTAAAAAAAGGTACACTGTATTTCATTACCATATTGTCTAACTGTGAAGTTTGTGTGGCATGAGCTTGTTGACCAGGTAATAAATTGGTATGAGTCACTTCCACTGAAAAGCTTGGAAACCAACTGACATATCTAGAACCTTTTAAAAACAAAAGAAATAAGCTTGAGTACTTTAATAATTACCTAGTGTTCAGAATGAATGTAAACATAATCAAGCAATTAATGAATAACAAAGTTTTATTGTCATTTTATGTAGGTGTAGATTAACTAAAACAAGCAATTAAGCCTGTTCCATTCTGGACACAGGACGTGTTAGCGCATTTTCATGTTATGTATCAGTACGTTTGTTAGCTTTCAGTAAATATTTGTAAATTTTGGAAATGTTTATAAATTCAATTTTGTAATGTAAAAAAAAATATTATAAAGACGTTTCTTTATATTTGAAAAAAAAATATTTTATCTTAAATCTAACTACAAGTGGTTTGTGGTTACTGAAATAGGACTCATAATTGAAAACATTCGAAATTGTAGTCATTTAATCGTCCGAAAACTCCGTCAATTGTTGCATAGCTCTGATACTTCCAATTAAACTCAGAAACACAAGCTTACTATTTCATTTGATGAGTTTCTTAATAAATCTTGGTGAAACTACGTGCTGCAGTATTTCGCACCAAATGAATGGGTTATTGAACGTACAAGGTGTATATATAATATATAAGCCCCTTAGGAGCCCTGAAGCCCGGCCCTCAGAGGTCCTGTCGCGAAATGAACTTTTGATGTACACATGGCAGGCCATGACCTACAAAATGATATATACATCATGGGTCTAGGGCTTATAGTTGCTGAGATATAGGCGCTCCTTTATTAATATAGATTATACAGTAAAAAACAGTACTAAGCCCCCTTTTACGGCCCTCAGAGGTCAGATCGCGAAATGGAAAAAAGTCATTTCTTGGCAGGCCAAGACCTACAAAATGATATAAACATCATGGGTCTAGGACTTATGGTTGTTGAGATCTAGGGTGATGACGGACGGACAGACAAAACGGGGACAATAGAGCATTTTTTTTTGAAAATGCTCTAAAAAAAAGCATTATGCTGGGTTCTGACAATATATAAACTTTAAATTATTGATATCTTCCACACATTTTTTTTCGCTTCTTAAAACAAGTACATTGTACATTTATTAGTGATGGTACAGCTAATGATGCTCAATGAAGTGGCAAAATAAACATTTAAATGCTAAATATAAATGTATCAGGTTTTGTACTTATGAAATCAAGTTATTACTAATAAATCCTAAGCATTTAATATCCTTGAAAATACTTTGAGATAGCAATAGTGTCTATGATATTTAATGAAAAAAATAAAATTTTCATATGTTCTATAAGGAATACCTACATAGATTATTCTGAATTGAATTGTTTAAAACAAGCACAACCAAAATGCAGTAAGTATACATAACACAAGAAAGTTTTAAGTCAAATAAATGAATACCAGCTGACCATCAAAGTGAAAGAAATGATTAGTGGTTGCTGGATTGACAGGTGCCACTATAGCATCCCCCATGTTTTGTGCTCTTGGAGCTCCTGCATTCCTCCCTTCCCTTTCATTAGTTTCACTCAGCGCAGTCCGACATGTTGGACAGGAAGAATCCTGCTCTAACCATGATCGCAAACAGGAACTGAATTTTAAAAAATAATAATAAACATAGCTTGTAACATTTCAAAAGAAATGGACGTCTTTCTAAATTATATCAGACGACACATCACTTTCATATATTTATTTGCTGCTGGATGGAATAGGGAGCCAGAGGGGCACTTTTTGTCATATTTAGTCAAAGGCCCCAGATTCCTGACCGCGGCCATTTCCTATCTTAAAGTATAATTAGCTTGACTTAAAAAATTACAGTAAACACCTAAATTTGCACATTGTGATAACATTCGCAAATTTTTTACTCCATAAGATGCAGACTAGCTTGTTTTTACATACATCATGAGCAGGGCCTATGCAAGAAGACAGGCTGAATCATTTTCAACAAATCTGGTCCTTTTTTTTTGGGAAGAAAGGAAAGAGAGTGCCCCCCCCCCGGGGTTTGTCATTGCCCCAAATTTTCAGGCAACGATCTTGTGTAGTACTATAGTAATTCATGTCTGCTAAACTTATATCCTTGATTAGTCAAATTTTACAAGTTTCTGTTTAAAGACTAAGTAATATGGACACCCATGTAATTTAAGAACCATTTATTGAAAAAAAAAAAGCCCCTTAATGCTACGTAATTATCAGTCTTGAATTTAATGGAAAGTTTATTTTTCAACACACACCCTTTTTTTATGGATTTACCTCCCTTTTCTTAAGGATTAAGGAGAAAAAAGAGGCTTTGGTCTTAGAAGATAAAAGGTCAATGCATAGATATCTAACCAATACAAATAGTTTACTTATGAAAGAGATGTCCACAAGGTAGTTTTCTTGCTGTTTCCATTTTTTCCCAACATATTGCACAGTCATCAGAGTTCTGCTCTAAATCTTCTTGTGTAGCCATAGCAAACCTTTATGGAAAAATCAATGGCTTAACATTAATCAGAAAACATTCCATCAATAAAACTTTCTGATCGATTAATAAAATAACACTCACTTTGACTCCATTTCCTTAACAACTTTCAAATAATTCTTATGCTTTTTAACACGTCGCTGGAACTCGTAAAATAAGAATCTCAACTGCATACAAATGACCAGGCTAGCCATGCTTAAAAAGATGTTTCCATACAGCTAGAAGAAAAAAGCATAAATGAGAAAATGTGCGACTAATTATGAGCCAGGAATATGAAGGTCAGTAATACAGCCCCATAGTGTTCCAAATATGATTTTTTTTAATATAATTTATTGTTTGATGGAAACAAATTGTCAATATTGATTCATTAACATAATAAAACATACCAGCATATGCAGATGGTGAGCAAAGTCAACAGAAAGTGCTACAAGTTCAAAAATCAACTCTGTATAGTAGATATATACTGCTCTTGATTCCCATACACCCTCCAAGCTCATGTCCCACAACTGAATAACATATCTGAAACACAGATTAGGATCTTATTTCATTGCAGACACATTTTTTTTTAATCTGAACAATAAAACAATTTTAATTAGCACAGTTTTTAGGCTTATTATATGGCACGGGTGGCCTAAAGTGGCTTTAAGAGCTACATACATCCTTTTTTTCTATCAACATCTATTTATCTTTCAAAATATTGATGTACTAATGTTATAAACATAAGTGTACCTGTTGTGGTATTTTCAGTACTCACCTATGTAAAATATACTGTATTAAAAAATATTTAAAATTTGCTTATCATGCTTTCAAGTACTTAAAATTAATGAATTTATCACACCATATACAAGCTCAAGAAAAATTGTATATTTAATTGATCTATACCAGAGAAAGTAATTGGTCCACTTCTGTCACAGATTAGCACACAGAATTTATCTTAATGGAAATAGCTTTATTATGTAAAAAATACATTGGAATATCTTAGAACAGGGTAGCCAAGTTTGAGATCAAGGAAATAGCTCTTATGTGACATAGATCAAACATTTTGACAAACAATGCCACTGTCCCACCCATTTTCCAACGGTATGAGACCACCCAAGCCTTTCAAACAAAAAGAACAGAAAAAAATAGCACGAAAAAATAATTATCTTATCTCATGAAATTATTTTGGCAAATGGCACTTGAGGGAATGCTAATAATCAAAAACTGTATTCAAAATTCCCTAAAAATATGCCAATAAGAGTTTTTTTTTTGACAAAATATGCGCTAACTTGAAAAAATCAATGAAATATGCATTTATATGATAAATAAAAATTGTCATATTGAGTTCAGGGTAATGGCAATATGGTTTCAATTGATACAGAAATAAATATCCAAGCCCTAGTGCTGAAAGATCTAGCAGTAAGTTTAAATTTGAACCAGCTCATTTCCTTAGCGTATCTTTGTTAACTTTCTCATGCTATGAAAACAAATTACAATTTTTAGAAGTGAGGGAAAGAAAGTTGATAGATGAATTGTAGCGAATAAATGACAACTAAAACACACAGGACAAAAATATTTATTCCAAAGATGCTTGTAAAACTCAAAGATGTCAATGGAGTGATTTTTTTCTTTAAACTTCTTACCTTACTACAACATATAAGCATTTCAGGATTAATAATAGGCTCTGGAAAAATAAAAAAGAGAATTAATAGGGACTCATTGATTAAGATAAACAGCCACATTGATAAAAAAAAAAAACAATTATTATCTTTTATGAAATTGTACTTAAAAGATTTTTAGAATAACCAGTCTATTACAGTGGGTATTCGGTTAAAGAACTTAATCCTTTCCACAATTATGTTCGCTATCCAAATCGTTCGTAAACCGATCATCGATTTACCATATATGTTAATGGAAATTCGATTAATTCGTTCTACAGATCCTACAAATTTAATTTTTTAAAAATGTCATGTACAAGTATAATTTTTTAAGTAAGTCTATTTATTACAAATTTAATACATGCTTATTAATCAGTTCTTTTTCCTTTTTTTGGGCGTTAAAGAACATGTCCAATATCGAGTGTTTTTCTCTCTCCTTCAGAACTTTCAGGAAATGATGGATAGCTACGTCGTTGTAGAGATCAGCAACCATATCGACATCAGCTTGGTTTGGGTGCCATTTTAAGACCGTTGCACTGACTTCCTCCCACTTCTTCAAAAGATCTTTAATGAAAGATCTCCTTTTAAACTTAGCAAACCAGCGAGTGGTAGCCTTCAATTCTAGATTTTCAGAGGACGAGTGTGGAGTTTGTTCTTTCAATTTCTCAAAAATTTCTCTAGCCTTCTCTTGAATGATGGCCATTCTAGTTACATCTCTCTTTATCTCCCGTGTATTTATCCAAATTAAAAGCAAACTCTCCATCTTTTTATGGATGGCACTATTTTGCTTCTCACATGTAATTTTCGTTACTCATTTAACGGCTTGAGTCTTCTTGATGATATCTTTTTTTAGCTAAGATTGATTGTGCCTACTGTAGACCTGTTCAAGCAGTACGGCCTAACAACATCAGTCGTTTTTGGTCCACTCTCTACTTTAGTAATAATCTCTTGCTTGGTTTTCATGGTGAGCACAGTTATTGACAACCCACTCTTTTTAGTCCCCATATTATTGTCAAATTTTCAGGGTTTTTTATAAGGCATTTAGAGAAGCACATACGAAAATCACAAGGACAGAAACCAACTACAGATGTATGGTACACAATTGACAACGTGTCGTCGCACACTATCGTACGAATCTAACGGTGCTGCCTCACTGCTACACAGTATGAATGATGACGTGCCAGTGCACGCACACATCCATTTTCAGGACAAATCGAGGACGGTGTCGGGTGTTCCGAGAGCCGAGACGTTTTCGTTAGAATAAGTTTTTGTTCGCTATCCGGATTTTGTTCGTTGTCCGAACAAAAAAATCTTTCCTGAAAGTGTTCGTTGTCCGATTTGTTCGCTCTCCGAACAGTTCGTTAACCGAATACCCACTGTATATATTTTTTTACTTATTCTTTTAGTATTATTGATACTGAACAATTATTATTATTTTTATTACTAGCTTTACCCTGCATAACCTTTGCATAGAGTTATATTCCCTTAGGTTTGATCAGTAGGCTAGTTTATTTCTGGTTTCGGACAGACCAGATTTTTTCATGATTTATATTACTATTGATTACATTTGATGATTTTAAACTAAAATACTGTTACATTAATTCTTTACTTTCGATTTAACGTAGAACCCACACAGTTATTATTTATATAGATTATCATTTGCTTAAGGAATTTTCAGTGATACATAATATTTAAAAGAAAAAAAATAATTCAACCATTAAATTCACTTTTCCATAAAGTGAAATGAAAAATGTTTCTGAACAAATAAAAATGTAATTTTTATAATGAGTTTTAGATTTTTAATAACTTACCAAAGTAATGCCTGCAAAGTTAGATAACATTTTTTTACTAGAACAAATATACAGCAGAGGAAAATAAAAATTCTTACCTCTGCAGCAAGAAATGCAAATATGGTAAAGCTAATGTTGATCCCCACCCAGAAACATCCAACTAACACTACTACACATGTCAACCAAATAATCATCAATAATGAGAGCAGTTTGATGTGGGCTGAACGTGGTGTAGCAGGAGAAAATGATAACTGCAATAGTTAATTGTAATCTTCATTAAAACATTTCTACAGGCATAGAAAAAATAAAACTTTGAGTTATATAAATTTTATACTTGAGACAAAGTTTTACTTCAATTGACTTACATATTCAAACCTGTCCTTAGATAATTGAGTAAGCAGGTGTAAAAACCCTAAGCCGGAGAACCAGGCTAGCCACAGAACTACTTCATCCATGCTTTGAACATTCATTACTCCAAAGATAAAGATGAATTTGTAGAAAATGAAATTCCAGAACTTGTCTTTTAAATGCTAACATTTGAATACAAAAATGAAAAATCTGTAGGCAATAACCAACAATAAAAAAAAATTTGTTAAGTAAATAATTTTATCCTACACTAGAATCAATATAACTAACCCTATAATCAACGTGTTCATTTTTTTTCTTCTGGAAAAATCTATCATGCAAAGTAATTTTAAGCATTAAATTAATATATTTTCAGTATCCAATAAACACGATTATGTTTGTGATGCATAAAAAAATGTGTTCTAGTAACAACAAAAATAAATTGTCTTAAAAGAAAAAAATTCATGAGAAAAAAATGCAGAAATCATGTATTATATTACCTGTTTTTCAATGACTCTCAGCTCCCCAAATATAATATTCTGGATCAATTTACCTAGCAGGATAAGCAAGCAATAACAACTATTAACTAGAGTCTGTGGAAAAAAAAAAATTCAAATGTAAATTAGCTATTGGTTATTTTTAAAGAAAATATTAGGTTTGACTTATGCAATTGCATGACTCCCCCCCCCCTGACAGTCAATGTTTTAGTAATTCATATATATTGAAAAGTTTCCTATTTAATTGTGGTTTTGTATGACACATTTACTAGGGGCTAAGGTGCATTTGTCATAGCACCTATTTGATTGTCCATTATTTAATTTTAGGGGGACTTTTTGAACAAATCATTTCAATAATCTGTTGTCATCCTTTTCCAGGGTAATAATTTTTTTGTTAATAGTTCAATAAATTAACGCTATTGTTACTCGACCAGCAAACTGGAATAATAATTTTTTTTTTCGCCGACCAGCAATAGATGTGCACATGCACGACTAGACAGACTCGGACAGCATATTATTGCATATTTTTTGTTTTTGGGGCTAGGGTTAGGCTTAGGAATAGGGTTAGATTAATTAATTGTTAAGATCTGATCAATTATGCACACTCACAGATGCAGGAATGTGTACTTTTTCAACAGATTTTTTTTGTGCTAGCTGAGTGTTATTTTGTGGGAGATACACATGTATTATATTACCAATTGTTATTTATATAAGACCAATAAAAATGAATATTTCTTGAAACTAGTTTACATTTTGTGCTTTTGAATAAAAGACTAAAAAAATATAATTTCCCGTATTAAACTCAGCAAATAGTGAATCCATTTTATTAAAAGAATACAAGCGACATTAAAGCATTACAAAGTCTCTTAACTGTAGATGGTTTTCAAAAAAAAAGACAGTACTTACCCAAATACACCAGGTTTCAACTCTCATAATATAAACCATATTTAAAAAGTGCTGGTCTCTATCATAGGGCAAAGTTATATTAGCCAGCTCAGGAGGTAAACCTAATTCTTCCTCCACCTGACTATCTGGGTTAAAGTTCAGTATAGTATTAACTGTCTGATGGGCATAAAATGCAGCAAGGGCTAAAAGCAGGATGGAAAATGAAATGTACGTCTGAAGACTTGGCAAAGGAAGGCGTTCTAGAATAAGTGCAGGCATTGTGATAACTAAACTCATTCACAACTCAGTGATGTTTGCTCTGTAAAAAAAAACAACTATTTCTTAACTGATAATAGAATTTATATTCGGAAGACATTAAGAAAAATAAAATCAGATCACATTTTTGCTAAATCCTTATCATCAATCGTGTAAGAGTACAGACATTACAAAAAAATAATAAAATGAATAAAGCTCATGCACATCTAAAATAAATGTAATTTTTAGTGAGAATCTAATATATGATTTTTATTATAATAAATTCAAAGAACATAATACTTCTCAACATATCTATAACATAGCCAAATGTCCCTTTTTTCAGTACATATTTAGTATTTTACATGGTTTAATAAAATTCATGTGATACTAATAACAAATAAAAAAAAAAGATGCCAATATGGTGATATCCTGCAAAAGAAATGCTCAGTGAAATGAATACCACCACAAGCTTATCATGCACAAGACTGAGAACAAATTAGTTTCCCACAACTACCTAAACCAAAAAAAAATATCACTTATTAAATTTTGAAAATTGACTGAATTTGGCTAAATACGTCTCAGATGAAGATAGATCATGATTTTTCTCAAATCAAGGACATTTTTTCTGCGTCTTTTATCCAGGCTTGTTGAGCCGGAGCCGAGAGCCGCTACTTTTTGCTGGAGCCGGAGCCGAAAAAATCTGGCAGCTCCACGGCTCCCGAATGTTTTTTTTTACAGCAGAATTTTTTTTATAGCTTTAAAATTACAAATTTGTTTGATTGTTTCCCTCCTACAATTTGAAATGTTGTCATATTTTACGAACGCCACAACAGTAACATGCACATCACCACAAGAAATCTTTAATGGGGAATCGTTTTGTGTTCGTTTTAAATCTTGTTTACCCTCCGAAATTTTTTTAATGGCATGTTATTTTGTTATATATAAAGTTAAAACAGTTTTATTTCATAGAATAATTGTATCAATCATTTAAAATAAATTTTTACTACGATGACAAATGCGTCATTTTGTATTATTATTTGACCGCGAATTTGTAATAGACTAAAAACAAAATGGTAGCTTTCTGTATTTAACAATTTTATTATAAACAGAATATCTGAAATAGACCAGATAAATTTAAAAGGTTGTGGCTTTTTGGACCCGTATCCCAATAAAATTCGATTGTTATTCGGACCCGTGGCAAATATGCACTAAGCTTAGCTATATTTAAACTTTATTAGACAGAACCCGAAAAAATAATAATACAGAGTCCGCTTAGTGAAACCCTAGACACTGAGTAACGATTAAATCATACAATTCAAACAATTATTAAAAAAATAAACAAAAAACAATAATAAAGTCTATGTATAGCTAAGCTAAGTGCATATTTGCCACGGGTCCGAATAACAATCAGACTTTATTGGGACGGGGTCCGAATGAAAATCTGAGTTTATTGGTACCCGAGTCCAGGCCCGTAGCCAGAGGGGGCTAGGGGGGGCTGAGCCCCCCTTCCCCCGTTTATGACCTGAGCCCCCCCCCCGTGCATGATTTGAGCTTTTTGACAAAATTTTAATAATAACGGCTATAAAACTCAATCATTTTGTTCAATTTTGTATTAGGGGCCCGGACTGGGCTGGCCAATCAACTTTTGAAAATATTAATATCAGCACCGGGGCCCGTGTCATCCCTGCCCAGGGACCCGAAATTTCTGTCGGTGGGCCTGTTCGCAACCTTGTAATAGTTTTATATATTGATATCCACTGAGGACAACTAGCAACCTTAAATAAGTTAATAAAATAATATTGACTTCTGACTTCACTTTTATACATATGTATAATAAAATAATAAAGTACAAACTCCGTGATTTCTGAGTGATGTTATTTAATTTGCAAATTTACTTTTTAGCAGAATTAATTTTATTTTAAATTGAATAATTGCGACTGGTCGATTTGTTGTTGATAGATCTGTTCTTTGTTTTCAATATTTTATAAGAAATATCACACAAATAGCTAAGCTATATTCGTGCATCTTTCTCGTTCTTCCAGGGTTGTACGTTTAACCAACAGTATAATGATATAAATCAGGTATCTATTATGTAACAATTGTGTAGCAGAACAAATGGTCAATATATTTATAACAGGATTCAGAAATTGCTCAGCCTCAATAAATTTTTATCATTTAAACTCTTTACTATTTAAATTATTTTTAACAAAACTGCAACATGCCATGCATTATTGAAACGTAGTTAAAATTATATATTTCTAATTAATAGCTAAACAATCGGTACTAAAATGCACCATTCCAGATATGGAACTGCAAAAAATGTCTTGGGGAGGGGACTCACTGAGGTCCCCTCCCAAAACCCCTCCTCTCCATTCGCAAGCTTTCGGCGCTTCGCACCTCCATCTTCGCCCCCCCCCCGAACATTTCTTCTCCCACCAGGGGCGGAATTATGGGGACATCATCATTAAATTATCGAAATATTTTTTTGTTCAAAGACCAATTTTCAACAATGAAAACAGTTTCCCCCCCCCCCCGGGGTCAATGTTTTGCCCCCCCCCTGTCAAAGTTGTCTAGTTCCGCCGCTGTACCCCAGAATCAGTTCTTCGGCACCCCCCCCCAGCCGAAAAAAAATTCCCCCCCCCCCAATGCAATAATCCTGGCTACGGGCCTGCCCGGGTCCGAATAGTCACTTCGAATTTATAAATAATAAATATAAATACTGAAGTCTTTAAAATATTTTAAATAATGTATCGTTTTACTATTGGCTAATTTGATCATTGAAATAACTTTTTAGTACTTATGAAAATGGCGACTAGTGAAACCTCGATCGAAAATAATGATACGTTTCTGGATGCACTGAAATGGTTTGTTTTTAGTAAAACCGACAATGCGTATATTTTTCAAGTTCCTGACTATGGGGGTGAACGCGGCAAAATTTGCATAACTTTTTATCAGCGGGATGTTAGCGTGGAGCAATTACAAAAATTTTTGTCTCGTGTGATACTATCTTAATAGGGAGCCGGAGCCGTCAAATTTGTGGGAGCCGGAGCCGAAAAAAATATGGCGGCTCCGCAAGCCTGCTTTTATCTTTACAGGTGGTTGAAAGCCCTATTACTGCAGGACAAATTTTTGTAACTAAAACTGCATATTGGATCTGTGAAGTGTGAAGCTCTCACTTAATCTTTTAAGTAATTTTCTCATTTATCTTATTTTTTGACAATCTGAAATGGATAACAAGTATAAGAAATGTTTTTTGGTAGTGTATGTTTGGATCATTGTACCTCAAGAAACTTATATGTGCGTGGTTCATGTGATTGTGTGATACATTGGAGGTTAGGGTTCATTCCTCATGATGACCATACCGTATCCTACCAAACTATCATATACATATGGCTTGGGTTCATAATAGCGACTATTAAAACAGTGACTGTCAGTTGAGTGACTTTACACATTAGCGACAGTTTTAAAACAGCAACTGTCACAACAGCAACCACATGATAACGATTGTATTAAAAGAGCGATTGTCATAATAGCGACAAAGCCATCAGATAACTGACAACAGCTGAAAACACACAAACACATACATACAACTGCTCATTAAAAAAATTCAAGGCAAAAGAAATTAAAAATTACATTTCATTTATTCTCATTGATTTAAATGAATTGAAAATAACATTTTATTTGAATTAGCTACATACGAAGTCACATGATTTAAAAAGCTGATTTAAAACAGGATAGAAATAGATCAAAGACAGAACAAGAAAACCTTCATGGCTTATCATGTCACTTCCTTAATTTGATTTTATAACTTCCGTTGTAAGGCATGGTTTTTCAAAACTAAAAAACTATCAACTCCATTGTTTCAACCCTGTCTAGACTCTATCTCTTAACTCGTCATCTCGTAACTAACTAATAAGTCCCAATCAGGCCATATTTATACCTCTAACGCCCGCACCTTTATTACTCTACTTACATCACAGTCTACTTCCATATTGCTTTTCTGTTCTAATCTCTCTAAGGAGCGTCACCTGATTAACATCCGACGTCCCCCCGGTCTAATTCTAGAGTCGTCCCACCTTAACTGTTTTACAAGTCTTATTGTTTTCTCCCCACCCTCTCTTAAGTCGTTTATTTCACCATTACTCATCTTAATCCTAATAGCTAGACATCTTTTATATCACAACATCGAAGGGAATAGTCTTTGGTCTCTGAGCCCAACCCTATCTCCTAACAGTGAGTGTATCTCATTCTGAAGTTGACAGTAAAGTCACTATTATAATTCAGACAGTCGCCCTTTTGAAGGTAGCCAACCTGATTATGTCGCTCTTGTGAAGTCGCCATTATGACAGTCGCTATCATGCCGAACGCCACATATGGCATATGTTTTTTAAAAATTATTCTTATCATCTCCATCTTATTATTTAATTATTATCTCTTAAAATATGTACGCTTGCAAAAAATAATGCTTCAAGATATTTTTTAATTAATTATAAATAATGATATTCAATTCAAAGACTAAACTATAATGTTTTTAATTAATGATGGTATTAATGAGGTTAGTATCACAGGATACTTACTTTTCTTTCTCATTAGACCATGTTGAATTAATTTTGACAATAAATAATATTATAATACTAGCTGTACCCTGCAAAGTCTTTGCATTATGATAGACTATTGTTCAGCTTTGATACAAATTTTCTAAATGAAATTATGAACGAAATTAAAAATCTAATTAGTTGTTGTTTCTTTTCCTTACAACATCCTAAAGGATAAATTATTTCAATAAAAAAAAATTTGACAAAGAGATCTAATTAGTTGTTGTTACTTTTCATTAAAACAATCAAAAGGATAAATTATAAAAAAATAATAATGTTAGTGAGAGGAATCAAACCCGGAAAGCCAGCATAAAAAAAGGCAAGTAAATTAGCCATTCTGCCACCACGTCATGTCATTAGTGGTTTATTTTATTACAAGCCTATTAAAGATTACTGGATTATTTTGCACTTCCGCTTGACTTAGGACTATATAATATTATTTTGTAATTTAAAATAAATCAAAGCACTATTTATTTTAAAAAATGAAATATTTTAATAGCTGAGAACTTAATTTATAGAAATTAGCAGAATTTATTTTTTTTTATATTAGATCGCCTTTTAAAAAGAACTTTATTTACAAAATTACTTACGACGAACGCGTCCACTATTCTTATCGTCTGAGAATTTTCGATTGTTTATGTTTGACGATTTTAAACTGGAATACTATTGTATTAATTCTTTACTTTCGATATAACGCAGAACCCAAATCGCTATTATTTTATTATTAGATTAGATTATCGAAGTGGCTACGCTTACGACAAGCGCCGTCTATTATTATATCTATTGACATAAGCCGAAAAAAAAAATACGAATTACGTCTTGATGTTACCGCTGCCACTGCGTAAACAAAAAGGGTTAGGGGTTAGGGACAGTGTTAGGGTGTGGAGAAACATCTATTGACGTCTTGATGTTACCGCTGCCACTGCGTAAACAAAAAGGGTTAGGGGTTAGGGATAGGGTTAGGGACAGTGTTAGGGTGTGGAGAAATATCTATTGACGTAAGCCGGAAAAAAAATACGAATTACGTCTTGACGTAAGCGTAGCCTGTCCGTTAGATTATTTATATCTCCAGAAAAATGGAAAACCACAATTAACTCGACATGGTCTGATGAAAAAGAAAAGTAACAAATAACCTTGATATCATCTTACGTTCTACATTAAGCAACAACTTACATCTCAATTCCCACTCACTGCAATAAGCCTTGTTACAAGGATTACAATGTTTGTCAATAACACTGTGACTATAATAATATATAAATTAAGAAATATATGACATATTTTCATCACTGTCGGTATTAAGCTGTGAAGGATTTTCAGAAATATAGTTTGCCGACAATTTACAGTTCCTCTAAGCTGAAGACAATAAAAAGAGAATAATAAATGCAGAAATATATAAGTTAAATCGTAAAAAGTTATTTTAATAATCTTTATTTGTTGACATACTAACAGGGACTAATACCCGGAAGTGGAAATTGTACTCATGCATAAAGCTATCTTATATGCCAGGTAGCTCTTTTTCCTTACAAAATGTTCTAAAAAATCTGGGTTAACTATTTATAGTCAAGGACTCAGCTGACGAAGCGCTCATGCTACAAAGTGATTGCACTTTTCATCATTTGTATACAATTTTCCCAAATGTAACTGTAATATTCCTAACTGTCCGACACAAATTTTAAGGTAGACCACAGTGGGGTATCGAGCTTACCTCACGCCCGGGGCACAATACCTTTTTAGCGCCCCCGCCCCTCCCATTCGAAAACCAAATAATACTATATGTTTTGCGGACCATTTGGCGCCCCATTGTGAGTAGCGCCCGGAGCATGATGCCCCCCCCCCCCCTTGCCCTCCTCTCGCTTCGCTACTGGTAGACCACACAGTGCGCATAGAAATTTAATATTAAGTTTTTTGGGTGATGGGGAAATGTAAGCATTATACTGCCTTAGACTTATAATCGCCATAGAAATGTATATATCTATACATTGACTGTAATCTACTCTTCAATGATATTGTCACAGTTAGGAAATCCACTAGTGAGCCTTCTCCCATTTCCAGTTGATAGGCCTACTCCCTAAATCCAGAAATGTTTCAAGTACATGTAGGGCCGCTTTATCCGCTAGGGCCTACGGACTTTTCAAGGGCCTACGAAAGCCTGAACATAAAGTGAAAACATGTTCAGAGTGCCAGTAAAATTTAATAATGTTTGTATTAGAGTAATTATATATAACCGTGTGAGATGAGCACCTGAGCAAGTCAAGCTGCAGTGCTGTCGATATGTAAATTACAGTTAACTTTTCGGCTCTTTGTCTTAGCAAAGTCCCATATGACGTCCTCAAAAGTCATTTCCCTCTTCAAATCCTTTTTAATTTAAAGTAATACCAGAGAGTATTGTCGTGTTTGTCCCGTCGTTGACCGAAGATACGTTTTTTTCTATTAGCGTTTAGAAAAGGAACGTTCCCCTTCAGCAATTGTTCCAAATATTGAAAGATAGATCCGGAAATCAATATTTACATTTCGAAAACTTGTCCCCAACCTATTCTGTATTTGTCAGCAAACATCCGTGAGAACAAAAGAAATTCATTAGTGAATGCCTCTTCCAGATCTAATGGGTACATCTCAATTAGTGACTTGGCTTTCGAAATAATAAGTCTATCTATGATAACATAAAAAGACTGAGTACAGAATTTTTCACTAGGACTCATACCTAAAACCGGTCATTATCATCCACAACTTCATCATGAAATCGGTGTCACTGTCGTTTATCGCGTGTATCATGCAAGTTAAGAACAAGACTGTCATACAAGTTGATGATGGTCGTTAACTCAATTCCATGCTTCTGTAGAGCTTTGTTGCCAATATAATTTTTTTGGAACAAGTCTTCCAAATCACACACATTAACGGTGTCTCGAAATGGTCCAACTTCTTTATGAGTGTTTTGGAGTCTTGAACAGATGTTGATGGTTGACGTTCACTTGGAGCAACATCAGACAATCCTAATCATTGGCATAAACCTTCAATCAAAAACTTTATGGGAGCGAGACGGACCTGGATGCCACCGTGCAGTTCATCATAACTATAGGCCTGGTCGTTTGAAATCCTCCATAATCATATATCGAGAACAAAGAAGAAGAAGAAGATTGGCATAAAAAGCTCTAGTAGCGTCACTTCGTGCTGACCACCTTGTCGCTGATAGCCCTTGCAACATAAAGGTTTTTTTTTTTCTTTCAGGCACTCTGTCAGTTTTAATCAACGCTGCGGTGAAAGCGAAAAAAACGTGTAGACTGCCTGAACAATAGCAAAATAGTTAACTGCAGCTGAACAGCTCTCCACAGCAGATGAGCATACCAAATTTTAGCTGTGGGCAGTGTCACAACCCAATAGGAACAACTCGTGGTGTTGGATGTTTTAACCCAATTATCCAATGTCCTTCCCAATGTGACATAGTATTCCCTAATCATCATTATGTGGGGTGAGTGTATTCCATTTCCTTCTACACCCTTCCTCCGTACAATTTGCGTGTTTTAATAGTTCCGTTTTTACAAACTCATAGTCCTTATTGTTTATTAATTGTTGGTGGATCATGTAATCCCGCAGCTTGGGCGTTACCTTATATACCAGGTGTTGTGGCAAATTTTCCTTTGCTATTTTATTCCTTTCAGCTGTGGCTTCAAACAAGACCAAATAATACGAAAAATCATCCTCCTCCACCATCGTCTTTAAATTCTTGTCTAGCTGCTCTCTTGGTCCATGGTTTCCATCACTTACATTATTACTTTTTAACTTTTCTATTTCGATCTCCTTCCACGCCTTTCGATCTGCACTCATTTCCTCCCTAATAAATTCACTTCTGCTTTTGCCCTTAAATCTTAATTTTTCAGCTACTTCTTCTAGTTCTTCGAACGTTCGCGGTCTAAAATTCGCCATTTTTTTTTATTTCGTTATTTCCCTCTTCTACTACCTACAAGCCCCTATATGTATTAATAAAGGGAATGCCCAGACCTGTCCTGGAGGCCCTGAAGCTAAAATCACATAAAAAGACAAACAGACCTATCTTGATACGTCCCCGCTCCGTACGGCTCCGATTGCAACAGTTCCACACAACACAGCACGCCGCCTTACGCCAGTCCTTCTACTCTCTTGCGCAGATACCTCTGTTCAGCCACTGCCATCTGAATCACACTAGGCCGTGGAGATGAGAAAGAACGATATTGATGACGTCACGACACTTACCCAGCCATTTTGAATTTCACTCTGAGTGTTGCTGATCAGTGGTTCATTTCATTTTGTCGTGGATATTAATTTTGTTATTTATTTAAAAAGTTTTGACACTACTACGCCAAACCTCTACGTCAACAATTTACTGTAAGTATTTTTCTTTACTCTTACTTTATCGTTTTAAAACAAACATTGCATTTTGTTGTCAGTCTTTTCATGACATGTTAAAAGTTAACTGTATTCTATTGTAAACGAAGTTGATTTGAAATGAAAAAGAAAATGTTACTTACAATTTATTAGCTACAACCATATAGCATCCAATTTTTTATTACACACCATAAAAACATTTTGAAAACGTAATGTGTCTATTTAATTAATATTTATTCATTTTTTATTCAGAACCTAGTACATCTCAATAGTAAATGTATTCTATCTCTAGTGAAAGAATATCTCGTAGTTTGGATTTCTTAAATCATCAAACATTACATTTTCATATTGCTCTTATAAATGTCTTTCTTTTTTATTTCAGTGTACAATGCCTAAGTGTTGTGTACCTGGTTGTCGTGGAAATTATGCAGCTACATTAACTACACCATATGAGAAGGTCAGCATCTTTCAATTTCCATCTGACGAAACAATGAAAAAGAAATGGCTGAAATATATTCCCCGTGATTTAGAAGTTTCTAAAACTACAGTGGTTTGTGAAAAGCATTTTGCACCACAATTTATAATTCGGATAGACTCGGCCACACGTCCTGATGGTACCATTATTAGTGTTCCACGAGATCGACCTAAATTGGCTTCTGGTGCCTATCCAACCATTTTTCCCAATACTCCATCATATTTATCCCAGGACCCACCACAGCCACGTAAAAATCCAGACACTAGGAGGGCAGAGGCTGCACGTCGAGACGATGAGATTTTGAATACGTTTTGGAAAATGATAAAATTAATGAGTACTCTGACCTGATGGATAAACTAAGCATTTTTATGAAAGACTATCCACAGTGGAATTTCAAACAGACAGATGAAAAGGTTTGTTTGTACAAACTTGATATTCAAGATGTGCCGACTGTTGTGGTATCTGTATGTATTAGTTTGAATTTAAAAACCACTGTTTTCAAAGGTAAATTTAAGGTATCTAAGGCAAATTTAGCTTGGATTTTAGGTAAAAATAGCCATTTAACCTGTTGGTCAGTGTTGTCCAGTATCTTGAGTCATTTTAATAGCTTAGAGTTAGACAGAAAAGTAGAAGAGCAAATTGATATTGTTGGTAGTTCCTTGCAGGGTTTGTGTGACAGGCTGTCTAGTCTAGGTGGTACGTATGATGATGATGTCAAATTTAGATTGTCCTTTATTACTGAACAGTTCTTTCTTTTGTTTGCTTCCAAAAATAAATACAGTCCTCAAACATTAGTATTTGCCTATCAGTTGATGACTATATCTAGAGCAGCTTATCAGTGTACCAGGGATAAAGTATTGACTCTTCCTCATATTTCTTTTTTAAATAAATTGTCAGCTCCATTAAAAGTTAAATTAACTGAGAATTCTAATGCTGCTTACCTTAAACAAAAGGCAACAGTCTTACAGCCAATTGAAAAGGTTGTTATTCTTTTAGTAGATGAAATTTATGTCAATAGCAAGGTAACTTATAAAGGTGGTTCTATTGTAGGAAAAGCTGCTAATGATTCCTCAGTTGCAGCAGGCACTGTATTAACTTTTATGATTTGCTCACTGTTATCTAAAAATAAGGATGTTGTTTCTATGGTACCTGTCAGTAAATTAACAACTGATTTTTTGAAAGAATGTTCTGTGAAAGTGTTGAACATGGTAGAACAGTCTGGTTTTCAAGTACTGGCTATCTTATCTGACAATAATCTTGTCAATAGAAAAATGTTTATGTCCTTTGGAAGTGGTAAATTGGTGTCTTCTATTTGTCATCCTTGTAATGAACAGAGGAAATTATTTTTCTTATTTGACAGTGTCCATTTAATTAAATCTATACGGAACAATTGGATAGGACAGAGTGATGACTGTCAAACATTTAGGTTTCCTCCTTTTAATGAAGAAGACAGTTCTGTAGAAACATGTGCCAAGTTTTCCCTTATTCGACTGTTGTATAGCACAGAAAAAGACAATTCACTTAAATTGGCCCCAGGTTTGACTTATAAATCAATTTACCCATCAAGCATAGAAAGGCAAAATGTTAGTTTGGCATTAAAAGTATTTGATGAAAAAGTTATTGTCTCTTTAAAACATCTGGGTGATAAAGAAAAAATTGATGTTAGTGGTACTGTTGATTTTCTTAGCCGGCTTTTGAAATTATGGAGAATGTTTAACATTAAATCTTATGACAAGGGTTACTTTAAAAGAGACCCAGATAGTAAGCCTTTTAAGTCCTCAACAGATGATAGATTAGATTTCCTGAGGAAAACATTAAACTGGTTAACTAAGTGGGAGAGCTATAACTTAAGACCTAGATCTGGTGGTCTTAGTAATGAGACATTCATAGCTTTAAAGCATACAGTTTCAACATTTATAGAGCTTATTCCTTATTTATTAGATGTCTTAAAATTTCGGTATGTGCTAACTGGTAAATTTCAGACAGACTGTCTAGAGAGTAGGTTCGGTAAATATCGCAGATTGTGTGGCACTAATTATCATGTTTCTGTTCAGGAGCTCTTAGAGTCTGAAAAAAAACTTAGATTGGTTAGTTTGCTTAATGTGACCTCTGCTTCACATGGTAAAATTTCTATTACTGATGTTTTGATTAATTTTCAAGATAATAATTTAGAAAGCAGTATTTCAGATGATAGTATCAATCATTTTGTTGATCTCATTGATAAATGTACAGAAACAGATTTAACTGAGTCAGAGAAGAAAGTATTAATTTTTATTGCTGGTTATATAGCTTTTAAGTTGCGCAGTTCAAATAGGATTAAGTGTGGTTTTTGTACAAAAGAACTAGCCATAGATAAAACTCTAGATATTTCATTTTCAACTCAATTTCACTCATATTTACATGATTTAGATAGGGGTGGATTAAAATGGCCTAGTCAGGTTTTAGTTGATGTACTGACTGTTCAGTTTTCATTGTTTAAAAAACTTATCAGCAAAGGGTATGAAGATTTTTTCCTGGCACAAAGTAACCAGAAACAGGTTTTATTAAAATTATTCCATACATGTCTTCAAACACATTTTTCACATCTAGGTGATTGTATCTGTGGGCAAACTTTAGTAAATGTTTTTTTATTAACATCCAGCTATCTGGCTAACATACTTCTAAATAATTACAGTAAATCTGAAACAGATAAATGTTCACAAGTAAAAAAAGCTAAGAAAAGAAAATTACAAACTTACACTAAATAGTTTTGTTAATAGGGTTTTAATGTAAAGGAATTTTTAAGTCTATTGTTATTGGTTTTTGCAGGTGCAGGGGAGCACAAGTATTCTTTTTAATGTCAGTCTAAACATTGTCAGTCTAAACATGTTTTTTTTTTTAATTTTTAACTAATATTTTTGGCAAAATAATTAACATTGTTTCAAGTATTCATTTCAGGTAACTGTTACCACTAGGCGAAGGCCTAGGTAATAATCTGTTCTTAAATTAGACCTACTTAAGATATTTAAATTGTTGGATATTATTATAATATCATTACTTGAAAATATCTGTTAAACAAATTAGACATGCATACGTTATTTCAAACAGACAGATGAAAAGGTCTGTTTGTACAAACTTGATATTCAAGATGTTTTTTTTTCTACATTTTAATTTCTTTGTGTGATACAAAAAATGTTGTTTTATTTATTTATTTAAATGTATGACTAAAATAAAAGCTGTATCAATATTTTCTCTTTCATATAAAATACGGAGGATGTTGTTGGACTTAACTGAGCATATTTTAAAGGAATAAACTTATTAAAATTTTACAATGTGTTGTCGTACTTTTACTGATAACTTATTAGTTGTAATGTAAAATGTTGTTGTTTACTAGTATAATTGTTTGTCTAAATACAGTTTTGACTGTTATATGTCCAATATTTACTTAGAGTTTGCATATATAGAAAAAAAATTAAGCACCAGTGTGCTGTCTCAAATCAAAACAGTAACACGCAAGGCTAGCCTTAGTAGCATAGTAACACACTCGCCAGCCTGTACTATTCAGCTGGCGGCTATGGGTAGCTATTTTCACGTCACAGCACAGTGGAGTTGGCCCGTCTATGACGATGGCAGTGGTTCAGCCCGACAACTCCACACCGTCAGATGCATGCATGTAATATACAACAACAAAAAAAAAACTAATTAATAAAACATATTTCATGGGAAAAAGAAACAAAACTAAATAAATGAAAACATATCTCCAGGGAGAGAAAAAAAATGAATGAAAACAAACACAACCTCAGTGGTATACTAATGTACCTAATACACTTCTACCAAGCTAGGCCCCAGAGCCCCCAGAATGTCACAACCCAATAGGAACAACTCGTGGTCTAGGGGTACATTGGCGAGAGGTTCACCCAGGTCCCTGTAGGTTGGACATACGCAATTTATATTTAAATATATATACGTAAGTGAATATATAACATATACCAATCAATGACTCTTGTTAAATATTCAAACAAATAAGTTTAATGCCACTGATACATTACTATACAGGAAATATAATAATTATGTGTCAATTTCCTCCATCGATTCGTTAAATTAATAAATCATAGAAACAATAGTACAAACATACACTAAGACTATATTCTAAAACATCGGCTATTACAGTATACTGTCCAGTGATCTCTCCAGACTGGGTCGGCTAGATCTTAGCTCCCTCCAGGATGGCTACGTGTCCGTCAAATCAGGCCTGTTAAGATGCACTTCAGGCCGGGCCCTATGCGCTGACTAAGTACTATTCGGATAGGTTACAGTCGACTCAGGGCTGTCAAGGCGCACTTCCCAATGACTAAGCACTATTCCGACAGGTTAAGTTCAATTCAGGGCCTACACGTAACAAACAACATAATGACATAACTTCACAATGCTATTTTTTTTAGTAATACATTATACAACGTATTGATCTACACTACACAGCCTACCTCCAGGTCGGTCATCCTTCCACACTCATACCAACCATCATGTCTGTGAATAATCCTATTATATGGCAAAGGGCGAATGTAACATAAAAGTCCCCAAACTATGCGCTGCCCGTCACTTGCAGCTGTCCACTACCCGAGCACACGCAAGTTTCGTTTTACCCCAGCGCACAACAATGTACACACCCTTCCAAAACATACACGCCGACCTGAACTCGTTCACCTACTGTATGCTATCTTGCATGGCACCTACTCCGCTAATTTATTAATCTCTCTAAATCTAGTTTGTACTCCCGAATAAATTCCACTCATATTATTCGCATTGCCACAGGAATGCGATCTGCAATTGCAGATATCTATACCATGAAGTCTGAGAGTACTCACCAACAGATCGAAAAGCTATTTACCATCGTGTTGTTCAATTGGAATGAACCGAAGAAAACGCTCTAATAAAAGTTCCACTTTTAAGATCATAGCGAACAACAAATGTCAGCTGTTCCACATGACTGATGTCAGGAATAGAATGTATTCTGATTCCATAATACTTAGCATTCTTAATTTCAGACAGTATCTGTGTCAATACTTTAGATCCCATTAACTCAATAAATTCATCATATATACTGGCAGAAAGATATGATACATCCCCCTTTCCGGGGTTTCAATGTCTCTCAGTGTGTTCCTTTAGAAAGGGATCAAATTCAGCTAAAAGGTCAATGCAACCAAGATAATTTCCATTGTTATAACAGTTATTTCAATGGCTGTCATCTCGAAAAGCTAACCCTATTTCAACAAGAAATCTTATCACAGCAACTATTCTCTTAGGAACATCAGTCCAGTATTTGCACAATTTTCGCTCCTCCTTTTGCAGTGACCTGAAAAAAAAAGTTGCATCAAAATAACACTATAGTGTTCTGGGGGAAGGGGTGGATTGGGGCAGACCAAAAATAAAAAGCAATGCAAATTAAAACACCCACCCCTCGAAATATGTTTGTTAGAAATTGAAAGAAAAAAATTACAATCCAAAGAAAACAAGCAATTTAAGCCTGTTCCATACTGGACACAGGACGTGTTAGCGCATTTTCGTGTATGTATCAGTACGTATGCTATATTTCAGTAAATATTTGTAAATTTTGGAAATGTTTATAAATTCAATTGTGTAATGCATATGTCTGAAAAAAAGATATTAAAAAGACGTTTCTTTATATTTGAAAAAAATATTTTCTCTTAAATCTAACTACAAGTGGTTTGTGGTCACTGAAATAGGACTCATAATTGAAACATTCTAAATTGTAGTTATTTAATCGTCCGAAAACTCCGTCAATTGTTGTTTGATAAATTGTTGTTGCCAATCTTGGTGAAAGTAGTTAATTGAATGTTGAAGTTTGTTTCGAAGAAATTTTCAATTTCTGCCCCGGGCTCTTTGAAATCTTGATTGAAGTCCCAACAAATGATGACTTTTTGTTGATTGAGCTAAAGCTGCAAAGTTGTCATTGATTATGGGTTTTAGAAAAAGTAAGGGAAGTAAGTCATGTTGAATAACTGTTACAAAATAAATAATGATTTCGCCCCTTTGTTTAGCTTTATAATCTATATTTAATATATAAGCCCCTTAGGAGCTCCTGCGAAGCCTCGGCCCATCTTTAGAGGTCCTATCGCGAAATGAACTTTTGATGTACACATAGCAGGCCAAGACCTACAAAATGATATATACATCATGGGTCTAGGACTTATGGTTGCTGAGATCTAGGGCGCTCCTTTGTTAATAAAGCTTATATAGTAAAAAACGGTACTTTATAAGCCCCCTCAGAGGTCACGATCGAATGATGAAAAGGACAAAGTCACTTTTCTTGGCAGGCCAAGACTCTGCAAAAATGAGAGTATACATCAAGGGTCTATAGACCATGGTTGTTGAGATTCTAGGGTAATAACAGACGACGACACGTGCAAACAGGGGACAAATATGGGAACAATATGTGAATAAATGTAAAATTTTTTTTTTAATCGTTTAACCTAATAATCTCGTTTCTGCTAAAGTTAGGATCAAGTCTTTGTAGCTATTTTAAATAGTCTGTAAAGTTTTATATTAATTTGAAATATGTTTATGATGTAAAGATGTAATGAGTATACATTTTGTAAACCCTATAATCTCTTTTCTGTTTAGAGTAAGCCTTTGTAGTTATAAATTGGAAATATGTTCATTAGCCAAACGTTTATTAAACTTTTTTTTCCTGAACGTTTTACTTTCATTCACTTTTTTTGTAAATGTAAACTACTCTTTTTAAAATACTTTTTGTTTTTTTTCATTTCATTTCAGGGGGGTGGGGAATCAAATGTTGACGTAATTTTAAGGAGGGTCTCTTGAAGTTTGACAAGTGATTGAGTTTACCGTAATTCACGTAAATATCGAGTACTTTTTAAAATTCTAGAATGCTCTTATGTTGATGCAAGTTATTCTTCATTATCTCCCCCCACCCTCTAAATATCCAGGGCGCCAATTCCCCCAAATCCGCCTTTCAAAATACGAAAGTCTTATATATCAAATGTATTAGAATGCCTTAGAATACGAACAAGCTTAGAAATTCGAACGTCCAGTGCGTTATTTCTGTGTTTTAGCATTTTTAAAAATTTCTTTCCCATTGTGATAATGCCATCTTTATAGTCCATTCCAGAACAATTCTCATGTAATAAAGGCAGTGTCCAGCATTATTTTAAGTTTTACTTCGATTCTTAGTGGATGCTTTTTATGTCGTGTTTTATTTTTTTTTTCAGATCAACCAACTAGCATAGCACATTTACTATTAAAATACAGAGTGCCCTTAAACTGAGCACTCCCAGTAGCGGCCATAGTGATTCACAACTGTGACGACCGCTACAGGCTCGGACTTTGATGAGGGTCCACGCTTGAGTGATTTTTTTATTATTAACACGTACTTTAGTGCTACAGCCTGTTGTTTCCATCAGCGGTGCACTCAGACAATTGTTTCCCTTACGTTGGGTTCACTGATGGGATAATTTAGATGTTTATAGGACAATATAAAGACTTGCTGTTCTCTGATGTATCTTTTTTGAAATTTATTATACAGTTTTTTCAAAGGACGATTTCATATTTATTTATTCCTAACACTGAATTCGTAATGCTAATTTTCTTTTTTGCATCTCAAACGACTATCGCTTAGGTTTCTTTTTAGGTACAGTTCAAATATTCCGTAAGGCCTTTGTAGAGAAAGAGTGGCCGAAGTGTGACGCACACTAATAATGAATGGTAAAGAAAAAAGTATTACGTAATAATGAACACTTGAGTTTATGGAAATTTTAGGTTATACAAATTGCTGGCACACAGAATTTAAAAAAAAAGGCTTACAGAATAAAACGAATTAAGAACTGCCCCCCGGGTGTTTCAAAATCCCTTGCCCCATAGTACCGCGCGGCCCTGCTCGCATATATTGTCAGGAGATCTAGATAGATTCACTGAAACCAAGGAGGTTAGATTGGAGGCTTGACTGAAACATACATTAACTGACATGAGCTACAGACAGAATCACTGATATAAACATCTATTAACAGGATATATAATCTATATTAGTACACCACCATGTGCACTAGGGTTATGACAAATTTCAAATTTATTAGCGTTGGGTTGTAATCAATGAACTTTTACCTAAGAATCGCAAAAATGACTTTGGCTTCGCCTAAGTGAATTTCCTTTTTTAACATTGAAACATTTAGCGGTTCAAACAATTTTTATTATAACAAGAAAGTTTTGCATACAAAACTTAATAATCTAGCATACAATACACATGAGTAATACATATAAATGAGCATATTCAGTGATTTTAATAGTGTTTCAGATTTGTGTGTTGTGTTTACACATTTGCTGTTAAGATATTTGTCAGTTTGCAAGTAGAATGAACCTCATCCATCAACGTTACAGCACTCACAGCTACTATGTTGGAACGAGGCATATCAAGCACTGATGGTTCATTATTCCAGTGATTACAGAAACATTTTACAGCATTGGGACACTAAAGCTTAGTTATTGCTGACATCAGATCTTCATAATCCATCTCTTAGTAGTGTTGGTAAGAAAACCATACCCGCGACCATGTATAGTTGCGATAAAATCGAAATTACCTCCATCTGTATCACCAATTTGGATGTTAATGTCAGGTGACCGTGACGGTATAGGGAAAAAAAAGTCCATCACATGTCGAAGAACAAGATCAAGAACGTGGTGTTGGCAGCTAACTTATTGTGGTTCTTTATTAAATCCCTTCTCTCGAAATGTCATCTGAAGCCTGGCTACAACACCATTTTTTCTACCAGTATTGACTGCTGTTGTGTCAGAGATGATCATCTGAATACTGATCCATTCATTGTACTCATCAAGCAGTGCCTGAAGAGGTTTATAGACGTCTGTAGAGGTTCCACTGTCATAAATTAAAATACCAAGTTGTAATATTCTTTGTACTCCTTATTGACATTTTTTTTACCATCAAAATGCAAACAACATTTCTCTTCAGAGATCAGTTCCATCAAGTGGTTTTTAACCAATTCTACATATTTAATTTTTCGTCGCCTGTAATGGTGTTGGAACACTAAACCCATCTTCAGCCAGACTTTGAAGCACCTGTGACGCTTGTCTGGTTGACAAAAAGTGTTAAGACACCAGTTTGGCAGCAGACTTAGTTGAGTAGCGCGTTACACTTTTTTACAGAAAACTCTTGAGGAACTTCAGGTTCACACTCACGACTGTTATTTCTTTTTTCATTATCACTGTAATCGGAGATTAACATCTGGCTTGTCGAATGTTGTGAAGTATGTTTGTCCCCTTTTTGATGGATGGATTTGGGATAAAGGAGCCACTTTCACAGTTGTATATCCAACCCTGCCTTTTGATTCAATTTGTCTTTTATACAATTCTTTATCTTAACTACAAAGCCGATTTCCATTTTCTATAAATTCTGCGTTTGGTATTTTTCTGTGTTTTTCAAAAGAGGTGATACATTTTTCAACCTTTACCGACACTTGCTGTTCGGAAAGGGGCCATCCATAAAAGACGTCCACCAATTTTTTGCTATTTTTTACCCCCCCCTTCCCCCTTGTCCACATTTGTCCACTTTTTACTGGACCCCCCTCCCCCCCCCCCCCAGTTGTGGTCGTCCAAAACATAAAATTTACCGAACATGAATTAATGAATATTTCGAATTTTTAAATTGGGAGAATGTAAACAATATAAAGAGTACATATTTACAAACATTTTTTTTTCAGAAATTCAAAATTCTAAATATGAAAAAAATTACTGTTTAAAACATTTTATTGAATTATAATTAAAAGATGCAAAGCATTAAACCACAATTATTCAGTCAACTGAAAATTCCGATTGCAGCCATTCAAATATATTTCGTATGATGACTATATCTGTTGGTGAATTTTCAATTTCTGGTTCAATCTCCTTGTCTGATACTTCTGCCTCATCATGTTCACAAACAGGAATATTGTAATGGACGACCTTATGTTTTTTCATTGCCACCTGTGATGGGAAGCATTTGCCGCAGAAACACATTCGCTTGGGAATTTTTCCAGCCACTGAAGGACAATAGAGATCAAAAGGCATGCTACTGTAACTGTGATCGGGCTCCAGACCAATCAGTGCAAGCTTCTGAAACAGTGATCTATAAGTACCACTACTACTGCCGATAGCCATGACGCCTGCTTCATGACTAACAAAAGGTACAAGAGCTGGAATGAAACGTTTGGGAAATAGTTCGGCTTAGGGAGTTGGTTGGTTCTGTCTTAGTCCACAGCACGTTACATCATTACATTTGATGATCTGCAGAAAAATATTGAGACTGTTGGACATGATTCCAACACCAATTCACAGAGGGAGATGGAAGAAATGTGCTTGTGCTGCTTGGTTCAACATACTGTGCATGCACATCATAGCCATCAATGACAGCCCTACTCCAAACTTCAGCGAGTATTTCTCCAGCCTTTTTAAAGTTTGCTTTTTCCAGGTTTTGGTCTATAGTTTTACCATTTGCATCCAAATGGGACCCAAAATGATCATGAGGAAGAATGAGGCCTGACATGTCATGAGACAATGGAGCCATTCGTCGTTCTACCGCGTTGTAGGCACCGTGACCCGGGGCATGACAGGCTTTAAAAAAAGCATCAAGATTGTGCTTGGTAAACAAATTATATGCAGCGTTCAAAGTTTTTGGATAACGTGGGTTCTCGTCTGGGCCTCCGTCAACAGAAATAATAACTATAGGCTTTACTAATCCACCATTTGTTCATGCCACATTCTTGAAAATATCCTGAGAGACAAGTACATCAAAATCCGCAACATGTGAGGCAGCAGTACTGGAGTCATGTTTACCATTCCTTATTGATATAGATGTTGGTCCAGAATAGGTCACACTGCCATCCTTGATAATACATGCAGCATAAACTGAAGGTATTAGTTTATGCCTATCTGCCACAACCCAATCATGGTCAGGCAAATGGATACGATATTCCAGATGCATTAGAAGTGGTGCCTGTTTTGATGCAGCTGGAAGGCCCAAAGGAACTCTAGCCTTGTCGTCCTGGCTAAGAAAGAATGTGCACTGACTGCCCATCAATACTGCCAATTTTTTTTTATTGTAAAGAGCGATAATAAAATTAGTTAAAATAAAAATGAACAATAAAAAAAATAAAATTTGAAATTCAAAATATTTACATGAGAAAAAAAAACCTTTTGTGCCGACACTACAGTCGCCATTTTGTCTGTTTCGTTTTAACAACATGTATCTGTCGGCATACTTTTGACAACTTTTAAATAATAAAACGGCTTCCGATTTCTATAACTCTTTTGTCATTAAACTGGAATTTTTTGCAGTAAATTTATGCAACAACACAACATTGTGGACATCCACTCTGTCCTCAACCCCCTCCCCCCATGTCCACTTAAGTCCACTTTTTGATGAACCCCCCTCCCCCCCTTTGTGTGGACTTCTTTTATGGATGGCCCCAAAGAACAGGAAAATTCAGTTTCCCCCAAAGCTTCAACAATTCTTCAGTTATTTTTCTGAGTCGGTCTCGTCTTTCTTTCAATTCATCAAAAAGTCCCGAAAATTTTCCGACAACATTATTGTTGCAAGGCATTTTACATTTCGCTCATATTTTGTTTTAGTTGGGGTATTTAAAAACGGCGTTTATTGCTTGATTTCAAGTTTTGTGCCCATATTACCCCAGCCGCTTCCATTGCTGATCTTGACATTTTACTTTGTAAAGACATATTTCTAAGAAGAAGCTCTCAACAGCAAATCTCCAAAAGCAATATTGCAAAGAAAAAAAATAGTTTAAATGAAACGATGTAGTATACATTTACAGTTTAAAACCACACATCTCTTTGGTCAAGTTTCTGCTTGTCACAAGGTCTAAAACAAGATGACTGTAATGTAGGTTCCAAAACAGCAAGTAATAATCAATTTATAAAATACACCTCCAACCACGGCCACTGTTCATTGACAGCTTCATCATCACAACTCCACGTCACGCTCTTAGTACGTAAATTATACTGTTACTAATCATCCCGTGACGTAGCATACGCCGCCTTATCAATCAATATAATTACTGTAATTATTTTTTAAATAAGCAATCAAACAAAATAACTGGCAGACATACATGGTATGCAAAGTTGAACTTTGACCTATAATGTGCAGACTTTATGGTCTATATCTGGTACCTTCCAGCAACTTATTTTTATTTTATTGTTTACATATTTTAGTTCATTCTTTGGATGCCTTGATTTTCCATCAGCTGCCAGACTTAATTTTCTCTTTATTGGTTAGATATATTTTAATGCCTTTTTTTAAGATTAGGATTTTTTTCTATGAATTGTAATTTTTTTCTTTCAGTTTCTAACAAACATATTTCGGGGTATGGGTGTTTTAATTTGCATTGCTTTTTATTTTTGATCTGCCCCAATCCACCCCTTCCTCCAGCACACTAAAGAGTTATTTTGATACACAGTACAGATAGATGTTAGTTATTATTTTTTTTGTAATGCGTACATATTCTGAAACAGTCAACATTTGTTTGTTATGCACCATACATAATTTACTTAATCGGGATTTTCCCAAAAACAGTAGCACAAAGAGATCAAAACAAAAGATTTCACCACATCTAACATTTTACTGTATACACTTCAGCGTTGAATGTGTTCTCTTGACCCACTTTGTAGCCTAATGGTAGCGCCGGCCCAGCCATGGCATTTTCACATCTTATCTATATTTATACACCTTTTTTTAAATTCTAAAATTGGAAATTAGTCCAATATTACTTTATTTTTCACACATAACTATATTATTAAGGTGATCCATACACCGATGCAAGGTCTCAGCTACTTTGTTTTGCTATTTTTAGAGCATTTTCGAAAAAAAAAATGCTCTACTGTCACCGTTTTGTCTGTCTGTCTGTCCGTCCGTCATCACCCTAGATCTCAACAACCATAAGTCCTAGACCCATGATGTATATATCATTTTGTAGGTTTTGGCCTGCCAAGAAATGACTTTTTTTCATTTCGCGATCTGACCTCTCAGGGCCGTAAAAGGGGCCTTGGTACCGTTTTTTACTATATAAGCTATATTAATAAAGGAGCGCTATATCTCAGCAACTAAAAGTCCTAGACCCATGATGTATATATCATTTTGTAGGTCTTGGCCTGCCATGTGTACATCAAAAGTTCATTTTGCGATAGGACCTCTGAGGGCCGGGCTTCAGGGCTCCTAAGGGGCTTATATATTATATATACACCGTGTACGTTCAATAACCCGTTCATTTGGTGCGAAATACTGCAGCACGTAGTTTTACCAAGATTTATTAAGAAACTCATCAAATGAAATAGTAAGCTTGTGTTCTGAGTTTAATTGAAAGTATCAGAGCTATGCAACGATTGACGGAGTTTTCGGACGATTAAATGACTACAATTTAGAATATTTTCAATTATGAGTCCTATTTCAGTAACCACAAACCACTTGTAGTTAGATTTAAGAGACAATAATTTTTTTTCAAATATAAAGAAACATCTTTATAATTTTTTTTTTTACAAATATATGCATTACACAATTGAATTTATAAACATTTCCAAAATTTACAAATATTTACTGAAAGCTAACAAACGTACTGATACATAACACGAAAATGCGCTAACACGTCCTGTGTCCAGAATGGAACAGGCTAAATTGCTTGTTTTTATTTTTTAAGCTACACTAGCCATTTTTGGCACATGCATACAACAGACCAAATAAGGAACAAAGAAATAAAAAAAAATTATTAAAAAATTTATAAAAAATGTATTATGTGACTTTTTGGGGTGAAAAAGTGTAGTTTTTAGACATATTTTCAAAGAACCAATTTTTAAAATCTATTGTAGATATCATAAAATAACTTTGCACAAATGTTAATGAGTGTGTTTCAAACAAACGTCCAATTTATTTTTAGAAAAAATGGAAAATAAATAAATTGTGAATTTTTTTTATTTCGGTACACTCAAAAAAGTTAGGTAAGAAAAAAAATTATAAAAAGATTCTTTTTAATATTTCCAAAAAAAAAATTGGAGAACTGTCAACAATAGATATAAGAATAAGCATGCACAATTGTAAGCTTATATCTTAAGTAGTTTTTGTGAAAGTGTCGAAAAGGTACAAGATTTAAAAAAAAAAACGATTTTGAGAAAACCGCAAAAAAAAACTGTCAAAAACCTTTATTAAACAAAATACATGGCATAAAAAAAATAGTTAATGATTAGACCGTGACAGTAAGCCATATTTCAATTTGGAAAAACAATTTTAACACTATACAAATCAGCAGAAAAAAAAATCTACTTTTTTTTTAAATCGGGAATTCCCGGTCCTATTTTTAGACACCTGGGTTACATTAAATGTGTTTTTTTAAATTTTTTTTTACAATAATCAGTTGACATTCTAATGTTATTTTATGTACCGCATTCCCTCATTTTCCGCGGTTAATCGAATACAGAATTTACCACGACGGGGGATAAATGAAATAGTTTCGTATTTAGAACACATAAAAACATTATGAAGACCAAATATTACTGTTTTAAAATTACTGGAGCTGTCTAAACATGAAATGGTATTGTACAACCACCATTGTGCTCGTATTGCTTAATATATTTCACTAAATAAAAGGACAAAACGTCACATTAGAAATTAAACTAATCTGGTTTTATAAAAGAAATAAGAAAACAACGCGAGTTGTCGAACGTTGTTGAATGCTACTTCGTGTTTTTCGCCTACGTGATATGCTTTGTAAGTGGAACTGTAACTGTTCAGAACCAGATAAATCTTCAGTAGTAATGAAAAGAAGTCTCTCAGAGAAAGGGAGAGAGAGAGAGAGAGTAATCAAAGTAAAAATACTTCGTTTCTGTCACACAATGTGTTTTGCCATCTTCATGTTTGTTTACGCCAACCATTGCCTGATTATGTTGTGCCACACCAATGAGACGTTCAGCATCCCATATGCTAAATGCTGTAAGGAGATCAGACGGCTAAATGTGTGTTAATAAGAGGATGAACACATGCAGAATAGACAGCTCGACGTGTGGACGGACTTAAACATCCCCACCCGCACCGACCTGAACGTCATCGTGTTCTACCTGACGCAAGACATGCTCTTAGCTGACCTTTACTGTCACACTGAGAGCATAAGCGAGTTCGGAATTTTCCCCAAAACTGTGATGGTCAAGTCTAATTTTTCAGATTACCTGCTGAATCAGAAAACTGCACTTCGGTTGATGGGATCTGAATTCTCAAAGCTACTCAAGCACACTGCATAATTCACATCCGTGAATTGTCTGTTCGGGACGAACAGACTTAAGAGGGGGGCAGTGTTATAACTCTGCTTCACCCCCTCCCGGGTCGCACCTCTGCCCCGAGATGAATGATGCAATAACGACTTTTGTACGCATATACATTGATAATTCGGTCGCTCACCTCCGCCTTAGTACATGTGATGAAATAGTGTTATTTGCCACCTGCACTTGCACACCCACGCAATGACCTTCACCCTCCATTTTGGCGGGAAAACGATGGATTCAGCGTAGGTGGAACTACCTATAAATGGAACTGTGCTGTGATTCATGGGGAGAACAGGAGATCCGACGAACAGAAGGGACAGAAGAAGTGATGCAGCGAGTTCGTTATCAGCACGTCGCTAGCGATAACACGTAGACTCGTTCAACTGGATTAGTTGTACGCATAGTAGACATTGTTTTGTTTTCGTTTTTACATTGTAGACTGTGAATAAATCTTATTATTCAACTAACGAACCCACGTGTCCTTTAGTGCCTACCTAGAGAGAGTTTGAAGTTCGTAACATTAATGTGCGCTTGTCTACGGGAATTCCCAGTCTGCAGCGCACCACCGAGGGCAAGGAAGGAGTTAAAACAGTATATGTATATATTTTCAACGTAAAACAGGGGATATATTCCCAAATTTTCTCAATTTGCATAGCTTCGTAAAATTCGCATACAAAAATGTCATATAAAAAATTACAAACAGTTGTATTTATAAAAACAAAGTGACTAAGAATTATAATAAATGACTCGTCAATGTTGATACTATTTCGCGCCAAGGAAGTGGGGGGGGGGGATAGCTCATGAAATTTCATGAACAAATCCTGACTGCAATTACAACAAAATACATTACCGTATAATTTTGTTGCGACACTTAAAAAATACGTTTTTGTTTAACTATCTAATATTCTCAATTATATTTTTTAAAACCACTAATCATATTATCAAAAATTTTATGTGTAAAATGTATATAAACTACAAGGACCATTTCTATTGTGATTTTCCCCACAAGATTATATCCCCCCCCTCCAAAAAACTATATTTTTTTCCAAATATGTATAAAAGAGATGTCATTCTAAACGAGTTAGTTTAATTAGTGACAAAGTACCCAAGAGACATTACAACTTATACATAAAAACTGATGTCAATACGGAAACCAGCATATACACAAATAATGTCACTTGACAAAAACATGTTTCATATGCATACAAAAGGTAATGACAGAGCCGCACTTAAGGAGCCAAAGAGCCACATCCGGAGCCGCACTTTGCCGACCACTGCCATAAGCTATTTGATAAATGGGGCCCTTTAAGTCCAGATATTATATGACATTGCCAAATATTTCAGTATTTATGACAATCCCTCACTTGGACAATTATTTGGGGACCCCAAGAAAGTGTGTGTGTGGGGGGGGGGCTTAAGCTTTAGCTCACGTAAATCTTGCACTGACACCCGAAGGAAATCACCACACTTTATGTGCTACGAATGGTAATGCTCATTAACACACAGTGGGAATGCCATTAGCTAGAAGGAGGGAATTTCTAAATCACTATTGTCATGTTATGTATGAAGCGATCTAGCTTTTTGGTGTTATGTATGTGGCACTGATGTCATTTTATGTCGTTACTAGTAGTTGCCCGTTGCATTCGCAACTAAAGTTTTTATCTCAATAAAATGTTTAATATGAGAATTAATAGGAACTGTTAACATAGAATTCCAAGTGCATAACAAAAAAAAACTTAGTAAATAGCCGGTTTGAGCAACATCTCTTAGTGAATAACTACTTTATTATGCCATTTTGTAGCACGAAGGCACGATAAAGCACCCATCGGGAAATGACGTCATAGAGGATTTTTTTCTATTTATAGTGACGGCGCTCCCATTCTGCAAAAAAAAAAAAAAAATTGGGACGTCATAGATTATTTATAGCGACGGCTTTCCCATACAGGACGGACGACAAGATAGCTGCTTAAAGTTCTGGATCCACCAACACGAAACACTTTCGCGCGGAAGTTTCAAATGTGTTCAGTCGACTGCTAAAGAATGAAGTTCTGAACCCACCATGACGAAACACTTTCGCGTGGAACCTTGTAGATCCACTGGGACGAAACGGTGAGCGCCGAAACAACTCACCGGAAACAAGAGTTTTTAATGATTACTTCGCACTTTTTCCTGCTTGTGGGGGGAAAAAAAACGATACTTTGAAAAGCAGAAAATACTGCATCCCGTGTGCCTTTTTGTTCTTATTACAAATAAATTGTGTAGCTGGAAATGGAAAACTTTTTTTTTTTTTTTAACTTTTTATTCGATCGGTAGCCGTTCATTTTTTTTTCGTTTTCATGATCAGCCAAACATTTATTTAATAGCATTTATGTTTTCAGACAGCGCTTCGATCGAAAGAAATTTCATTTGTGGAATATGTTGTAGATAGACGATGTATATTTTCTTTTCAGAAATTCATATACAAAGACTGTTGCCGGCCAAAACTTATAGTAATTGATGTTTTTCTGTCAAAATTCACTTTGTTGTTTTTAATGAATATAAACTAATGTGAATCATTTTTTCTATTCGAATCGACGTTTCTAAGCAGCCATTTTGTTTGTTTATCATGACGGAAAATGTAGCTCTCCGGTAAAAACTCTGCAAGCAGCGAAACTGAAAACTTTCGCTGTTCTGCAGCGGAATTCCTGACCGGTGTACATGTTATCATTGCAGCGAAATAGAGACGGAATTCGCAATGCCCTGAGATACCGGAATTTCGTCTTTATATGTGAGATGTGTAAGTGAATAAATGGTATTAATGTCATACTAAACTAGAGGATGTAATGATGTTAGTGCAACACAATGTGCACAGATATCATAATACATTTCAGCAATACAACAGATGTTGCTACACATGTTCCACATATGCAAATGATATCAGGAATTCAATTCAATATCAAATCCAACAAAAATTAAACAATTCTTTAGATTTTGATGATTTTTCCCATAATTAATTTTAATCAGTCCATTCTGGTAATTTTGTTTAAATCAAGCTTCTAGAAGATTATAGTTTTCTCATAGCTTTTAAAATGAACACAAATTTACCTACTAGTTCTAAGTGCAATTTATTAAAAAACTAATACTTTGATAAACTATTTAACAAAAGTAATTTTTAAAAATGCACATTTGAATCGTATGAAATATGTCAGGGTTTAATAATGACAAACCAAAAACCCATAAATATGTCAGGGTTTAATAATGACAAACAAAAACCCATAAATATGTCAGGGTTTAATAATGACAAACCAAAAACCCATAAAAAGATTTTTAAAAATATACAATTAGTAATAGTAAGTCCATGTATTGATACTGAATCAAATAAAATCTAGTGTTTTAAACTAAAATAATATTTTTTAAAATGTAATAGTCACCAGAAAAGTATTTTTAATATCTTATGATGCTTTTCACGATTAATTTTCATGAATAAATGGATATTTTGTAGAATGCCAAAAAAAAAAAATTCCAAGCTCAAAAAAAATGTACACAAAAAAAAATATTTTATTTATTTTTATTTCAGGGATTATTTTTTAAAAAGTTTAGAAAACACATCCTTAAAAAAATGTGATTAAGACTGAACAAATGTTTGGACAAGAACATTAAAAATGTTAAATAAAAAATAATACAACTATTAAATGAGTAATTAATAAAAATATAATTTTAAGTTTAAGCCGGTTATAAAAATATATTTTTTGTAATCAATATTATGTAATAAAGACGTTTGTCCAATTATAATGGCAAGAAAGAAGCAGTTACAAGAAGTAATAATATCTGACTGACAAATAGGTATATAAAAATTATTCAGATCAAAAGTATTTCAGATTCATTTTTTTATTGGTAAATTACATGAACTACATTAAAATTAGAGAAAGAGAATGAAAGAAATTCTTAGAAACCACCCTTAATTTTATTAATGTAATTTGATATAAATTTGTATACATGCTTTCAATTTACAGGCTATTTTTTAAATTTAAATCTTTAAAAAATAGTCCAGCATACAATTAGTTTTATTGACTTTTTGTTTTTGTATGTTCATTCATTAGCTGCTCTACTATAAATTTTTATGTAAAATAAAATTCCTCCATCCACAGTAAAGAATAAGACATGCAGTTTGAAATATTTAGTATACAAACTATGTCAAGAACAAAAAAAAAACCAAGTTAATAATTAAGTAAATAAAATGTTCGAGAGAAAATGTACAAAGTCTGTTGTTTTATTCTACAACATGTGGTCAAAGTTTTAATTCCCAATACTCAAATTTTTCCCCAATTCAAACAGACTTAATTTACCTTCTAAAACCACAAATGAAAATATTTCATGAAATAACTGTCTAAAATAGATAAAATGGTCAGATAAAAAGAAAACATAAAATATATAAAACAATATGGTCAGATCTATATTTTTGTAACAAATAAGACTTGAAATGAAAAAATTCTGCTGACATTTTCAATGTGTCAATTATAGATATTCAATGACACTTTTTATTGGAGTAACTAACTTACTATACTATTAACTAAAAAACATGAAGATGTGTAGTCATGTATGGGAGTTATAAAATGTGTACTGGTAAATTAATTTATAAGATATTAAAAACACTACATATTTGTGGTAAGTGAATACAGTAAAACATCGCGGCGTGTGCGATGAATTGATTCAACACATTGTGATGTCAAATTTCATGAAAAATTCTTTTAAAGAGGCAAGTGTCACTGGATTAGTTCAATGTTAATGCCACACAAAAAAATAAATAAATAACTTTAGCTTAGATAGAAAAAAAATATTTTCATCAATATGTAAAAGAGTAATTTTAGTTTCCATTATTTCAGATGGGAAAATCTGCTTTGATAAATGTGTTATCAATTACTAGCACATCTTGGAAACAAATAAAACCTGAAAACCGAGGTTTGACACTAATTTGACAGTATATTAGTGAAATGTCCATTCTTAAATTTCATAATAAAGTGCATAGCAAAAAATTATAGTTGACTTAAAAAAGTTAAAAAAAAAAACAACAAACTGTGTCATCTAACAACAGAGAATATCTTTTAGTACACACTGCAGTTGTAAATTTTATGCTATTTAGCTATATAAATCTGAGATTTATGTATGACATTCAAATGGTAATGTAGATATTAACTTTTATGAACTTTGACATAATTTGATGTGATGTGATTCTAATTTTCATAATTTGATGTCAATTTGATATTTAAAATAAAACGTAGGACAATTTATACAGGTAAAAATGAAAATAACCTACTCTTTGAGATTCATTTTAAAGTTTACTTGATATCAAGTCAATGAAGGTTAAAATTAAAAAAAACAACAATATATACAATGAAGTAGAATTCATCTTCTTCCTTATACATGTCAACATTGAAATCAAGAAAAGTAAATTTTTGGTAAAATGACCAAGTAAAATGTTTGGTAACAGATCTAAATGTCTCACAAAAACACAGAAATTTTAATTTTGGGGGAGGGGAAGGAATTGTATATTTAGCAGGAAGATAGAAACAAAAAACAACTACAACCTTTCATTCTAGTAAAATGGCTAAAATAGCAACGTGGGAATTTTTACTTGGATACAGTATTTTAATAACGAAGCAGCTCAGTATAATTAAAACTTTAAAAAAGTAATAATTTTGCTTTACTAAATTAAGCATGAAACTCTGAATTCAAAAGTCTGAGTTTCATTGTTTAAAGCTTTTTTGTTTACCAGAAAAAATATATTTAGAAAACATAAAAAATCTTTGATGACATCACAGTTATTACTAATGATAATCACATGATAATTATGAGTTACATTTTATACAATCAAAATTAATTTTATTACACAACACAAACTATCATATAATCCTAAAAATCAATGGATATAAAATCCAAATGTAGTAAACTTGTGTAATTTTATCTATTTTTGAACAGTAATAATTAAATAAATTGTATTTATTAAATGCCATTTTTCAAAATTTAAGATTAATTTCAATAGTTTAAACTAACTCACTCATTCTAGATATCTTCATCTGAGCAGATGAATTTGAATCAGTAAAAAGTGCACGTTTTCCAGCAAGCCTATGAGGTGGTTGGGACTTTCTTTGTAATTCCAGGGCTTGCTGAATGATGTCTGAGTGAGCACGCATATGAATATTTAACTTGGCCTTATTGATGGTTTCAAAACCACAGCTACAGCACCTAAATGTCACCCAGCAGATCGGTCGCTGCCCATCACCCTTGTTACACTTATTTAGCTCCCCTTCAAGAATACGCCTTTCTGAGTTGATGACCCTGTCTAGAAGTTCGGGGTCATCTGGCTCCCCATCAGCCTCAACGCGAGTGTCATGGTCAATAGCAGCATTGATGACATCATTGGTGAACTCGTAGCTGTAGCTCTGGTCACTAGCATGGCGCCACATGTGAGATTTAAGTGAGGGAAGATGATGACACACGTAGCCACACAGGTTACACTTGTACTGCTCCAGCGGCTGCTGGACATACCTCTGGTCATTAGAATGTCTCTTCATATGGGATTTAAGACTCCTACTGTGCAAAGCTTTAAAGTCACACAAATTGCACACTAGCAAGGAGGGGTTGCAGTGAACAGACAGATGTTCTTGGAGTTTAATTAAGCTTATGCTCATATAGCTACAGCCACTGACCACACAAGCATGCATTGTGCTGACTGGATGCTGCACCACCGGCTCTTCTGCTTTGTCAGCCTCTTGGTCTAAAGGTGTCTTCTCAATGATATTTAACACTGACTTGTTTTTCTTAACACCCCCTTTACACTTAAGGAGGTGGACAGTCAACTCTTCTTTGTTGTTCAGAATCAGTTCACACCCTGGACACCTCAGACGGGATGAGCAGCCAGAATGAACTAACATGTGTTCTCTGTATTCCATGGGATTGGTGGTTTCAAAGACACAATAAGCACACAAAAATGGCTCTTGATCTTTGTGTGCTCTCAGGTGAGCCCTCAGTGTACTCTTATGGTTAAAGCTCTGTGGGCAAAATTTACAAGCATAGGTCCTGACCTTGCAATGTTTCAACATATGTTCTTGTAATGCTTCTGGGGATGTTGATGAGAAGTCACAAAGTGAACATTCTGATGGTTTCTTTTGTCTGTGAGTTTTCATATGAAGTTTTATGTTACATATTCTTTGACTAGTGTAATGACACAGGCTACATCTGTATTTTTCACCGCCACCTTCTAATATTTTCTCTATGTTTTGCAGCTCATCAATGGAGTCTAATTCAGAGTCCACTGTTCGACTTTTCTTTTTGCCTGATTTTTTCACATGTAAGTCTCCCTGCTTGTCTTCCTCACTTTCTGACCGTGACCGCTCCCTGAGTTGTTCTATCACTGCCAATAGAGATGAACAGATGCCCAGCTTTTGCTGTTGGCCAAAACCAATAGAGGCAGACAACTCATCAGAGGACTCAGTAGAATCTGTGTCCTCAGTGTGGCCACCATCCTCTTCCACTTTTGAAATGGGCAATCTTACTTCTTCGTCAAGACTTTGTAGCTCAATAGTTTTCTGGCATGACAGCAGATGGGTTTTAAAGTCATCCTGAATTTGTCTATCACAAATGGGGCACCGAAGTCTAACAGAATAGCTGTGGTAATGCTTGTTAGAATCAGATGCACAACCCTCAGGAGCTTTGGAAACAAACGAATCGCTTTCATCATGCACTAGTGTTTTTTTCCGTCTTTCCTCAATGCTAAAAGACTTCATCAACTTTACCTCCCCTCCACTGCCATCTAGATCTAATATTCTAGGGCTGCCATGCTGACTAGCCAAGCCAGTCAGACCAGATTCTGAAGAGACGGTGTCCATAACTTCCACAACCACACTTGGTTCAGTACAACCTTCATCAATGCTGCTCATGGACTCCCCTTTTTCATACACTTCAGGTTTTACAATGCTGATCAAAGATTCATTTTTGACACAGTTTGAATTTAAACCTATGGCAGCAGTTGGTGTAACCTGGTTGACCTCCGCATCTAATACTGAATAGATTTGAGAATTTTCTCTAATTAAGGATTGAATGGAAGATATGTCTGCTGTGTTTCTAGATACCAAAGATTCACTTGTGCTCTTAGCAGAATAAAAAGCAACATTGTCTGTCAGCCTGCTTGCTACAGTTTTGACTGGCGGTATTTGTACACCCTCACAATGTCCGTAGCCAGCACTGATCTGGTTTACAAGCTTCACAGTATTTCCTGGCAAGTTTGAAAGGTATGGTTGCTGAGTATTGGTAGTCGGTATCTTACTGTTTGTGTTGCCTGCAAGAGGGGGCACTTGCAAGCAATCATCAGTTATATTAGTGCTAATCTGATTAGCAAATACCTGCACTAGAGATGAGGCTGGCTTAATTTTGGTAGAGCATGACTGATCAAAAGTTGGATACGCAATGTTCTGATGGCCAGAGTGTTTCCAGATATGAGCCTTTATTGTTCTCTGGAACTCACAGTGGTACCCACAAATAATGCAGCGGTACCGTGCAGCATCCCTGTCATAAATAAAGGGAACCCCTGATTCACCTTGCTTCTGTTCCTGGGATTCTGATTTTTCAGGATGTGCCCCAGATCTTGTGAGGGGTTTAAATGCAGTCATGACAATTCTTTCAGATCTCTGGTCTTCTGATTTAGACTGATCCACTGATAGCCGTCTTTTCTCCTGAGTTTTGTGGGCTAGCATATGTTTGATAAAGGCAGAGTTGTCGCTGGAGGTATAGGTACAGGTAGTACATTGATAAGCAACATCTTTTGGTAGAGACTTCTGACCTAAATCCACATTCATTTTCAAAACTCCCATGGTGTTGGTAGGAGCACGGACAATGTCTGAAAATGGACCAGATACAGAAACATTTTGAGAATCTAGATTCACACTTTTCTTATTGATATGCGCCCACATGTGGTTTTGCATTACCTCATTGCTAGAGCACACAAAGCCACATTCAGAGCACATTATGTTTGTAAGCAGTGGTTTATTGCTTGTATGACTTGCATGAATGTCAGCATTAGTTAGAGTACTATCTTCACCAAGTTTTGGGGTTACATTCTGTATGACATGTGAGCCTTTCACTAAATGGCAGTTATGAATATTAGTCATATGCATGATCAGACTTTCATCACTGTCTAGAACACAGTTACAGTTAGGACAAGAATAAACAACAGCCTGATTGTGAGTCTGTAAGTGTCTGAGCATCACTTCTCTGTCAACAACAGTGTGGTCACATAGTTTACATTTAAACAGCTTGTCTGTATTGTGAATCTTGCGCAGATGAGCCTCAAAAGCCTCTGCATCAGGAAGTTGAATATTACACACTCCACAGTGAACAAGCTTCTGACTAGTGTGAAGTTTTATGTGGTTGGTGAGATGACCCTGAGAAATAAACACATTATTAATCAGAATTATCATGTATTAAATCTTAAAAGCTATAGAATGAAACAGGTTATTTTGTCACTCATTACATTTTCCCTTTTTATTTTTAGTAAAATTAAACAAATCAATGTTATGTAAAAAAAATAAATTTTCTTTAAATTCAGGCAGAAAAAAAGTTAAAAAAAAAAAAGGGTGTACATTTAAGGGATTTTAAAATAGGTGTAACCTACTATCTAAGATTCTTTTTTTTAAAAGCTTTTTTTTATAATTCTTTTTATTTTCTCAATAAATATTACCTTTTTCCTAAAACTGGCATTACAGTGGTCACACGTAAATGGCCTTTGATTTGAATGAACAACCATGTGTTCCAAAAGTGCATGACGGCGTTTTCCAGCATAGTCACAATGGGGACATTTGAAGGGTCGATCTTTGTTATGTACAAGGTCTACATGCTGTTTGTAATAATGTTTATTGTGGCTAGAATATTCACACTCTGAGCATTTATAAACTGTGGTATCTGGCAAAGAAGAAGCGGAAGAAGGAAAACTGTCACATGAGCTATCGCTATTACAAATACCCGATGATCTGTGCTCATATGAGTTGTCACTAGATGCTGCACATTTCCCATTTTCAGAGAAGGAACTTTCTAGGGGTGGTAAAAGTATGACAGAGTTGGGCTTCAGATTATTTTGTATAGTCTCATGAATCTGGGCAGGGGAAGTCACATAAACTGTTATAACTGAATCAGTTAAAACTTTATCTTCTAATTTATCAGAAGGTGCATTTGCATCATGTAGGAAAGGTTGCACAACATCTGATTTTCTTTTCTGTTGTGTCTTATAAGCCGGTTCCAAGGGAGATGCTGTAAATGGCAGAGTTTTTATTCTAGATGAAGTACTAAGACTAGTAAATGAAAGATCATCCTTGACAGTTATAGAATGTTTTTCTGGTTCACTTTTCAAGTCAGTTTTAGAATATTTAGTCAATTTCTTTTCATGTAAACAAGAAACAAATGAGATTTCAACCTGTTCTTGTGTATTTTGATCTGTGCTTATCTTTTTTTCCACTATAGAATCTAGAGAATACTGCTTGATTGGAGGAATGAGCGATATGTTATTCTCACTTGAAGAAACAGTTTCATCATAGGTACTGAAGCCAATTATATAGGTTGTTTGCTGCTCTGCTCCATCCACACCATCTTCAGATTTTCTAACCTTAAATGAACCCTTTCGTTCAACATCTTCAATAACCTCCTTTACACATTTCAGAAGAGAAGGATCTAACCCATTAAATTTGATGTCTCCATTATTTTCAACAATAATAACATTCTGTTCAAAGCAGTTCTCTGGTACATTCCCGTCAGACTTTACTGCACTGGCACTTATCTTCTCAACTGAAGTACTTATCTTTTGAGTGGTCAAACTAAATTCACACTTAGTGGAATGGTCAGTGATAAAATTGACATCTGTGGCCATTGATATACTGTCTACTTACATGGTAAAAAAATATAAAGCAAAAAAATGGAGTAAACTATTCAGCCAATGTAGTCTCTTTCTTCTTTTCTTCTGTAAAATAAAAACAATAAAACTGGTAAATTCTAAAGGAATTTAAACACAAGAATCAGAAGTTATATAATAGTGATTTCTTAAATGAGTACACAATGTAGGCGAAAAGCTTTTTTCAGTTTAAAAAAAATGTTTTTGTGTATAAAGCTAAGTTGAGTAAAAAGAAAATAATTGGTAATCAATGATGTGCTGTAAAAAGATGAAATATTTTTATCATTTAAAATAGACATCTGTTGATCAAAAAGCATAAATGTAAACTTTAAATAAACATTAGACTGTTATTTTATTATTTCTAAATTAGAGATCCTGGCTTACAATGGGTAACTGACATAGATGATAGAATGATCAGATGGATCACACAAATGAAATGAGGAATTATAATTAACTAAGCGAGACCAAAGATCTGGTCTCTACTTATAGATTCATCATATCATTCCACTAAAAGTTTTATTTTTATCAAGTTTAAAAAATATACATAAAATTAAAGCAACTATTTGATAATACTGCAAAAAGCATTAATAATTTTTCTAAGTAAATATGAAAATAACGCCAAATAAACCAATACTAAAGAAATTAAAAAAAAAATGTGTGAGTGTATGCTCTGCAAGATGTGTCAGTGCACATGTGAGGGACAATGGCCCCACCTAAACATATTTAAATTATTATGCGATATAATAAGAAATCCATGTTGTGTTTAGATTTCCAGTTTTGGAATTCTCCAGACTTTTAGCCGAGCAAGAGTTAACTCCCCTTCCCAACATAAATAAAACACTCCACCTCTCACCCGCTTGTAGTTACGTAGTTGACCCCATTAGCCTGAGTGAGACTAAAATTTTGGAATTCCCCAGACTATTTTTAGCAGCGGAAGTTGTGAACACTGTCGAACGTATGCTCCGGTTAGACGATTATGTATTAGATTAACTTCCCAATCCAGCAGATTGTGTCTTCTCACCGAATAGCTCACTGTATATTTTTTCATTAGCAAAGTAGGTCATGGAAATGATATATAGACATAGGTCCAAGTCATAAAAAAAAAAATGATGTTCTAATGTTATCAGTTTTTTTTGTGTGAAAATATGTCCAATACACTCATACCTCGCTATACGGCCGCTCTTTATACAGCATTTCGCTATAACGGCCCTCTTCAATTCAGGCACGTTTTCGATTTTCGGCCTATAATGTTTCGCTATAACGGCAAAAAAAAAAAAAAAAAACAACACAGTGAAAAAATATTGCTAATTTTGTAGAATGCACTAGGGCATCCTATTAATTTATCCAAACTATCTAAAGATGTAATGATTGTGTACCTTCTGAAAAATACAACAGCTCTGATCCAACCAATGGATCAGATTTCAATAGTCACTTTTAAGGCACATTACCTACACCGAACATTCCGACAACTTAGCATAAGAAAAACCGATGGTGAATCTTCAATTAAAACATTTTGGAAAAACTATAACATCAAGGATACTGTTGACAGCATCAGTGAATGATGGAAGGAATTAAATTGACAACAATGAACCATGTATTGAAAAAAAATATGGCCAGAATGTTTAAAAAATACTGATGTAGACAGAAGCGTACCTAGGGTGGGGGGGGGGGGGTCCAAATTCATAAGCCCCCCAGGCCTTAGCTTGCGCCCCCCCCCATTTTTTTTTACATTAAATATTAAGTACATTATCTCATGTCATGTTGCCGAATGTCAAACCGCAAGGGGCCTCCAAAGAGGGGCCCCCTAATCCCTAGGTTCGGCACTGGATACAGAAGTTAATTTTCTTCCTGAAATTAGGCAAAATATTTTGGATTTAGTAGATCTCTGCTTGGAAGGTTTGAACGAACGTGATGTGCTTGATCTACTTGAAGCTGATAAGAAACCACTTTCATATGAGGAACTCATTCAGTTGCAAGCAGAACTGGCACTTGATGAAGAGGCAGAGCCTGTTGTATCCAAACAGCTTACATCAAAACATTTGTCGAAAACTTTTTATTTTGAAGAAATAAACATCCTCCTTGAAAACGATCCTGACGTCTAATGTAGCGCTTAAGATTCTCGAGGAATTAACTCAGCCATTAGCTGTTATAAGTCATTGAAGAATGAAATAGACAAGAAGGCAAGACAAACAATGTTGAACAATTGCTGTAATCCAGGCCCATCCTTACCAGCGAAAAATGATGACGTCATTGATCTGCAGGTTACCTTTTCTTCATCGACTTCATTTTGAAAATTATCTTCTTCTTCTTCCTTTGGCTCTACAGCCCATTTAGGGCCCTGGCCTGCCATACTACACTTCTCCACTTTTCCCGATCCATGGTCTTCTTCCTCCACTCTCTCACTCCTATGGCTTTAAGGTCTTTCTCCACTTCCTCCAACCATCTGCTTCTTGGCCTGCCTTTAGGCCTTTTCTCATTAGGTGTTGTCTTATAAATCGTTTTTGGACCTCTGTTGTTTTCCATTCTTTCTATGTGCCCTACCCACCTTAATCTATTCATTTTAATTTCAGCTGTTATATTTGGTTCTTCGTACAGTTCGTACAGCTCTGAATTGGTTCTACTTCTCCACTCGTTATTGTCCTTTAATGGCCCATATATTTTCCTAAATATTTTCCTTTCCCAAGTGTTTAGCATATTTTCTGCTTGTTTGCTGATGGTCCATGTTTCGCTACCATATGTTACTGCTGGCCGGATCATTGTCTTGTATATGGTTTTTTTAATTTTTCTGGAGATCTGTCTGTTTTTCAGTATTTTATGCAGTGTATAATATATTCTGTTCCCTACTTCTATTCTGTTTTTTATCTCTATCATTATATCATTTTTCTCACTTATGGTTGATCCCAGGTATTTAAAGCTTTCTACTCTTTCAAATGCTCTATCACTGATTTTGAAAAATTTTTCTCTTCCTTCTTTATCATTTCTTTGTAACAGCATATATTGAGTCTTTGTTTCGTTTACTGTTAAACCTGCTTTCTGAGCTGCTGTTTCTAATTCTATGTAAGCTTTTGCTATATCCTTGCTTTGCTTTCCTATCAATGTTATGTCATCAGCATATGCAAGGTATTGGATGGGTTCTGTAAATATTGTTCCTGTTTTCATAGACTTTGTTTTTTCACTTCTGAGGTAGTGTGTTATAGTTCCTCGCTTATCCAACTGTACGTTTCTTATGACTTTTTCTAGGGTTAAGTTGAAAAGTATGCACGAAAGGGAGTCTCCTTGTCTAAGTCCTTGGTTTACTTTAAATTCTCTTGAGCTTTCCCCTTGGATTTTCACTTTGCTTCTTGAGTTGTTTAATGTCATGCGTACTAGTCTAATGAGCTTGTTGGGGATACACAACTCCTGCAATGTTTTGTAAAGATAATTTCTATTGATGCTGTCATATGCCATCTTGAAATCTATGTACAGCTGATGTAGGTTTATATTATGCTCATAACATTTTTCTAGAGTGTTTCGAAGGGAAAAGATGTGGTCTGTGGTTGCTCTGCTAGGCCTGAAACCACATTGATAGTCACCTAATACTGTTTCACTGAAATTCCCTATTCTGCAGGCTATTATTTTTGTTAGTATTTTATAAACAGTGTTGAGAAGTGAGATTCCTCTATAGTTGTTGCAGTTAAGTTTCGAACCTTTCTTGTGTAGCGGAACTATTAAGGCTGTTTCCCATTCTGTTGGCATTATCTCTTCTTTCCATATTTTATTGACCATCCTGTGTATTTCTAAGTGTAGTGTGCGTCCTACATATTTGAGTAACTCAGCATTTATGTTATCTTCTCCTGGTGCTTTATTGTTTTTGGTCTTTTTAATAATATTATTTATTTCTTCTATGGTTGGTTCTTCTATTTCTGCCCCATCGTCCTCTGCAATGTTTGGTACATCATTTTCGCTATCAGTTTTAATGTTCAGCATTTCTTCAAAATATTCCGCCCACCTTTCTAGAACCATTTCATTTTCTATAAGCAGGTCGCCTGATTTGTTAAGACACATGTGAGATCTTGCTTGGAAGCCGTTACTTTCCTCTTTGATGGCCATGTACATTTTTCTTGTTTCTTTTTCTTTTGAGTATTCCTCTGGTTTTACTAGTTTTCCCTTTTCCCATTCACGTTTTTTCTTTCTGCATATTTTAGTGGCCTTCCTTCTAGCCTCAGTGTATGCGTGAGTTGACTTTCTTGTTGCTTTTTGTAGCATTATTATCCTCAATTTGTTTCGTTCTTCCACTTCTTTTTTGCATTCATCGTCATACCATTCAGCTCTTTTCTTCTTTTGCTTGTACCCTATGACACTTTCCGCTGTGTTTTTTATGGTTTGTTTAATCTTTTCCCAGTGGCTATTTAGATTTTCAGTATTATCTATATCTAGTGTTTCTAGTTTGCTTTTAATTTCTTGTGCATATTTTTCTTTTGTTTGTGGCTCTTTTATTAGTTTTTCACAGTCAAATTGGTTTGTTATCTTTGTTTTTGTGTTGTGAAAGATACTTATTTTTTGTCTATACTTTATTTTGACTAACATGTGGTCTGTGTCGGCATCTGCTCCTCTGAAGCTTCTGACATCTTGAATATCTGAACCATGTCGCCTGTCTATTAGCACATTTGATTTCTTGTCACCCCATCTGGTGACCTCCATGTTTCTTTGTGTATTCTTTTGTGTGGAAACTTAGTGCTACTAATGGTCATGCCTTTGCCAGATGCAAAATCAATCAGACGCGTTCCATTATCGTTGCTTTCTTCATGTAGACTGTAGCTTCCAATTGTCGGTCTGTATACTGTTTCTTTGCCAATCTTAGCGTTGAAGTCTCCTAACACTAATTTGATATCATGTCTAGGTGCTTCTTCATATAACCTTTCTAGGGCATCATAAAATTCCTCTTTGGTATTCCCTTCTGAATCTTCAGTGGGTGCATGGGCACATATTAGGGTCATATTGAACATTTTGCCACGAATCCTGAGGCTGCACAATCTTTCATTGGTTGGTTTAAAGCCAATTATTTGATTGAGGATGTTTTTCCCGACGGCAAAACCTGTTCCTAATGTATTTGTGGTGTTTCCACTATAAAAGATGGTATACTCTGTTGTTTTTAGTATGTCTGAATTTTTCCATCTGATTTCTTGGAGTGCTGCTATTTTTATTTTGTATTTTCTAAGCTGTTCAGTGAGGCGGGTTAGGGCTCCTGCTCTGTATAGGCTTAACACGTTCCAAGTCGCTAGCCAGTAATCATATCCGTGATCATGCGAAGGTCGGTTTCCATTTGAATCAGTCCGGTTTTTGAATTGTTGATTGGCTTTCGTAACTAGTGTTTTTTTACATGACTGGGTAGTTAGCCCTGTGCACAACCACTAGGGTGTTGCCCTTCACAGCCTTGTGGGTAGCTGCCTTTGTTTAAGGTTAGGTCCCTTAGCCTTTGTGGATCCCTCCACTAACTACAAGGCAGTAGTTGCCTGCTTTGGTCCGCCCCGAGAATTGTATTTCATCGGCACTCACCATATCTGGCGAGCTTTCCCCTATCCGCCACCTGGGGAGGCGCCTGATGGGAGTTCGGCCTCTCCACATGAGTTTGAAAATTATACATATTCATATTTTATGTAACATGAAATTGTTTCATTTTTGTTCATAGATTATTGTTGATTGTTGGAGTTTGTTATTATTCTATGTACAAATGTATGTACTTGTTATGTAGTTTCAATTTAAATGAAATAAAAAGAGAAAATACATTTTGAATGATAAACCACGTTACATATTTTAAAAAACTTGGAACCGATCTCGTTCATTTAGTTTGGATTTGTACTAGAATAAATGATTCCCTATACGGCTTTTCGCTTAGCGGCCAAATTTCGTGGAACATATCTAGGCTATAAAGCGAGGTATGGGTGCATGTGATGTAGAAGATACGAAAACATGTTAAAAATATTATGTTTTGAAGCAGTGAAGTTTACTCATTTGAGTTTACCTTGTTTGGTCTAGGAACAATAGAAACTTGTAAAAAAAAATGACATGGGATATCAAGTAAATCATCTTTTTTACAAGGCTATGGCTATTCACACATATGTATGTCCCCACAATTTACATATATTTACCAGAAATGCTCGGAAAAATTTATTTTTTTTAATCTTTGGTGTCTCACCCCCTGAAATGTGTCTCTTGGGTACAATGAGTGAATTGGTGAAGCTGTAGCTCATTAGAACAACATTTAGAGGTCCCCCAAGAGCTTTTAAAATTCCAGTATTAGGCCAACATAAAAATCCAGATGAATCGTGGCTCAAATAATTTGCAGTTTTTGCATGCCATATATGAATAAAATGAAGTTTAAATATACTTATATTTACCTCATTGCTACCATTAACTAGAAATGGTATGAAATTGTGTGATTCTTAATTAGAAAATGAAATAAATGCTTGCTTCCGCATTTAACGAAGCTGGTGTTCCGACATCTGACACAGTATTTTCCAAGAGCACAATGCGTCATCATCGCAAGCTTCGTCGTCAACCAGCTGCAGCACATATAAAAGAAGACTATATTCCCTCAAAATCAATTGTTCATTGGGATGTTAAGCTATTGCCCGATGTTACCGGAGAGGTTACCAACAACGTCGATCGATTACCTGTCCTGCTCTCATCACTTGTCGATGGTACTACAAAGCTTCTTGGTGTTCCCAAGTTAGCATCCGGGTCCGGACGGGCAGCTGCTGATGCAGTATATGAACATATCAAATCGTGGAAGTGCGAATCTATGGTCATCGGCATGTGCTTCGACACTAAGGCTTCCAATACTGTAAGACTCAATGGAGCTTGCACTCTGTTAGAAGTAGCCCTGGGACGTAATCTATTATGGATGGCATGCCGTCATCACATGTTGGAAGTACTCCTTTCAGATGCATTCAATGTTTGTCTTGGACCATCCACTGGACCAGAGATTTTGTTTTTTAAGAGGTTTCGAGAAAAATGGCCAGAATTAAACCACACACCCGAAGCCAGATCCGCCCCTTTGATAATCGTGTCTGATTTGATTAAAGAATTTATCAAATGTCAACTTGAGGTCGGTCATTTACGTGATGATTATTTGGAATTTCTTCTGCTTGCTGCACAAATGGTTCGGTTGGAGGTTGATGTCAGCATTCGCAGACCTGGTGCCCTACATAGGGCAAGGTGGATGGCGAAAGCAATCTATGCATTGAAAATTGAATTATTGTTTGCAGGCAACGAAACCATCTTTCAGTTATCAGCTCGAGAATTACAAGGTATTCATCGCTATAATCGGTTTACCATATGTGTTTATCTTCAATCATGGTTTTCATGCAGGCTCACCACATGCACCTGTGAATGATATCTTGTTGATAGTGTTTATACGAATATGATGATGCTGTTCTTCGATCGACTGGATTGAAAATGATGGTGCGTCACTCGTGGTACTTGAGTCTGGAACTGTCGACGCTTGCGTTATTTTCAGCCCTTTTGTCGGACAAAGAAAAAACTGGCCATGTTCGGACAATGCAATCAGAACGTGTACTGCATCTCATAAAAACACTACCAAAAAGCGTTGTTGATTTGCGTGCTTCTACCAGTTTTCTAGATGTGATACACCATCTTTTAAAGTTGCAGCAGATTTTATAAAGAATCTGGCTTGTATCAATGACTCTGCAGAGCGAGGTGTGACATTGATACAAATGACAGTATCACCAAGGACGAAGAACAAAAACAATTTTTGCTCCAAGTGGTTGAAAAACATCGGAAAAATTTCGCAGAGTGTAATAGTGAACAGCTGGCTAAAATTTAAATTTGAAGAACTTTTTAAAATTTTTTGTCTACCCTACAGTACAAAATAGTAGGAATGCTTATTTGCATTGCTTATTATCATTATTTTTCAAGCAGATTGACATTCTTTCAAGAATTAACTTGACAAAATGAATAAAACTTTGTTTTTCATAATTTTTTACTTAAATTTCAAATTTAAAAATATAAACAATTCAAGATTTATATATTTTGTTTCATTTAATATTATAAACAATACTAAGCATCAATTTGTTACTTAATATATCAGTTTTGCATATAATGCAACATTAACGCTGTATTAGATTTGACCGTGAATGATTTTACACCAAAATCTGGAACTTTAAACTCTTGGGGGACCTCTAAACATTGTCCAAATGAGCTGAAATTTTGCAGGTTAACTACTGTTACCATACAGACATATTCTGTGGGGTGAGACATCAACATTTCAAAACATTTTTTTTGGGACACCCTAATATGTAGTGTACATAATTTGTACATGCTAAGTCCTGTTTATTTAATTATATGTGCATATAATGTGAGTGTTATTTTTTTATTTCTCAAAGATATATTAAACTTTAATCCAACCATTTTATGTTTCTATCATTGAATTTTCATAAAATGTAGGCCTTTTCTCACTAATGAGGTCCTTGCTGGGAATCATTACACATCACAAGGGTAATCTGATACCTTGCTAGTGACCCCAATGGTTTAACTGTTGGGGGTTTTCAAGATGACCCCTGTTTTATTAAAGCTATTAAGGGCAGGATGGACAATGTATCTATAAGTTACAAAGTTAAAACTTTAGTTAGTGATCAACTCATTTAAGTTGAGGTGCAATGTTTATTTTTTTATATCATTACGTTTGCAAAGTTTAAAATATGTCATTTAATTTTTTTTCATGCATAAATCATTCTAATTTAAAAGAATATGTAAGCAAATAAAATGGACAGCTAGCTTTGGGACCCTAAGTATGTGCCTGAAGAGGCGAATGCCAGGACTTATTAAAGCCACCCATTTTTCTTTTGAACAGCCCTGTCAAAACACATCTTTTTCTAAATGACATTTAAATTTTGAACTAATTTTTTAATTTTTAGATTAAAATTGAAAAAAAGGAAGTGGCTATACTCATATTTGTGTGAATAGTGTAACCGCTAGGTTTTGGCTATTCATACATCAGCCTATCAAAATGCATTTTCGGTAAACACATGATTAATCCAAAAAAAAAACTACAAAATATTTGTAAGACAGAGTAGTGCACTTGACCAGTGTCGCAGCTTCTGCAGAGTTCCGGGTTTCAATGTTATGTACAGGTGAATTAAAAATGAAGATGGCAGATGCACATGTGTGCGAAAAGCCATAGCCAAAAAAAATCAGTGATATTGACACTGCAAAAGTACAAACATCTGCAACACATACAAAACATGATAATGCAAAATAAAGTTTTTAATTAATATGTAACTTGAAAAGGCAAGTGAATAGCCACTCCCTTTTTATAAATAGAAAAAGGGTGAACTAATAAAAGAAGATTTTATGATGAGATCAATACCTGGAAAACACAGCAAATGATATATTACACATAAATAACTGAAATTATTTGATGAACCCCTTCTACTTTCCATCGAGCTAGCACTTCACTAGAGATATCTGATAACTGTACCACAGCAAGTGCTGGTTCTGGCAAATAAGCACTCAAGCAAAGGCAAATACCTATTTAAAAAAACCAAACATACCTCGACCTAGTATAAATAAATCAGTAACATACTCTCCAATTTCAAAGTCAATAGATAACAACTACTTACGACTCCTTGAACTGTAAAAAGAATGGTACAGTCAATTCTCAAAGTATTAAAATTGTATGTAGATTTTGAGCGTGTAGTCGGTGAAGGACTTAGCCTTCGCAGGCGCGTGAACAGTAACTGTGGTAACAATACGTTTACCGTGGTGACAAAAACAAGCACAAAATTTATTATCAGAAGTATCTCAGGAATAAAATAAAAGATCCTTTCAATTAACAACTATACAAAAACCGAAAAATCTAACTAATTAAAAATGCCCATATGCATTAGAAAAAGCGCTCACTTCGTTGAACGGCCAAGATGGCGAAGTTTCTAGTCATGTGATATACTTCGTACACTGAAGCGCATCACGTGGTTACGTACATCATGGCCAATCTTGGAAATAATATAATGTTTGCCCAGATTTAGTAATTAAGTGTACCACGTACTCTATTCTTATACAAATTTATATAAATTATTATGTTGCTAACCAATAGTCTCCTTATTTAATTAGTAAAATTATAATTGAGAGTAGATAATTATTATGGCTTTTTACTTTTTCTTTGTTTCAATGTTTGCATCTATTAATGATCTAAATAACAGTTAAAAAGTTGATGAATACAAAATAAATGTTATAAGTTAAATAATACAGTCTTAATGAATCACACTAAATATCAATATACTTTCTCTCAAGTATTCTTTAAGTGGACGCAAATCTATCTGGGTTGTTTGTGAACATAGATAAATATGTGAATCTTGAATTTATTTTTAGACTTACAATCTATCAATTATCAGCAACTTCCTATTGAAAAGATCCCAAACAATTTCTCTTCTGCCACGTAGTCTTGAAAAACATTTAGTCATTACGCATTTTAAAAAATGCCTGAAAAATTAGTAAACGTTGTTAAAAAGTTTTACGATGAGTACATGCAAAGTACACCTAAAAAGTTGAAGATCATTGATGCATATTTAGTATATGTTCTTCTCACCGGCATTGTGCAGTTTGCTTATTGTTGTTTAGTTGGTACCTTCCCATTTAACTCTTTTCTATCTGGATTTATTTCCACTGTAGGATCTTTTATTTTAGCTGGTAAGTGAAATATATTGTCACATAAAATTATATGTATTCACTCACCACTTGAATATATACCTCTTGTAATAATTTATTTTTGACACGTAAGTAAGTCACAGGATTAGTGAGTTTTTTCAATATTTATAGGTACTTGCTACGGATACGTAATTACCTACTCCGTATTTTTTTCTTCGGGGTACGTAAAAAGATGTGCGTATTTTTTAGTGATATGATGCTAACCCTAACCCCCTATCCCTAACCCCCCTAACCCTTGTTTTTTCATAATGTAATAAAACAAAAAAATATGCGCTAAATTAGTATCTATTATTCTGAAAATAAAAAAAAATTTCTCTGACGGGATTTGAACCCACACATAGTCGGCCAAAATCGGGTCCCGGCCAAGCGTGCAACCGACTGTGCTAGCGAGCCACACAAACATAGCCTCAATTTTTAATATCTTATGTTTTCAATTTCATAGTCTATTTCCGTACCCTCACGTACCCCGAAGAAAAAAATACGGAGTACGTAATTACGTATCCGTAGCAAGTGCGATATTTATATGGTAGGGCCATGCCCATGGGGGTGGGAAATGTGTAGAGACCAAGTTTATCACTTTTTAACACAGCAGATTTGCAGTGGCTATGTCCAGCCAGAAACGAATACTTGTTCATCATTAAAATTCATTATTATGATTATTTTTCTTTGCGAAGATTCCTTCTAAATCCAATAAAAGAATAATAAGCCATAAGCTTGCATTTTTAAACTGGGCTGTTGTCCATTTTGTCTATATACAAATATTTTGTTTCTGTTTTAATACAACTTTTATGATCTTTATTTCATTAGATTTCAAATTTGAAAAAAAAGTTATATTATGTGTCAGGCTTTTTATATCATTTTTATTAAATTCTAATGATGATAATGCTAACACACTAACTTTTGACTAACCATAGTCCGGGCATAGTCACTGGAATGATTTGGTATGCTAAAAATATATCTTATATATATAAGAAAATCAAGTAATTTTTTTACAATGTTTTTATTTATTCATAAAAAAATTTTAATAAACAAAATAAGTGGTCAATTTAAGAAATTAAACCAAAAGTTATTAATTTAAACTAGTAAATCATAGTAAATGTATAGGCTTAGTCTAGTTGTTTGTTAGTGCACATGTCCACTAAATATTTAAAAGTCTGATGCTATGTCCACGAAAATTTTCGTGGACATAGCCTTTTCATGAATTGCGTCCACGAAAATTTTCGGGGACGTAGTTTGTAAAAAGGCTATGTCCACGAAAAAAAATCCAGCAGGGACCGGATTCTACCGGTCATCGTCATAGTTAATTTGTTTACATCGAGAAGACATGCTTCCATCAGCCGGCTATTAACATAGGCTGCTATCATATTTACTAATGCTGAGTTTTGTTTTAATATCTTTATTTCAATAAAGTTCAATTTGACAATAAATATACAAATGTATTTATGCAATGTGTCTTATTTTTTGTTTTCATTTTTATCTAACTGTCGCTATTGACGTTAATCACGGATAATGTTATCCAACTAGTATTACTAGTAGTAATACTAATAACTAGTTACACTACAGGATTTTAAACCAAATATATATATATATTGGGTATAAGAAAAAAATCATGTCATTATTTGACTACATGATTTTTTTTCTTATTAGTTATTAACTATTAATTTTGATTTATTATAGAAACATTTGACTGCTCCATATTGAGCAAGGGGCAATATATGTATTTCTAAAAGAAAGTAATTAGCCAGGGCAAATATCAGTTACAGAATGTTACTGCACTAATACTTTAATACATAGACTTATTTATAAAATATTTACTAATAAAAAAAACAACACTACTAGTGTTACTGGGTAGAAATTAGCACTATCAGACTTAGTAGATTGGTAAAGGGCCAAAGCCACGTAATGTTTTTTTTTTTTATTTGTACCAGTATTCATACATATTTCGTGGACATGAGCACTGACTGACAAAAAAAAACTGGACTTTAAACTTACTAGTTTAAATTAATTTCATGAATAGTCCACTTATTTTGTTTAAAAAAAAATAGGATAAAAGGGGAAAAAATATTTTGAGTCATTTTAATGAAGATCACTATTAGATCAATAATTGAATTAGAAATTATCACTAACTAACACTGAAATTACTGAAATTTAATTAAGTGAATCGCGGCTGAATAGCGCAGTGGATAGTTAACTCAAGTTCCATGCAAATGGTTCTATCCCTGATAAAACTAAAAATAATCGCTTGGCGCCACCAAGTCTATTAGTCCACAGAAAGGACATATGAAAGCACAAAATTTATTTGTTGATGTGTCCATTTGTTCCCCCAAACAACCATATCATTTAAGGGTAAAAAGAAAAAAAAATTAAGTGAACATTCATTAAAAGCAATGTAACTAAGTCAAGTTAATGAAGACACTATAGGCTAGGCCTAGGAACTAACATCTTTTTGACATGCTTGAGGTGTGATATGACAACCTGTAGCATACATGATATGGCACCTAAATTTTACTCTTAAATACTGTCACTAATAATATAATAACACTTGTAGGATATTACATGTTGAATATTTTGCAGCCATTACTTAAGTTAGAGAGTAATTAATGATTAAAACTTTTTTTATATTTTTTTCAAAATGAATTCAACACATGTTTTTTTTCAGCAGTATAATATCAATAATCTACTTTGACTGCAAAGTAAATTCTTAAGTTTTCTTCACTACAAACCTTTAAAGATTTTAAATACAAAATTGATAAAAAAAACTGCATTAAAATCTTTATTAATTACTATAATATATTTTATTTCTTTTTCGACAGTGTGCTTGCGTTTACAGAGCAACCCCCAGAATAAATCAGAGTTTACTGGTATTAGCCCAGAAAGGTCTTTTGCTGATTTCATCTTTGCTCATGTTATTTTGCATCTTGTAGTGATAAATTTCATTGGATAAATCAGGTGACTTTAGAAATAATTTATTTTTATTATTATAAATCAATCCAATGTTTAACTGGTATATTTTTAGATTTAAAAAAAAATAAAAATTCTTTTCTTACCCAGAATGCCATTTTTCTGTTCATGCTACCTATCCTATTCAGAAATAAATATCCAGACACAACATTTATTATTTTATAGCAAATTTCTGGTTTTAAGGCTTTAATATGTTTCAATCCTATAAAGCGCATTAAAGCATGGAATTATTTTAAAAAATTATGACTGTTTATATGTTGACAGTTTTTTTTCTTTCTAATGCAAGACACGACTATACATTTTTAGTAATAACTTTCTTGTTTCCCATAATAAAAAAAAAAATTTAAATACGTTGTTCAAAATAGAACTCTTGGTGCCATTGTAATTGCATTTTAAGGTTTGTACCATCAGTTTTTTAAAATTATACATGACTGAAGTCAAATTTTTTTAATTACATCTTGTTCACAGCCTATGGTAAGAAAAGATAAATTGATAACTAAACTGGGAAAATTTCCCACTTCAATACAAAACAATTTTTTGTCCGCTATAGGGATGATTTATAACTGAACACAATTCCATAAAATAGGCAATGCTCTTATTTTGGCTAATTTTTAATGCATCTTAAAAAGAAAATATTTTATCCCTGCATCTCAGGATAAGTCTGGAAAATAAAAGAAAAATTGTAAATAATCATAAAATAATTTTTTTCACTATTGGCTAATAATTATACTCTTTCAAGTCCGATATCAGATTAAAGCTAATTAATTTATTCTAATACATAAATTAATTAGTTTTATAACGAAAGAGCCAAAAGTTATAATTTACAATTTTCTCAGGTTTTAAAGAGCCACTAAAATTGTTGTTCCAATATTATGGTATTTGATTAGGCCGCAATTTAACATCAAAAGAGCCGGAACTTGACATCGAAGAAAGCATGGGGCTCGCTGAGCCAAAGCAGGAATTTACCGATCGCCTGACCTAATCCAACATATATACAAAATTGCAAGCTAAATAAAACTCTGAAACTATGCTAATGCTTGCTTTCATCGTTTTTGGATATTTTTTTTTTTTTTACATGTGGCCATCTTTTTTATGTCGGAATCATATCTACATTTCAAACATTTTAATATCTACATTTCAAACATTTTAATATCTACATTTCAATCATTTTAATATCTACATTTCAAACATTTTAATATATACATTTCAAACATTTTAATATATACATTTCAAACATTTTAATCAGAAGTTTAAATTGTTCTGATAATATTATTTCTAAATATTGGTCATTGATTTGATAAAAGGAAAAGAGATAAACATCTAAACCTTACAGAGGTGTAATAAAACTGGAAAAAATCACTTAAAATCTGGAAAAAATCACTTTAAATCTGAAACAAAATGCCATCAAATTAACACTCGAGAGGCTAGATATATACACACATTTTATTTGTACGAATATTTTTTTTTATAATAATATTTATTGTTTTTGATGAATATTTAATGTAAAATGATTTGCTGATTTTTCTGTTTTTATTTTTATACAGGTTTCATCAAGAATATTTTCTTCTATGTGTAGCTGGTCTGACAAGTGCAAGATGAACATTCTTTTTTGTTGTTCTTAAAAAAAATACGTTACTATAATAAATTAATGGAAAAAAACTTGAGACTTGTTATTATTTTAAAAAAATGTTTTTGATAACTTATATATTTAATTACATACATAAATATAAGCTAACAAAACCTATGAAATATTTAAAGCTCCATTGACAGTGCAGTGAAATCTGCATGTCTTTAACGTCATTGTAATAATACAAAAAACTAAGGTCTCGTGTATTGTGTTTATCACTTTCTGGTAATAGAGTACTTTGGTTGTGAGCCGGATTCATCTAGTTACTTGTTTAGGGCACCAGCTCTGCCAGTCACTCCAGTGTGAATTGCTATCGTCTATGGCGGTAATTAGTAATCGTCTGTATTATTGTGTCATTATTATTTCGAGTTACAATAGGACTTAAGGCAGCTAGCTACTGTTGCGCCATGTGTGAGTTAAACCCCTCCACCCTCCCATATAACAAGTACAACATATTCGTGGCAATATTTGGTAGCGCCGCTGTAGAGTCCACACTAAAAAAAAAAGCTGTAAAACCATTTTTTAAAAAAAATATTCAGTGGTACTATCTTCTATATATATATAAAACACAACTTCGAGAACGCCACGCAGGACTATTTATAGATTGTGGAATTCCCAAAGCAAGCAGCATTCAACCACGTTCGACAACTCGCATGTTTCACCAGCCTGCAAGACTATTTATAGATTTGTGGTATTCCCGAATACATCATCACAGCAAGCGCGTTGTTTTTTTTTTTATTTCTTTTATAAAACCAGATTATTTTAATTCCCTATATGACGTTTTGTCTTTTTATTTAGTGAAATATATTAAGCAATATGATCAGGATGGTGGTTGTATAATACTATTTCATGTCTAGACAGCTCCAGTAATTTTTAAAACAGTATTGTTTGGTCGTAATCATATTTTTGTGCTCTTATACGAAACTATTTCATTTATCCCGTCGCGGTAAATTCTATATCCGTTTAACCGCGGAAATGAGGGAATGCTGTACATAAAATAACATTAGAATGTCAACTGATTATTGTAAAAAAAGAAATAGAAATAAAGTAATATTGAACTATTTCCAATTTGAGAAAAAAATGGTGTATTAATATAGATTACAAACAAATGGTAACGGTTTCAGAATATGTACGTATTACACAAAATATATCTGTACTGAATAGTGTGGGTACTGTAGGATAAAGGTTATACTAAAAGAAACGTAAGCTGGGTTGAGCAAGTCTAAAAAAAAACACTATTGTGTGCTGGGGAAGGGGTGGATTGACCCCGAATTATATTTGTTAGAAACTGAATGAAAAAAAAATAAAAAACAAACAAACAAGTTGCTTGAAGGTACCAGATAGTGACCATAAAGTCTGCAATGATAGGTCAAAGTTTAACTTTGCATACCATGTATTTTCTCAGAAGATGTCAGCCTGTTATTTTGTTTGATTGCTTATTTAAAATTATAATTACAGTAATTGTATTGATTGTTAAGGCGGCGTATGTTACGCCGCGGGATGACTAGTATATATAGAATACTCAAAATTGGCTTCGTTTTGCGACAAGATTTTTTAACTTATTGTGCTACAGCATGTTTGAATATTCGACAACAGATTGCATATGTACACTTAAAACCCCTTTAGGAAGATGGATTTTTTTTTCAAAAGTACTATTTTGGCGCCCCTTTTATCTCGGCGCCCTGTGCTGCCACCACACCACACAACCCTTCCTATGTTAGTGCTTACTGACAGCAACTAAAAATGTGAATATTATTTTATGAATACACAAAGATGACGATCTTGTGTAGTTGAAAATTTAAGGGTGAGGCTAAAACTTAATTAATTTGACATTCAATAACGTTACGACCATTATCAAATGCACACGTCTGAAATGTGTAGGCTATTCAGTACCGCCATATTTAAATTGTACTTAGGCACTGCATATTTCATTGTACAATAGGGGAGATAATGTCAATGTGTAAACAATTCTCCCATTACATCTCATTGCCATAAGTCTCTCTGTCTCGCTATGTATATAATGTGTATGTTTACCAGTGAAGTAAAGATTCCCTCTAAGAACCTATGATAGTCATTGGGGGATTTGATAAGTAGCCATTGCATTTTATGAAATTGTGGCAAGCACAGTGCAGACTTTCTGAACCACGGCCCACAATGGGATCTTCGCTTTAAAACTAGGTCCGGACCAAGAGCAGATGAGCATGTATAAATTAAATGGTATCGGAGTGTGGGCTGGATCGGACGCATAACGGATTTAAGTAGCCCGCGTTTCATATTTTGTCCGTGTTTCGGCTAGCATGAGGCTCGGCTGTATTTCCTTAACCAAAATAAGGTCCCTTAAATGTCAGTTAGATTAAAAAACAAGCAATTTAAGTCTTTTCCGTTTCGGACAAAGGACATTTTCGTGTAAGCAGTGGCTACGGTTACATCGGACGAAATCCGTATTTTTTTCCGGGTTACAGCCATAGATTTTTGCTCCACGTGTATGATTTTGATAAATAGAGAGGGAAGTAATCATGTTGAATAACTGTTACAAAAATAAATAATGATTACACCCCTTTTATTAGCTTTTATTTATTTATATTTAAAATATAAGCAAAAACGGTACCTAAAAAACTCTTATATTCGGCCCTGAGAGGTCAGATCGCGAAATGAACTTTTGATGTACACTTGGCAGGCCAAGACCTACAAAATGATATATACATCATGGGTCTAGGACTTATGGTTGCTGAGATATAGGGCGCTCCTTTATTAATATAGCTTATATAGTAAAAAACGGTACTTAATACGCCCCCTTTTTCGGCCCTCAGAAGTCAGATCGCGAAATGGACTTTTGATGTACACTTGGCAGGCCAAGACCTACAAAATGAAATATACACCATGGACCTAGGACTTATGGTTGTTGAGATCTAGGGTGATGACGGACAGACAGACAAAACGGGGACAATAGAGCATAAAAAACCCGTAAAAATAAAAATAATACGAAAATCAAAGTATATTAAGAACTGAAATATAATGCAGAGCACTTCATATTGTCACCAGTAGTTCCGTCTCCTGGATGTCTGGGAAAAAAAGAAAGAAATCAATACTCAGTGTGATTTAAACTTTAAAGAGAGAAAAAATGTCAACTGTAGCACCACAATTAGAAATTATAATATATAATTTGTGTGTAGATCTGCTTAATGAATGGATTATATATATATATATATATATATATATATATATATATATATATATATATATATTAGGGTGCATCACCAAAAAAAATTTTATAATTGATCTGTCTGCTATTTAAATGTGTTCCATTGATCAAAAAAAGCATTGTGTAAAAAAATAAAAAATATTTGACAATATTTCAACAAAGTTTGCATAATTAAGCGAAAACTAGATAAAACCATCCTTCTTGTAAAGTCTTACAGACTTACATACAAAAAGTGAAGCGCTATATAAATTGTTTTATAGTCTTTGGTTTTATAATGTTTGGTAGCTATGATTGATTTTGATAAGCAGTTGTGCTAGAAATAAAATTTAAAATTCACATTTTATTAGCAAAAACAACACTTTTCCTTACCGCATTATTGATGACCAAGGCAAGCATTTTAATTTCTTTATTTATATTATTTTAATTTCTGATACACACGACCTATAAAATCAGAACATGGAAATGATATGAAAAACAACAATAAAATGTTTACACCTTCTAAGGAAATGCTGGCTGACCCTGAATCAAGTTAATGCTTTCTACGAAAAAGCAAACATTCCAATGGTGACAGAGAGGAGAGCTTGTGAGAAGATTGTTCAGCTTCTTGATGAATACAATAAACTTCGTTCAATTGATAAAAGTCGCCGAAACACACCAGCCACCAAACGTAAACTGGAACAAATGAAATCTATGTTGGCAACAACTTTTCAACTGTGGCCACCAAATGTCGAGACTATTATCAAGAATGCAGAAGATCTTGCATTCTTGAGGTCTGTAAAAGGAGACAGGTCTTCCAGCTTTGGATCATTTGACAAAACACTTGCAAAAAAGACGCTCGAGATGTGGCAACAATGGAACGTCAGAAACGCGCAAGAGAAGAAAATGCAGCATGTTCAACGATATCAGTGCCTTCCAGCGAGGGTAGCAGTGACGAACCCGATGATTCTACTTCTAAATCTGAAGATAATATTGAGTTTGTTGATAACTGTTCGGATGATATAATGCCATTGCAAAAGCGAAGAAAGCCAACAGGAGCTTTAGTATTTGTACCTCCAGATGCTTTAAGCCGACCAAATCTTGTGTCACTAGCGACAAGATTAAAGATTACACCAACACAGCAGGCAGCTTTCACACAGGGCCTTATTAGCGAGTCTGTGTGTGATGTGTCAATGGTGGCTTCTTCCTATGCCACTGCAGATCGTTCACGTCGCAAAGTTGTAAGTGAGATATCTACAAAGATCCACGACTCCTGGGAACCACCCAAACTCTGCACTCTCCACTGGGATGGCAAACTGACACCTTCTCTAAAAAAATCATTGTGTCACTGAAGAACGCATAACAGTTGTTGTCGGTGATGCAAAGCAATTGAAACTTCTAGGAGTGCCAAATTATGCCAAGGCAACAAAGAAACCCGTTGGTGAAATAATTGCAGAATTAACCATGAAGCTAATGACAGAGTGGCATTGTTATGATTGTATCGTTAATATGATATTCGACACAACAAGATCAAACACTGGTCATCAGACTGCTGCCTGTATTGCCATACAAAATATGCTGCAACGTGCTCTTCTGTGGTCAGGTTGTCGCCATCACATTGGTGAAGTTATCCTCGCGCATGTGTTTGCAGACATGAAAATAGAAGTTTCCAAATCCCCGGATATAACTTTGTTCACCAAGCTGCGAAGTAATTGGGAGTTGGTGGCACATGATTGGTCTCACGTTTGTAGTTCGTTTACGTTAGCTGATCATGATCTGAAGGCTCAAGAGCGACTGACGATAATGAGAGATGCGGTAATTGCACACGCCAACTCTAGTAAACAAACCGAATTCTTGCGAGACGACTACCACGAATTCCTTAAGCTGTCCCTTGTTTACCTGAATGCTACAAATAAGGAGGTTAACTTTAAAAGACCAAGTGCCCTGCACAAAGCACGATGGATGGCAAAGCTGATATGTTGCCTCAAGATTGCACTGTGTGAGAAACAAATTCAATTATTGCCTCCAGGTACTATTACCACACGTGATCAAGTGCCAAAGATTCGTGCATTTGCTACATTTGTAACACATGTTTATGTCGTGTGGTGGCTCACTTGCAAAAAGAGTTATGATGCACCATGGGATGATCTACAGCTCTACAAGCGACTTTTGGATTACAACGATGTCAACAGAGACATATCCAAGTCAGCAATCCGTGCCCTGAATAGGCATCTGTGGTACCTCACTGCTGAAATGATCCCACTTGCTCTGTTCAGCAATGAAGTACCTGTGTTGGAAAAGCGAGCTCTAGTAGATGCTCTGTTAAGGCTTCGACCAGTGGTTGCCCTCCAAACTCCACAGAATCGATTTGGAAATGGTTGGGGAAAACCACGATTCCAATCAATTGATTCTAAAACTCGGTTGTGTGATCTGGCTGGAGTTGACTCGTGGTTTACTATATACAGACTTCAACTGGACACAGGATTCCTCTAACTGCCTGTTGATGTTTGGTGCCAAACAGCTTCTTACATTGCCAGTGCAGAAAATGTTGCTGCTATTAACGTTGTTAACGATTGTGCCGAGAGAGGAGTGAAACTGGCATCTGACTTTGTTGAAGCAGCTCGAACGGATGAACATTTTCAAAACATTCTTCAATTGGTAGAAATGAACCGCAAATACATCTCAAATGTGCGTAAACCTTATAAACGTGCAACAAAGTGACACTGCAACAGTAATAAATAATTTAATACTTTAATGTAATTTTTATATAGGCTAGAATAAACTTTTTTTTCTTTACATGTTTTGTGATTTCTTGGGCGGGGGGGGGGACCTCTAAATCAACTCTGGTTTGAAAAATATTTTACACAAGTTATTATTAATGATATTAGAACAAATTAGAAACATACACAGCTCGAAAACAAACAATCAATTTTTTCCTCTATTGTGATGATGCACCCTAATATATATATATATATACAAGACCGTAGCCGGGGGGGGGGAGCGTTCCAATTCTTTCTAATATAAAACTCTCCGCACAGCCCCCCCCCAAACCGCACAGCCCCAACCCCCCCCCCCCAAACAAAATTCTGGCTACGGCCTTGTATATATATATATACTGAAGGTTAAGTTTTTGTTCCTGGCTTCTCTAATGTGACTTGTTTAAAGGTAATATTTTAACCCACGATGACGTCATTTTGACTTTGAAGGCATGAATGCAGGCAGACAGGCTTATTCGAAGACTAATGACACCGACAGGTAAAGAAAAAGTAGGGGAGAGAACTCACAACTAAGGGAGTCAATTCATGTTTATCCTGCTGTTGGTTTGTGAATGTGCTATATATTAACCCGAGTAAAGTGAATTCTGAATTGGGATTCAACTTTCTAAATTGTCGCTTTATATTTTGAAATCATACAGGAAACACAATTTAATCAATATATTTTTTGCGGCCTATAACGTATTTAATTAAACTTTATTAACATTTTCCATCATGATTTCAACAATTATTTCAATATTTTTTACTTTGTGTTATCTTCCGAGGTTTGTTACGTCCGTCTTGGAGGTAAGTTTTTTTTTTGTTTTAACATGTATCCTTCTACTAGTAAGTTCTCTCAATCTAACGTTATATATAAACGTTTACAAATTATTGCTTTCTGCTGTTTAATGATGTCTAGAATGGAAGGGTTGCGACGATGACTCATTCAATATTGAGATAAAAAATTTCACCTTAACATTAGAAATAAAATGATAACCATGGAAGTCCTTAAGAGATATCACATTTAATTCAGCCTGAGTAATTGGATGTAAGTTGGTCACCTTTAGTTATTCAATCAAGTTATTCAAAAACTACTAATTCACATATGAGGTCTATGAACGCTGCATTAGTTGATTGTACACAAAACTCTATGAGGAACCACAGAATAGTCAAATAATCAATTTAGCAATAAAAGGGAAAAAATGGTTTGCTGAGAGCCGCTAACACTGAACAAAGAGCCAAGTTAGGCTACCACAGTACTTGTACACGTTTAATGTATTTCATTACTTCCCTGTGAAAATGAAAAGAAACGCATCAATTTAAAAACTTGACGATCAGCGAACACAAATAAGAACCGCTGATTAAAAGCTAGAAATATTTGTATGGTGTGGAATCAAGTACAGAGTATCTCTTTCTATTGAAATAGCATAGCCACCGTTGTCCATTCCACGAACAAAAGGTGACAGTAAAATTCATTTAATGGTGATCTCTCCACAATAAACGAGCTAATTCGTAAAGTGCCGAACCTAGGGATTTGGCGGCTAGGGGGGCTTGGCCTCTTTGGAGCCCCCCCCTGCATTTTGACATTCGACACCATGGCATGATATAATGTACTTAATATTTAATGTAAAAAAATTTGGGGCCCCCTCAAGCTGGGGCCCGGGGGACTTTCGAATTCGGACCCCCCATCCCCCCACCCTAGGTACGCCTCTGAGTTCGTAACAATGTTACCTTCTGCACAGGGCTCGATTTACCGCAGGGGATGCAGGGTATATCCCCGTCACTGAGAAATGTCACCCCTGGATCTGCTTTAGCTAATCTGTCCCTGCTGGCAGGGCCACTTTATCCACTAGGTACAGTATGCACTGTGCCTAGGGCCTACGGACTTTTCAAGGGCCTGCGAAAGCCAGAACATAAAGTGAAAACACGTTCAGAATGCCAGTAAAATTTAATAATGTTTGAATTAAAGTCAAAGTAACTATATATACCCGTGTGAGATGAGCACCTGAGCACGTCAAGCTGCAGTGTTGAAGATCTGTAAATTACAGTATGTTAACTTTTTGTCTCTTTGTCTTAACAAAGTCACATATGACGTCCTCAAATGTCATTTCCTTCATGAAATCCTTTTCAATTGATAGTAATGCTAAGGAGGATAGTTGTGTTTGTCCCATCGTTGACCGAAGATAGGTTTTTATCAATATGAATGTAGAAAAGGAACGTTCCCCTTCAGCACTTGTTCCGAAAATTGAAAGATAGATCCGGAAAGCAATATTTACATTTGGAAAACTTATCACCAACCTATTCTGTATTTGTGCTGTAAGCATTTCAGTCACAGTTTTCTTGTCAGCAAACATCCGTGAGAACAAAAGAAATTCATTAGTAAATGCCTCTTCCAGATCTGATGGGTACATCTCAATTAGTGACTTGGCTTTCGAAACCGTTGATAAGTTACAGAAAGTTGAACTTTTCATGTATTGTTGTGTAGGCTGCTCGCCGTTTTCCCATTTTCAGTATTAAGTCTATCTATGATAACATAAAAAGACTGAGTACGAAATTTTTCACTAGGACTCATACCTAAAACCGGATCATTATCATCCACAACTTCATCATGAAATCGGTGTCGCTGTCGTTTGCGTTGTGTACATTCTTTATAGTCCGTTTGTGAGAGCTCTTTTGCTATACCTTCGTACATTTCAAATTTATCGCATGTATCATGAAAGTTAAGAACAAGACTGACATACAAATTGATGATGGTCGTTAACTCAATTCCATGCTCCTGTAGAGATTTGTTGAAAATATCAATTTTTTTGGAACAAGTCTTCTAACTCACACACATTAACGCAGTCTCGAAATGTTCCGACTTCTCTATGAGTGATTTGGCTTCATGCACATATGCTGGTGGTTGACGTTCGCTTGTAGCATCATTAGACAATGCTTGCGAAATTTCTTTATAATTTGCATAAAAAGCTCTAGCAGCGTCACTTCGTACTGACCACCTTGTTGCTGATAGACCTTGCAACATAAAGGTTTTTAGAGCATTTTCGAAAAAAAAAATGCTCTATTGTCCCCGTTTTGTCTGTCTGTCTGTCTGTCTGTCATCACCCTAGATCTCAACAACCATAAGTCCTAGACCCATGATGTATATCTCATTTTGTAGGTCTTGGCCTGCCAAGAAATTACTTTTTTCTATTTCGCGATCTGACCTCTCAAGGCCGTAAAAGGGGCCTTATAAAGTACCGTTTTTTTTACTATATAAGCTATATTAATAATGGAACGTTCTATATCTCAGCAACCATAAGTCCTAGACCCATGATGTATATATCATTTTGTAGGTCTTGGCCTGCCATATGTACATCCATCAAAAGTTTATTTTGCGATAGGACCTCTCAGGACCGGGCTTCAGGGCTCCTAAGGGGCTTATATATTATATATAGATTATAAGCTAAACAAAGGGGCGAAATCATTATTTATTTTTGTAACAATTATTCAACATGACTTACTTCCCTTACTTTTTATAAAACACATAATCAATGACAACTTTGCGGCACAGCTCAATCAACCAAAAGTCATCATTTGTTGGGACTTCAATCAAGATTTCAAAGAGCCCGGGGCAGAAAATGCACTAACACGTCCTGTGTCCAGTATGGAACAGGCTTAAATTGCTTGCTTTTCTTTCAGCCACTCTGTTAATTTTAACCATCGCTTCGATGAAAGCAAAAAAAAAAAAAAACGTGTAGACTGACTGAATAATAGCGAAATAGTTGACTGCAGCTGAACAGCTCTCCACAGCAGATGAACCTACCAAATTTAAGCTGTGGGCAGCGCATGGCACCCACTCCGCTAATTTATTTATCTCTCTAAATCTAGCTTGTACTCCCGAATAAATCCTACTCATATTACTCGCATTGTCATAGGACTGCGATCTGCAATTGCCGATGTCTATACCATGAAGTCTGAAAGTACTCACCAACAGATCGAAAAGGTATTTACCATCGTGTTGTTCAATTGGAAAGAACAAAAGAAAACGCTCTGCAACAGTTCCAATTTGAGAAAATAGCGAACAACAACTGTCAGCTAATCCACATGACTGATGTCAGGAGTTGAATCGATACTGATTCCATTATATTTAGCATTCTTATTCTCAGACAGTATCTGCGTCAACACCTTGGATCCCATTAACTCAATAAATTCATCACATATACTGGCAGAGTGATATGATACATTTCCCTATCCGGGGTTTCCATATCTCTCAATGTGTTCATTTAGAAAGGGATCAAATTCAGCTAAAAGGTCAATGCAACCAAGGTAATTTCCATTGTTATAACAGTTATGTAAATGGCTGTTACTTCGAAAAGCTAACCCTCTTTCAGAAAAAAATCTTATCACAGCAACTATTCTCTTAAGAACATCAGTCCAGTATTTGCACAATTTTCGCTTCTCCGTTTGCAGTTTTTCGTCAATGCTAGATGTCTGTTGACATTATAACATCCTTGACATAGCAGCAATGTGATCCTTCGACTTCTCATGCGATGTAATCCTTGCGATGTCGTTTTTCCAGTCATCAAAACCATCGTTAAACTGATTAGCAAAACCAGTGTTGTAGTCAAACAGCTTGCACACATAACAAAACACTTTACTCAGTTGAAGGAGAATAGAGAAGCCTGTCTCGCGTGACAATTTCACCATTTATTAACGTTCTAGCAAAATATTTTTTGTGTGCATATCTGATATTGTCACCACATTGTTTACCCTTTAAATTAATGTAAAATCTGACTACAAATTTTGTGAAGGAAGATGTTCAGCATAATAACTTCTTAGATGTGTAGAACTGTAGATATATTTTCTTTTGTAACACTTGTTTCGGTTGTTTCATTTTTTACGTTTTTCTTAACTTCACTTCTTTCAGCACAGCACAACATTATTTCAAGTATTGCGGGATTGTCGGTGTACATTGTGGCCGAAGAAGTAAATGAAATGTCATTATCACTAGTATTACTAGTTTTACCAGTAATGCAATCAGTGTTTCTGCTCATAAATTGCAGCAGCTAACCCCGAATTTTTTTCAATGCCTTTTCTTTCTCCTCCTCTTTCTTCCGCTTCTCAAATCCACTCTTGAGTTTCCACTTGTATCCATCAGACATGGTTGTTTAAAAGTACTTTCGTCATCACTGCATAGAGTCTGCATAGAATAATTAACAATGCGGAAATTTTATTTAGATTTCAAATCGCAAAGAAGTGCGCGTGCATTCTTGAAAAATTTTTAAAAATGAATTTGGGGAGGGCCTACGACTTTGAAAGTGCCTAGGGCCTACGATGACCTTAAAACGGCCCAGCCTGTCGAGGATGAATTCATAGACATTTATCCCCGGCTCTGCAGAAATTTTTGTCATCATCGGCACTGTTTTTTTCTTAAATCAATCATTGCTTCTGCAGTTCACTAATGTTGAGCTTCCTTTGTAGTTTTTCTATTGTGCTGTGTGGATATTTTTTCATAACTCATTATTAATATTGAGAGAACGTCTCTGCACAGATATGTATGAGCTGTTAGAATAGAACGTTACATTATCGGTTATTTATTAAGCCACATTTGGTAAAATTTGGTCATACATTTGTTCTATATCCCTATCATAACCCGAAGCTACTGTAGTTACAGAGACTGCACAGAGGCCAATCCATCGAAATGTTAGGTTATAACCCACTTTCAACCTTTTTTAAGCCGTGAAACATTAAACTAAGACACTTTTTTTAACCTCTGAGCATATATATATATATATATATATATATATATATATATATATATATACATTTCTTAGCAATAATTATTTAATAAAATGCACTAAAAAAGTAAAAAAAAAACAATGCTTACATCAGACAAATATTGATTTAAATTATAAGCGAATATGCCCATCTAAGTCCATCTGATAATTTATTTTTTAATTATTGCTTTGACAAGTCCAGTATTATATATTCACCCACTCTTTTTATGATAATTTATATAAATAATTGTTTGTACTTTGTAAGCTGTTTAATAAAACCTTTGAAAAGTTCTGACATATTTGATTTTATCATTTTGTTTTTAAAGAATTAAACAATTAAGTCTGTTCCAATCTTGGACACAGGATGTTTTAGCGCATTTTCGTGTTATGTATTATGGGTTTCATAAAAAGTAAGGGAAGTAAGTCATGTTGAATAACTGTTACAAAAATAAATAATGAGTTACGCCCCTTTGTACGCCCCCCTTTGTTACATTAATATAGCTTATATAGTAAAACAAATGGTACCTAATAAGCCCTTTTATTCGGCCCTCAGAGGTCATATCGCGAAATGGACTTTTAATGTACACATGGCAGGCTAAGACCTACAAAATGATATATACATCATGGGTCTAGGTCTTATGGTTGCTGAGATCTAGTGCGCTCCTTTGTTAATATAGCTTGTATAGTAAAAAACGGTACTTAATAAGCCCCCTTTTTCGGCCCTAAGAGGTCAGATCGCGAAATGGACTTTTGATGCACACATGGCAGGCCAAGACCTACAAAATGAAAAATACATTATGGGTCTAGGACTTATGGTTGTTGAGATCTTGGGTGATGACGGACAGACAGACAGACAGACAAAACGGGGATAAAAAATTAACAAAAAGCCACTCAAGTGGCATCAAGGAACATCTTTACGGAGTTGAGAACCACTTTTTTAGTCCACGACTCCAGGAATGTCGGCCTAATTTACAACCGGTGTCATATGTCAGACAATGAGGTCTTAAACCGTTAGTTTTTCTAGCTGTTAAGTTTCCACTGAGAAACCAGGTGTCACAGAGACAGCCAGCCTGACAGTTAATTAGTATTACTAATACAAGACAAGGCATCTCGTTGAACTAAAATATCTATTGAAGCCCTAGACCAGGGGTCGGCAACCTTTTAAGACGGAAGAGCCAAAAGTTAAAATTTGCATTTTTCTCAGTTTTTTAAAGAGCCACTAAAATTTTTGTTTCAATATTATGGTATTTGATTAGGCCGCAATTTGACATCGAAAGAGCCGCAACTTGATATCGAAAGAGTCGCATGCGGCTCGCGAGCCGCAGGTTGCCTACCCCTGCCCTAGACAGAGACTTATTTGGGGACAATACGGGGTCTTCTACCAGCAGATTTTAAATAGAAATTGACATTGCAATGGGCCGCTTTCATAATTTGCCTATCTATTTGAACGGCCCTGGATCTATCTATCTATCTATCTATCTATCTATCTATCTATCTATCTATCTATCTATCTATCTATCTATCTATCTATCTATCTATCTATCTATCTATCTATCTATCTATCTATCTATCTATCTATCTATCTATCTATCTATCTAATTTATGCCTGTCTGTCTAAATAGTAAAAAAAAGCAGATTCTAACAGGCGCATAAATATATTTTGTTATATTGTGCTTAAAGATTAAAATGAACGATTTAATCATAATTATAAAACAACACAATCTATTTGAATGATGGAAACCACACATTTCTCGCATGCAGTATTCGTGATGTCCCAGAATACGTCATTAAAAAAATGCAACAAATAATGGACAGATTTTTTTTTTTAGTTGTAATGACGTAATACTGCGCGTGAAGTTACACCTGACGATTAAGTATTGCATTTTTTTTTCTTTCGAGTGAATGACACAATGAGGTCAGTTGGTTGTGGATCTACTGTAATAAGTCGTGGAACCTCCGATTAAACTCTTCACCAAGAAGGGAGATCGGGGGAGGGTGTGTGTGTGTGGGGGGGGGGTGAATGTAATTAGTGCAGAGCATTGAGAAAGGGCGAATGGAAGGTAGGCGGTCGACACATGAGAAGTGAAGACAACCATGGGTATAAGCCACTGGTAATGAATTAAGAAGTAGGGACAGGGCCGTCTTAAGGTCGTTATGAACCCTGTGAACTTTTGCATCAAAAGGCTAAAGGGACCCTTACTTAAAGGTTATATTTGAAAAAAATTCCCTTAACAGATGTGGTCGTGGGGGAAAGAATGGACACATCAACCGAGCACTGGTAAATATTTCCGTTTAACTTCAAAACTGCGTACTGCGCTTCTATCTACCGAATCAATAGAAATAAACGTACAGTAAGAGTTCGAAGTATTTTTTTTTTGTAATCTTTGGTTCTAATTTTATGTTCACTTTAATTCGTCGCTCGTAAGTCGTAAGGCGCAAGTTATCAATCAAAAAATGTTATTTTTATATAAAAATCCAGACAAAGATTTAAAGTAATATTTTTATTTTATAATTTTAAATTAAGTTGCTAAAGAGCCGTCTTGCAAAAACGTTAACCCAAACAAAGTTCTCTTATACAAACAAACAACTGTATTTCAAGGAGTCAAATCTCACAAAGATGATCTTCATACTACGTCTACTGCGTGTAAGTCATGTGTTACAGTATATCCGTAGCAATAAATTGTTATTACAAGCTTAGATTATCCGACTTTAATAAGTTTAATTTGAAGTTGAAATCAAAATACCTAAGTAGCTGGATGTATTGATAAAAGAATGTTTTATTCTGCACGCACTAGATTTATGTTTAATGGTAACACTGGAGTAAAACCATTTGCTCATAAACAATGTAATATAAGTTTTAAGACTTATTCACAGCTATAAGATACGTCAAATTCTGCCAGGGATGTACCTTCAGGCAAACCAACAAAAGAATTAGTTATGGAACAACGTCATAATTTGTTTTAATAATTGAAATAATTATGAGTAATAGAATATTTGCTTTCAACAAACAGAGAATATCTGAAAATTTTGCATTTTTTGTTAAAAATAAATTCATTGCTTGTCCAATTAATGTGCAGCTTCAAATTTGTTTGAACCAACGTGAACTATGTTAATTAAGACAAATGTTTTCACCATTTTTTAAAAAATATTTTTGTTGGTTTTGTCTATGAAAATAATTTAGTTACTTGTTGACCCGTGGTTTGTAAATTGGAGTTCGTCAAAAAAATTGTTGGTATCTCGCCGCCGCTGGAAAGCCCGGGATACCCCGGCACTGAGAAATGACATCCCCGGCTCTGGTTTATTTTTTTTTCATCCCCGCCGGGGATGACATTTATCCCCGGCTCTGCAAAAAATTTTGCTCATCCCCGGCACTGGTTTTTTCTTAAATCGAGCACTGCTTGTATTGATGATCTCTGGTTGAAAGAAAAGAGTGAAAATAATTTAAGCTCAAGTATTAACATGAAACCTCCATTTACATAGTAAATTCCGTTTTATCAATACACATTCTGATTTCTTACATGTAGATTCTTATTGTCCCATTTTAAACATGTTCAACGCTGTGCCATTTCTATGACTGATATTTTATGAAATAAACTAGTAAAAAAGGCCCGGTTCTCGGACCGGCTAGGAGGCTCGCAGTTGGAGTTGGAAATGGTGATATATATATATATATGTTATATATCAACAATCAGTCTGATTATCTTGAGATATACATAAAAATTTAGTTTACTATTTAATTAAATGTGTTGAAACTAATCCAGAAAAATTATTAAACCTATTCTTTTGGCATTTCTCTTAAGATCGCTTCTCATTGTCTTTTGATAATGATCGAGGCGGTCGTAAAGTTTATTTGTGTTGGCCAAAAGGCTTTTATATCATTACCCGCAGTTTGTAGTAGTGGAGGGTGTTAGCCCACCTCGCCACTTTCTTACTTATGGCAGGACCAATGTCAGCTTGGTAGGGGATATCCTGCTTGGCTGGCCAGTTGGGACATGTATCATGCCCGTATGGTAGCAGCGCTCAGCTAATATAACCGAAAGCCCCTGTTCTATTTGTTAAAAACTTCGAAAACCTCTCGGGTCTGGTGAAAGTCTCCCGTAGTGCTCCCTTGGCCAGTGCACTAAAGCATTATTAGTAAGAAATTCAAGAAATGTTTGTATGACATTTAAATTTAACTCATTCAATACAGAACACATACAATATACAATGTTGCCGCCATCATGTGTGACAGACACAGAAATGCCGACAGAGCAGAATTTGATTTTTAGAGCATTTTCGAAAAAAAAATGCTCTATTGTCCCCGTTTTGTCTGTCTGTCTGTCTGTCTGTCTGTCCGTCTGTCTGTCTGTCTGTCCGTCATCACCCTAGATCTCAACAACCATAAGTCATAGACCCATGATGTATATATCATTTTGTAGGTCTTGGCCTGCCAAGAAATGACTTTTGTCCGTTTTGCGATCTGATCTCTGAGGGCCGTAAAAGGGGGCTTATAAAGTACCGTTTTTTACTATATAAGCTATATTAATAAAAGAGCGCCTATATCTCAGCAACCATAAGTCCTAGACCCATGATGTATATATCATTTTGTAGGTCTTGGCCTGCCATGTGTACATCAAAAGTTCATTTCGCGATAGGACCTCTGAGGGCCGGGCTTCAGGGCTCCTAAGGGGCTTATATATTATATATATGGCCCATTCTACACCTTGTACGTTCAATAACCCATTCATTTGTTGCGAAATGCTGCAGCACGTAGTTTTACCAAGATTTATTAAGAAACTCATCAAATGAAATAGTAAGCTTGTGTTCTGAGTTTAATTGAAAGTATCAGAGCTATGCAACAATTGACGGAGTTTTCGGACGATTAAATGACTACAATTTCGAATGTTTTCAATTATGAGTCCTATTTCAGTAACCACAAACCACTTGTAGTTAGATTTAATAGAAAATAATTTTTTTTTCAAATATAAAGAAACGTCTTTATAATATTTTTTTTACAGATATATGCATTACACAGTTGAATTTATAAACATTTCCAAAATTTACAAATATTTACTGAAAGCTAACTGTTACATTGTGGGTTATTTTAGCACAATAGTTTACGGTTTAGGAACAAAATGTGCGTGGGGAGGGGGCGCATCATTGTGACCAGATAGAAGAATAATTTACGCGAAAGCACGCCCCATCGTCCACCTCCCATGTTAATTAGTTGTGAGTCACCGTTGATACTGAGGGCTCACGGAGACAATTTACCTGGGAAAGAATGTTCGTGACCGTGACACGTAGGATGAAGTTGGTACCGTTACGAAAGTCGTGGGGCAGAATCTTCTCACGAGGGATAACTGAGTTGGAGGGTGTCATATGTTTTCTTATTTAGATTCCCCACCCACAGACCAATTGTGTACTGTATATAAGCAGGACGTTTTTTTGTGTAAGTCAGAGAGGAGGAGAGAGAGAAGCGAGACTGAGAACTAGAGAGCAGTAGCGGAAGAGTAGGACGTAAGCTGAAGTACTGTATGTGAGAACTGGCGTCAACACATCTACATAATAAACTTCTGCTATCAGCAAAGAAACTGGTATTTTGTTGACTTATTAGCGGAGACTGAACGTGAGCTGTGAAAATAGAAATATTGTCACCAAACCATCAACTTCTACTCTCTCATACTTCTAGACAACGATCTGTACGTGGCCAGGATTAGCATTGGGACAATCCGCCAACGTAACACTAACAAACGTACTGATACATAACACGAAAATGCGCTAACACGTCCTGTGTCCAGAATGGAACAGGCTTAATTGCTTGTTTGTATTATGGATGTTCCTTAAATTTCTAAAGAAAAATTATTTATTATAAAAAGGTTGGGAAATAAAAAAAAAGATTAACTATTTTTTTAGTTAAGTTGTAAATAATTTTTTTTATTAATTGTAACTAAACTTTTGCTAACATTTGTTAGTTGACAAATAGTTTAAGTTTAAAAAGAATTAGTTTGTGCCCATGACTAGAAGTAGTTGATACCAAATCGTTGCAGTGTTCCCCCCCCCCCCCGAAATTCAAGATAAGGCGAATTAAAAAAAAAAAACAAGAATATAAAATATAATAATACCTTGACATTCAGAAAGAGATAACTTATTGACATTTAGAAAGAGATAACTTATTGACATTCAGAAAGAGATAACTTATTGACATTCAGAAAGAGATAACTTATTGACATTCAGAAAGAGATAACTTATTGACATTTAGAAAGAGATAACTTATTGACATTCAGAAAGAGATAACTTATTGACATTAAGAAAGAGATAACTTATTGACATTCAGAAAGAGATAACTTATTGACATTCAGAAAGAGATAACTTATTGACATTCAGAAAGAGATAACTTATTGACATTCAGAAAGAGATAACTTATTGACATTCAGAAAGAGATAACAATTCATCTCAATCAGATTTTAGGGAATAGTATGTGTGCATGAAGGCCACCTTTATCCATTTAGTATGTTCATTGATAGTGCATGATGGCCACCTTTAGCTATTTAGAATGTTCATTGATAGTGCCAATATGTTTAACCTCTTCAACACCCCCACTCCACAGTCATGTACCGAATATCTGAGTTGTCTTACGACCCTTCAGACATATGCTCTACTTATGAACTCTATAACAATTACATACTTTACTAAGCCAACTTAAAGTGAACTAGTTAAAGTGAATGAACTAGTATTCAGATGGCATCTAGAAGTGGTTCTCAGCATTTATGATGACATGGAACACTATCATTTGTCCTTTTTCACTTGGGGACACTTAAAAAGAGGGTTAGTGTTCTTTATTGGAAATCAAAAGCGCAAGTAAAACAGGAATATCACTCGCAAACATCACTTCATTATTGAAGAAATAATACTCAAAGGCGCGTGAGAAAACATCTTTTTTATATCAAACAATACGGTATATACATGATTTCGGGATGAGGTGTCAAACACTATCATTTTAAATGTATGTTTTGACGCATGTAAGAAATAAGATTCAACTAAATAGAAACTGGTAAGATCACATATATAACAACATCAACATTGAGAACTAGATCACATATATAGCCACAACAACATTAAGAACTAGATCACATATATAGCCACAACAACATTAAGAACTAGTTTACTGCATACTAATCAGTAACAAGGGATAGATTCAAACATTTTTTAAAGCTTTCGAACAGTTTTACTTTCTATAGGTTCGAGCAGGCTTGCGGAGCCGCCAAAATTTTTTCCGGCTCCGGCTCCGGCTCCCACAAATATGACGGCTCTGGCTCCGGCTCCGGCTTCCTAATAAGATAGTATCACACGAGAAAAATTTTTTTGTCATTGCGCCACGCAAACATGCCGCTGATAAAAAGTTATGCGAATTTTGTTGCGTTCACCCCCCATGGCAGGCCCGTAGCGTGCAGGGTGGGGGGGGCGGGGCCCCCTGCGTTTTGTCTGGCCCCCTCTGCTTATTTTTTCTACTTAGTAAAATGTATTACCTGCCCCCTGCTATTGCCTGGCCCTGCTGTAGAATGCCTGGCCCCTGCTGTAGAATTTTCACGCTACGGGACTGCCCCATAGTCAGGAACGTGAAAAATATACGCATGTCGGTTTTACTAAAAACAAACCATTTCAGTGCATCCAGAATCATATCATTATTTTCGACCGAGGTTTCACTAGTCGCCATTTTCATAAGTAATAAAAAGTTATTTCAAAGATCAAATTAGCAAATAGTAAAATGATCCATTATTTAAAATATTTTAAAGACTTCAGTATTTATATTTATTATTTATAAATTCGAAGTGACTATTCGGACCCGGGTACCAATAAACTCCGATTTTTATTCGGACCCCCGTCCCAATAAAGTCTGATTGTTATTCGGACCCGTGGCAAATATGCACTTAGCTTAGATATACATAAACTTTATTATTGTTTTTTTTTATAATTGTTTGAATTGTATGATTTAATCGTTACTCAGTGTCTAGGGTTCCATTAAGCGGACTCTGTATTATTATTTTTTCGGGTTCCGTCTAATAAAGTTTAAATATAGCTAAGCTTAGTGCATATTTGAGACGGGTCCGAATAACAATCGAATTTTATTGGGACCCGGGTCCGTATAGCCACAGCCTTATAAATTTATCTACTCTATTTCAGATATTCTGTTTATAATAAAATTGTTAAAAACAGAAAGCGACCATTTTGTTTTTAGTCTATTACAAATTCGCGGCAGCCCCGTAGCGTGAAATTTCTACAGCAGGCAGTGGCTCCGAGAGCCAACACGGGCCCCAGGGCAGGACATCTTTGCAGGCCCCTTAATAAACAATAAATCGTGAAAAATTGACATGGTCGGGGCGGCCGGGCCCCCTTACAGATGAGGGCCCCCTGGCAATGACCCCCTGCCCCCCTCTTCGGCGTGCCTGACAGCAGGGGCCAGGCATTCTACAATAGGGGCCAGGCAATAGCAGGGGGCAGGTAATACATTTTACTAAGTAGAGCAAATAAGCAGAGGGGGCCAGACAAAACGCAAGGGGGGCTAAGCCCCCTGGCCCCCCACACACGCTACGGGCCTGATTCGCGGTCAAATAATAATACGAAATGACACGTTCTATTTTTCGTCTTAGTAAAAATTTTTTTTTAATGATTGATGCAATTATTCTATGAAATAAAACTGTTTTAACTTTATATATATATATATATATATATATATATATATATATATATATATATATATATATATATATATATCAAAATAACATGCCATTAAAATAATTTCGGAGGGTAAACAAGATTTAAAACGAACACAAAACGATTCCCCGTTAAAGATTTCTTGTGGTGATGTGCGTGCACGCAATCATTTTAACGCTGTTACTGTTGTGGCGTTCGTAAAAATAACAACATTTCAAATTGTAGGAGGCAAACAATCAAACAAATTTGTAATTTTAAAGCTAAAAAAAAATAAATTCTGCTGTAAAAAAAAGCATTTGGGAGCCGTGGAGCCGCCAGATTTTTTCTCCTCCGGCTCCAGCAAAAAGTAGCGGCTCCCGGCTCCTCGGCTCCGGCTCCGCAAGCCTGGGTTTGAGTTTTCTCAAATATTGTAACTCAATATTTGGACCTGTTCAAATTTAGTGAGATTATAAATTATCGAGAATGAGTATCGACAAGATTGATTTTCCCCAAAGCCGCCATATTTGTTCATTATTCTGTTGTGCTACACTATTAAAAAGAAAAATAACTCAAATGGTGGCTTTTTTAGTCATTGGTAGCAGATTTTTTAAATAGCAATGCACTTTCTGTATGTGATACATTCTGTGATGGAGATTAGGAATTCGAAATAAATACGAACCCAAACACCAGTACGTAAGGTTACAAAACAATGAAGCCTTTTATAGACTTGCAAATAACTTAAACTATATGAAAGAGTGAGAAATCCATAGAAAGTTAAACTCTTTCCAAACTAAAAAGTATACGATTAGATAAAAAAAAATCTTTTATTAAAACCACTGTTTATGGAAAATTTCATTTGTTCATAAATATTGTTCAATGTCCTAGTTTTGTTTGAATTTACTTATTCTACTAGCTGTACCCTGCAAAACCTTTGCATAGAGTTATATTCCCTTAGGTTTGTTTGATCAGTAGGCTAGGTTATTTTAGGTTTCGGAATTATCGGATATTTTCATGATTTTATTACAATTTAGAGATGCAATATGTTGTAACAATACAAAAAAAAAAAGAAAAAAAAAACCAAACAAACAACTATTTAAATGGAATTATTTCACATTTTGACCTTTTGGTTTCATGTTAAAAAAACACAGAAACTATTCAAAACTGTAGGTTTAAAAAAAATATTATCGAATCGAGACGCGGGCAATACACCATTTTGAATTATTGTTACCGCTTTCGATTTAACGCAGAACCCAGACCACAATTATTACATTAAGATTTTATAATATCTTTTTCCCGTAATTTTTAGTTTTTACCATCTAATATATTTTGTAATGCCTGTCGGCGAAAATGGCGTCTTAAACATGACGTTCAAATTTGGGGCTTCCTCCTGTACGTTTCTCCATAATGAACATTTTACTGTAATAAATGATTCAGAAATAAAAAGTGTTCAATAAAAGTTCAAAATTTTATCGTACAGTGTGATTTATATATTTAAAAAAAATAATCGCAATCTATCCCTTTCGAGCAGCAAATCTTATTAGATTGGCAAAATTGAAAATTATATTATCAATTTTAATTAAAAGAAATAAATCAGTTAAAAGTTTTCTCCATTAGCTTTGTACTTCCACTTTATCTTTCTCAGCTATCCCATATGTCAACAGTGTACCTCCCGTATGACGTCACGTCAACCCACAAGCCACTGTATAGGTTCAAGTCAGGTAGTGTAGAGCAGATGGCACATCACGAACAAGATAAACTGATGTATCTAGTTGGTGAGTTTTGGCCTCTGGGCGTGTTTTGTTTTGTAGACTGTTTTTGTTGTTGTTGTCTAAACAGATGGACAAAGGCTACAAGTCTTACTGCCCATTGTGCCCAAACCACACACGCTTCTAATTAATCAGGTTGACAAATTCACGTTCATTAATAGTGTCACCATCTCTTTTAACTGTATTCTATATAAGGTCATTGTCACAACAAAACAAAACAATAAAATAGGCGAAATTCATTCTGTCTGTCTGTCTGTCTGTCTGTCTGTCTATCTATCTATCTATCTATCTATCTATCTATCTATCTATCTATCTATCTATCTATCTATCTATCTATCTATCTATCTATCTATCTATCTATCTATCTATCTATCTATCTATCTATCTATCTATCTATCTATCTATCTATCTATCTATCTATCTATATATATATCTGTCTGTCTGTCTTTCTGTCTGTCTGTCTATCTATCTATCTATCTATCTATCTATCTATCTATCTATCTATCTATCTATCTATCTATCTATCTATCTATCTATCTATCTATCTATCTATCTATCTATCTATCTATCTATCTATCTATCTATCTATCTATCTATCTATCTATCTATCTATCTATCTATCTATCTATCTATCTATCTATCTATCTATCTATCTATCTATCTATGTATCTATCTATCTATCTATATATATATATATATCTGTCTGTCTGTCTGTCTGTCTGTCTGTCTGTCTGTCTGTCTATCTATCTATCTATCTATCTATCTATCTATCTATCTATCTATCTATCTATCTATCTATCTATCTATCTATCTATCTATCTATCTATCTATCTATGTATCTATCTATCTATCTATATATATATATATATCTGTCTGTCTGTCTGTCTGTCTGTCTGTCTGTCTGTCTGTCTGTCTGTCTATCTATCTATCTATCTATCTATCTATCTATCTATCTATCTATCTATCTATCTACACATAAACGCATGTCCCATAAATCCATAGTGACTGACATTCAATGGAAGATTAAATGCACCCCCTCCCTCCTCCCCCCCCCCCAATCCTTAAAAGATAGAGACTGGTTAAAAACACATGTTCATAATATTTGACATACATATCAAAGGTATATACATTATTATACATGTATATAGAAAAATGAAACCGAACTTCTCTGTGTCATCAGATAAAAAGTGTTGAATTGAGTCTCAAGATGGCGCCTCAGAATATACACATCCGCGTTTAAATTTTTGTCCTTTTAAATTCTTTTGCCAATATATTTTTTTAAATGCCAATACATTTCTGTAAATGCCAATATATTTTTGTAAATGCCAGTCTTATAAGAGTTTATTTTATGTTCTTCAGTATCTAAAAAACCCACGACTTCAAACAATATTTAAGTCTTTGTATAACAACCAGCTATATACTTATCATTACAATGATTTACCGAGCCCTCATACTTACTGACTAGTTAGGAGAGCTTATCGCAGTATTTAACTAAATTTATCATACATTTTCTTACTGTCTGCATTTCAGGCCGCAACATTTTCCATGTGGTCAACTGCTCCGAACCTGATGAACTAACATGGATAACATCTACACAAATTGAGAGCCAAGATCTCACAGACATTGAGGTAGAAAGATGGCAGTGATTGAGGTAGAGAGATGGCAGTGATTGAGGTAGAGAGATGGCAGTGATTGAGGTAGAGAGATGGCAGTGATTGAGGTAGAGAGATGGCAGTGATTGAGGTAGAGAGATGGCAGTGATTGAGGTAGAGAGATGGCAGTGATTGAGGTAGAGAGATGGCAGTTATTGAAGTACAGAGATGCCAGTGATTGAGATAGAGAGATGCCAGTGATTGAGGTAGAGAGATGCCAGTGATTGAGGTAGAGAGATGGCAGTGATTGAGGTAGAGAGATGGCAGTGATTGAGGTAGAGAGATGCCAGTGATTGAGGTAGAGAGATGGCAGTGATTGAGATAGAGAGATGCCAGTGATTGAGGTAGAGAGATGGCAGTGATTGAGGTAGAGAGATGCCAGTGATTGAGGTAGAGAGATGGCAGTGATTGAGGTAGAGAGATGGCAGTGATTGAGGTAGAGAGATGGCAGTGATTGAGGTAGAGAGATGGCAGTGATTGAGGTAGAGATGGCAGTGATTGAGGTAGAGAGATGGCAGTGATTGAGGTAGAGAGATGGCAGTGATTGAGGTAGAGAGATGGCAGTTATTGAAGTACAGAGATGCCAGTGATTGAGGTAGAGAGATGGCAGTGATTGAGGTAGAGAGATGGCAGTGATTGAGGTAGAGAGATGCCAGTGATTGAGGTAGAGAGATGGCAGTGATTGAGGTAGAGAGATGGCAGTGATTGAAGTAGAGAGATGCCAGTGATTGAGGTAGAGAGATGGCAGCGATTGAGGTAGAGAGATGGCAGTTATTGAAGTAGAGAGATGGCAGTGATTGAGGTAGAGAGATGGCAGTGATTGAGGTAGAGAGATGGCAGTGATTGAGGTAGAGAGATGGCAGTGATTGAGGTAGAGAGATGGCAGTGATTGAGGTAGAGAGATGGCAGTGATTGAGGTAGAGAGATGGCAGTGATTGAGGTAGAGAGATGGCAGTGATTGAGGTAGAGAGATGGCAGTGATTGAGGTAGAGAGATGCCAGTGATTGAGATAGAGAGATGCCAGTGATTGAGGTAGAGAGATGGCAGTGATTGAGGTAGAGAGATGCCATAAATACTGCCATAAATACTGCCGATTACAAATCTTTGGCCCATAATAATGATTAACAAACGGTGCCCTTTAGACCTCCTTAAACTATTAAGACATTTTAGCCCGGGGCCTTTGACAAGTGATCAGATGGATCTTCCTCTGAGTTGCGAGCATGGCTATTAACTTTGTTAGCAAGCCAGAGTGTGAGGGCATGGCTGTTAGCTTTGTTAGCCAGCCAGAGTGTGTGGACATGGCTGTTAGCTTTGTTAGCAAGTCCGAGTGTGCGGGCATGGCTGTTAGCTTTGTTAGCCAGCCAGAGTGTGCGGGCGTGGCAGTTAGTTTTGAAGCCAGTAAACAATAAAATATCTGAATTAAATATTGAGCCTAGAATTGTATTAGGGTTACAGCAAAGTAAAATCCCAGACAGAGGACTTTCTTAGAAAAGGGAGCCGACTAGTTTGGCTTTCCAAGAGAACGGTCCTGCTTTCTTATCACATAAAACACCATGATATACAACGCATTGACATGCAACACATTGACATACAACACTATGATATACAACACCATGGCATACAACACCATGAGATACAACACCATGAGATAAAACACCATGACATACGACGTCATGACATACGACACCATGGCATATAACACCATGACATACAACACCATGACATACAATACCATGACATACGACGTCATGGCATACGACACCATGGCATATAACACTATGACATACAACACCATGACATACAATACCATGACATACGACGTCATGGCATACAACACCATGGCATACAACACCATGGCATACAACACATTCACATACAACACTATGACATACAACACCATGACATACAACATCATGATATACAACACCTTGGCATACAACCAGGCACGCCGAGAGGGGGGTCAGGGGGGTCATTGCCAGGGGGCCCGCATCTGTAAGGGGGCCCGGCCGCCACCGACCATGTCAATTTTTCACGACTCATTGTTTATTGATGGTACGCCGATGACAGCCGACAGCAGCCAATCCGAACGAAACTTAAAAATTCAGTCGACTGCTGAGGCTCGTTAGATCTCATAAACCAATCCGAGTGTGAATTGGTGTATAACTATTTTTAGACATTACTTGAAATCCGAGTATGATGTTTGCTATCATAGAATTAGTCATAGAGTTATGAATAGATTTCCATAGAAACATTGTGAAATTCTATTGATAACTCTATGGCTTTTTCCACCGTTCACTATTTGTCCGCTGACAGTCAGAACAAATTTATTCACTGCTGTGCGCAAAAAGTACTCGATGCTATACTGCATGAAGTTGAATCAGCGAAATACTACTTAATTATTGTGGACGCAACACCGGATTCCGCTCATTTGAGCAGACCGTTTTCATTTTGCGGTACATACATCTAAACATTGACTTGGATATAGTGTTGTTTTCGTTGACGAAAACTAAAACTAAAACCTTCGTTGACGAAAATGTTGACTTTTCGTCAACGAGAACTAAAACTAAAACTAAAATTAGCATCAAGACTAAAACTAGACGAAAACTGAAATTATTACAGAAAAAACGAAATAAAAACTGAAACTAAAATATAATGTTGCTTTCGTTCACGAAAACTAAAACTAAAACATTCGTTAACGAAAATGTTGACTTTTCGTCAACAAGAACTAAAACTAAAATTAGAAGCAAGACTAAAACTAGACGAAAACTAAAATTATAACAGAAAAAACGAAATAAAACTGAAACTAAAATATGACCTGGGACTAAAACAACACTACTTGGATACCTTCAAACTACATGTGAGATTCCTTGCATTTGTGGACTGCAATTAGAAGACGGGAGAAGATATAGCTCAGCTAATTATTGACACGTTGAAAAAACATAGCATACCGCTTACGAACTGTAGCGGCCAAGGGTATGACAATGGAAGCAATAGGAGTGTTTGGTACAAAGGCACTCAAGCAATTATACTGAAGAACAATCCTTAGGCAACGTTTTCACCATGTGTCTGCCATAGTTTAAACCTGCTGCAGGCAAGAGAAGCAACTCTTGATGTCGAAGCTGCTAATATTCGTGACCACATTGGCGACTTAAAACTGCTTCGATCTAAGTGGGATGAGATATTGCCTGAGAGCAAACTTGTCGCTGAGAGATGCGGTGTTGAACACTCCATGTGTTTGGCAGAGACAAAACGCAAACGAAGACGACAATTGCCAGACAAAACAATTCTCGACGACAATGATGATCAGCAGGATCGACACGAATGATTGCGAATTTAACAACACGATACGAAGCGGGAAAGAATTTGGACGAATTGTTCGGCGTTCAATGGAAATGTCATGATATGAATACAGACGACGTCCTCATCGCAGCCAAGAACCTGGCAGATAAATATGTTGTTGGTGTTAGCGCCGATCTGTTGAATGAGTTGGAGCATCTGTGTCACATTCTGCGATTTTGTTGTAATGAAATCAAGTTCAAGCCTTGGCCTGCGTCATCGACTCATGGGGGAGGTAACAAAATAGGATAGACAAGGGTTTTGTCTTCCCAGGTGTTCACACTGTGGTCAGACTGTCTAGCACCCACTTATCACTGATTGTCACCTGGGAAGTGAATTTCTATAGGGGAGATAATCTATGCCCTTGTTGTATTCAAGCGGAAAGGGGCGAGAGAGGAGTGTTCCTTTATTGATCACGCGTGAAGGCACGGGTGAAGGGTGTGACGTACACGGTCTCTGCGATTGGTCAGTGAAGCGGAAGTCTCGGCACACATGCCGGGAGATCCGATGTGCGTGGCGGAACTTCCAGGCAGTCTGCGTTGATCAGTCGGACAGTGAAGTCAACACGAGTGGGCCCGGGTTTAACAAACCAGTCTGGGCTGGTTTCGACCGGCTCAGTGCTGAGTTCTTGTGAGAACTATACAACACAGGTAAGGGCCATTCTGTATATGTATATTAGGCTGATGTATAATATTGTCTTGTAGTAGCTGGTAAAGCTAGGCCCTTTTTAGGGCCCTCTGATGTTCATTCTTTTAATGTAAATAAATACTCGTTGTATCGTGTTTACATTTGAGTTTGTGCTCAATTTATCGTTGTGTTGTGCGTCCTGTGTAACCACGTGGCTGGGACAAATATAAATGCTGGCCAGAACTCAGTAGGTGATCATACCAATAGACAACTACCACAGGGACCCCGCACGGGGACCGTGATATTCTGGGTGACTCGTCTTTGGGATCTTCACCATTTTCTGAGTAATCAGACGGGGCCAATCACCTTACTGAGTTCACGGCCATGGGGGCTCACCCAGCCAGCCAGTTTCCAGGACGGCACATCCAACAGTGGGCGACACGCTAAGTCACCGAGTGGAAAGGGACGCGCCAGTTAATTACCGTTGTAAAACCTGAGGTGTAAATTTATTGTTAGTCGTATCTGCGCGATAGGCCGAATTTTTAGGGATTCCAACATCTAAAATTCAAGTTATATTACATTTGGCACTCACATGTCAGAGAAGAGGAGGCTAGTTAGATGGTCACCTAGGGGTGAATGTGGTGTGAAAGGTTATGTAATTACCTATTTGATTTTATATTTTATGATGTTGATGCATGTTAACTTATGGCATTTTGCAAAGTTGATTTTTCTTTTGGTCTCCTTAGACTAAGAGGGGCACATTTTTCTGTCTTGTAATTAGATGTTTGTGTCGGGGTTGATGTAACACGACATAATTTTAGTTGGTAGGTGGGCTTTCATCTGCTATTCTTTTTTTCCACGGGTTACTCGCCTCTTGATTTCATCTTCGGGGGGGGGGGGGGCTAATGTCACATTCTGTGATTTTTGTTGCAAGGGGACCGTGACAATCTGAAAACAATACACGTTGCAAACCTCGGGCAGAAACGTTTGTCGCCATTTGACTTGCTGAACCGTTTACACAATTTGAAAATTGATATACTGTTTCCTAACATACTCATTATGCTACGTATCTTCTGCACACTTCCGGTTACCGTTGCTCAAGCAGAACGATCTTTCAGCACATTGGCCCGAGTTAAAAATGTTCTGAGATCGACGATGTGTCAAAAACGCCTAACCAGCCTTGGAATGCTGGCAGTGGAAGTTCGACTAGCAAGAACGATTGACTACAACAATATAACTGAAGTGTTTGCAAGAAGAAAAGCCCGCAAAGTTTTGTTGTAACTTTCTCTCTGCACTGTGATAAAAGTCATTTCCCAAAAAAATTACATTGTTATGAAAAAACCTGTGCAGCTTTATCGGCGATAGCGCATTAACGGGGGCAAAGTAAAATAAATTTAGTTTAAAACTTTTTGTATATACTCTTTGTATGACTATATCCGGAATTGATTGTATTTTGACAAGGGGCCCGCAGTGATCTCCTGCCCTGGGGCCCGTGTTGGCTGTCGGCGCCCCTGCATACAACACCATGATATACAACACAATGACATAAACACTATGAAATACAACACCATGACATACAACACCATGGCATATAACACCACAACATACAACCACATGACATACAACACATTGACATACGACACACCACCAGTGCATAGCACTTCATCGGGCGACTCACTTTGCGCTACAAGCTTCATGCGCCTTACCATGATATCCGCCACCAGTGACATACAACACCATGACATACAACATGACCTCCCCAACACCATGACATACAACACCCACCCATGCATACAACCCATGATATACACCACCATGATATACAGCACCATGATATACAGCACCATGATATACAACACCATGATATACAGCACCATGGCATATAACACCATGACATACAACCACATAACAAACAACACTATAACATACAACACCATGGCATACAACACCATAACATACGACGTCATGACATAAAGCACCATGACATACAACACCACAGCATATAACACCATGACATACAACACATTGACATCCAACACCATGACACACAACACCATTACAGACAACACCATTACAGACAACACCATTACAGACAACACCATGACATGAACGATTTTATTATTTTTTTAAAGATCTGTGGTGATTACATTTATATTACTTCTGACGATGAGCGGGACAGAGCCAACGGTAAACTTCTGGTATATAGCAAATATTCAGAACATGGCAACAAATCAATGAAACTGATACATTCTATAAATGGTAAGTTTAGTTTTTTTTTCACATTAAAGTTTAAGGAAGCTTATATTTTAATTAAGACATTCAGAAGAATTTTTTTAATAAACAAAAGACAATAGTGAGGCGCAAAAGTAATTAGTTCGGAACTAACAGAACAGATGAACAATTCAAGCAGACAGTTTTGGTTGTCATTCTTTTGGAACTGGGTGAGAACTTTGTTAAGCCGAGAAACTGCATAATTACCGTACTTACATTTGTTCGTAGAAATGATGAAATGTTTGTTATGACATATGAACTTCATGTTAGGAATCGAAAAAAAAAAAAACCACAACTTGACGGGACATATTTGAATGTGTCGTGAATTGTGTGAAGCAAAGTGAATTGTGTGAAGCAAAGTGATTGAGTGAAGCAAACTGAATTGTGTGAAGCTAAGTGCCTTGTCTTGGAATAAAATGACAAGAACTACAAAGGATTGGGGCAAAGTCTTTGTATAGTTGCACTGGACTTAAATCATTCTACTGATTTTTAGTGAGCATGGTAAACACAATCAGAGCTAGGGAGCGCTCAAACAATTAAAGCGAAGAGATGTACACCAGTGTTCAGTGGTTAAGTCTAGACAAAGTGTTAAATCGGGTTTGGAAATTGCAAGAAGAAATTATACTTTTTCTGGTTATGAAAAAATTTCATATAATTTTGCGACGAATATGGAATGTAAGGAATAGAGATATTAGATGATGACTACATGTGATATTTTGTAAGGAATAGAGATATTAGTTAAAAACTGCATCTGATAATTTAAAAAAAAAAATAAATGAAGACGTTTCGTAATTTTTTTATCTTTAGGAAACAAAAAGTGCCTACCAATATTTCTTCCAAGACTAGGATTTTATTTTCTGAATTTGGAGGAAGAACTTTCAAAAAGATTTTGTGATATCAAAAAAACTGAGCTTGAATTATGGCATTTAAACTGTAAATGATCACAGCAAGAACTAATTGATATTCAATCACATCACTCGCTGAAAGAGTGTCATACTACAAGTCCTTATATCCTGTCAAATTTCCAAAGTTTTGGATCAACATAAAAAAATTGTGAAAAAAGCTTTTCTTGCATAAAGATTTATAAAATTAAAAATAAATCCAATATGGCGACCTAAACTTGCAGGAAAACATTGGCTAATAAACAGCGACAATACGCTAGTCAATAAACAGCGACAATACGCCAGTCAATGAAAACATTGGCTAATAAACAGCGACAATACGCCAGTCAATGAAAACATTGGCTAATAAACAGCGACAATATGATAGTCAATGAAAACATTGACTTATAAACAGCGACAATATGATATTCAATGAAAACATTGACTTATAAACAGCGACAATATGATAGTCAATGAAAACATTGGATAATGTAACGCCTCAAGACGTTACGTAAGAAGTCAGTGTTCCACACGCTAGTCACACACCTTTGTCCTATTGACCCCAATGTCAATGTATTATCGCAGTAGTATTGAATGACATACAATGTAAACGTATAATTAAAAGATTAAAGATCTATATCTGCATAGATAATAGATAGTCCGTAATTCAACCGCTGGTTTATTGGATCTGATAAATTAATTTATCATCATTACAGAGACATACAAATGTTTATAGACCAATAACTTTCTATAGTCCATTTGTAAATGCTGCTGTTAGCTCATGTATAAATTCAACTGTTTATGCGGTGTGCTGTCGGAATTCTCGCCCAGGTATTGAATGAGACACCGAAAGCCACTAAATGTTTTCATTATTAAAATAGACATATTTTTAAAATTAAAAACTTTCTCGGAAGTCAACAGCCCGTGCACCACTTATATTTTGTGTCTATATAATTAAAATCCCACTTATATTTTGTGTCTTTATAACTAAAATCCCACTTAAATTTTGTGTCTATATAACTAAAATCCCACTTAAATTTTGTGTCTATATAACTAAAGTCCCACTTAAATATACCACATAACCTTCGAAAGATTTCTGATCTCTGTTTCAGTTGGTGCAATACCAGACATGCTCCAGATAAGTGATGACTGTACGACTGTGCTAGTAGCTGTAGAGGGTGAGCCGTATAACACACAGGATGGGCAAGTTGTGAGTGTATGTTAATTACGACACCATTGTATCAGCCGTCTGCTATTGGTTGCAATTTGTTATGATAAAAAAAACATTGTTGTAATTTTTAGGACCCGCCTGGTGCTGTTGTTATTCTGCTTTTCCCAGAAAGTAACCCAGAAAAATCACTTCCAACGATAAAATCTCTGGACTTTAAAAAATTTCATAATAGGTAACAGAATTTAAAAAGTTATTTCTGCGTAAATACCCAGACACTACCACAGAACGAGCATCGCTATTGAAACATTCCTCTAATAATGTCTTTAATAAAATGTCGCCAATTATGTTGATTTTCTTTTTTTTTTTTTTTGTTTAACACCTAAATATTGATACTGAATACAACGACACACATATTGATACTGAATACAACAATGACACAAATATTGATACAGAATACAACAATGACACACACATGACACTATACAACAACACTAAATATTGATACTGAATACAACTGACAACACAAATATTGATACTGAATACAACAATGACACACATATTGATCGAATACAACAATACTTACAATATTGATACTGAATACAACAATGACTAAAATGACACACATATTGATACTGAATACAACAATGACACAAATATTGATACAGAATACAACAATGACACACACATTGACACTGAATACAACAATGACACAAATATTGATACTGAATACAACAATGACACAAATATTGATACTGAATACAACAATGACACACATATTGATACTGAATACAACAATAACACAAATATTGATACTGAATACAACAATGACACAAATATGACATTTGGAGATTACAGTTTAAATGCGCATCATGAATAAAAAAAAAAAAAAAAAAAAAAAAAAACGTGTTTGGAATTTGTCAAGAATTGCATGAAGTATAATAGTATACTAACAAAAAGTAGTGAAACTATTATGTAGTCATGCAGCAATTTGTTCATGCAGGTTTGTCCAAGCCTTAACAAATTGTTTCATTAAACCCCAATTTGATATAAAGCGGTGGGAGAATGATCTTATTTTTCTGTCATGGTTCCCTTGAGATGTTACTCTTGTCAATATCTTTGCCCTCTAGCCCAAAGGCACATGAAGCATGGGTATTTTGTATCACTGCTGCCCAAGCAAGAAGTTTACCATTTTTAGATCAACACAAATGAATGATGCTCATGATAACGGACTTTCTACAATACTGTTTTGATATTCTCATACTCTTCTTTAAGTGTTGTGAGTGAGCAAGGGGAAGAAGTATGTTTTGATCGTGTAACAGAACAATTTCAAGCTTGTGATGGGACTGTTATAAAAGTACCCAGTCTTCAATGGTTAGTCCCATTGGGGCGAGTCAGGGATGTCATTACAGTAAACTTAAATATTGAAGAAGAAAAATCTTCTCTTTCCATAAAATTTATTTAATTCTGGTTTGAAAATTTTTTCATTGAGCCTGGAACACCTAAAAGCTCAGATGCTTGCTTGGACGTCAGTATTAGGTTATTGAGTTCTTCTTGGCTGGGTTGAGGTGTTGAGAGAACTTTTATAATCGCTTCCCACTGTTTTCACCTCAAAAAATGTCAGTCTATGGTGAAAGCTCTAATAATCCAGTAAACACGTATAGGAACTTCACTCTATATGGAATTGGTCTCATTGCAGATTCAAGATCAAATAACCCACTTAATTTCTTGCGATGAAGCCCTTTAACATTACAATACAAAAATATACCAAAATGGTCTTTCGGCCCCCTTTTATATTCTGTGGACACTACTAAGCATTTTATTCTAAATTTTTATTTAAATTAAACTTTTTAAACATAACCTATCCTCCAAATCAGCTACGAGAAAATGCTATCTTCTGGTGTGAGATTTTCATACAAACAAGATGTAAAGTTCTTCACTGATGAATTTGAACCTGAATATATCGCATTAGATCTTGATAGTAAAAAAGCTTTTGTAGTTCTGCAGGTAGGTGAATATAAAAATCATGAGAATGTTGACTTTTGTAGTTCTGCAGGTAGGTGAATATAAAAATCATGAGAATGTTGACTTTTGTAGTTCTGCAGGTAGGTGAATATAAAAATCATGAGAATGTTGACTTTGTAGTTCTGCAGGTAGGTGAATATAAAAATCATGAGAATGTAGACTTTTTCATCGCAGAAACTCATGTCGAAATTTTAAATACTTTACCTTTGCTAATAATTTCAATGATTTGCTATTTATTGACAAATAGATAAAATAGTAAATTTATTATACTTAATTTTAAAAACGTAATAAAATAAAAATATATATCCATGTCATAAATGTTCTAGCTACTGTGGATACAAACGACATTTTAGTATTGTTACAACGACATGTCAATATTTTACATCTATTTCCAATAGTCTCTTGGAAGTCGAAATGACGAAATTTAGCGAAGTTAATTTGTGGTCTTTATATTGCTTAGAAACCCAAACGCAGAGGCTTCTACGCGTTAACATCTAGGACAGGGTCGGCTATTGTTCGTGTCTCGATATGGACCGTTGCCCCACTTGCCTGATAGTGCAGATAGGTTACCTCAAAAATGAGTAGATGAGTGTTTTATGTAAGAACGACAAATGGTTGTACTAAAGACGAAGTCTAGTATTTTCGGTTTTATTTCGCCTCAATTTTGTGTTTCTTGAGGTTTTTTTTTTAACCTTATCTTTGGTTGTCATCTTTGAACTCGGGGAGTAAGTTCTAATTACAAAGAAAGTAAAATCATTAACATATTTTGTAGTGAGTAGCTGACTAACTTGTTTGCCTCTGACCACACAGGAAAACAACGCCGTGGCTGAGATTGATCTGGTGAATGAGACCATCAAAGAGATACACGGCCTAGGATACAAACAATGGGGACATCTTGATGCCAGTGATGAAGATGAGGGTCAGTGAGGCGGAATGTTAACTGCCTTTATTATATTTTTTTGTTGAAATTATTTTTTTTAACATATCAAACATTTATGTCAATAATGCATACATTTTAGTTTAAAAAATATATACATTTTTAAGTTTAAAACATACTAATGATAGCCTTATTCTGTACATGCACACAGCAATGATAGCCTTATTCTGTACATGCACACAGTAATGATAGCCTTATTCTGTACATGCACACAGTAATGATAGCCTTACTCTGTACATGCACACAGTAATGATAGCCTTACTCTGTACATGCACACGGTAATGATAGCCTTAATCTGTACATGCACACGGTAATGATAGCCTTACTTTGTACATGCACACGGTAATGATAGCCTTACTTTGTACATGCACACAGTAATGATAGCCTTATTCTGTACATGCACACAGTAATGATAGCCTTACTCTGTACATGCACACAGTAATGATAGCCTTAATCTGTACATGCACACAGTAATGATAGCCTTAATCTGTACATGCACACAGTAATGATAGCCTTAATCTGTACATGCACACAGTAATGATAGCCTTACTCTGTACATGCACACTCAGTAGGACTATCGAAAACTAATTTTGGGCTCCTAACAAAATCTACCCCTCTGATCATTCACACCCACAATCGTTAAATTATTTTACAGCACTGTAATTGGCCGGGGTCACTAATTGTTGTGACCACTGACATGTGTAGTCAGCACCGTATCGTGAACATTCTACAGCAGGGGCCAGACATTCCACAGCAGGGGCCAGGCCAATAGCAGGGGGTTAGGAAATAAGCATGTTACTTAAGTAGAGCAAACAAGAAGAGGGGCCCAGGAAATAAATGTTACTAAGTAGAGCAAACAAGAAGAGGGGGCCAGAAATAAATGTTACTCAGAAGAGCAAACAAGAAGAGGGGGCCAGGAAATAAATGTTACTCAGAAGAGCAAACAAGAAGAGGGGGCCAGGAAATAAATGTTACTAAGTAGAGCAAACAAGAAGAGGGGGCCAGGAAATAAATGTTACTAAGTTGAGCAAACAAGAAGAGGGACCAGGAAATAAATGCTACTAAGAAGAGCAAACAAGAAGAGGGGGCCAGGAAATAAATGTTACTAAGTAGAGCAAACAAGAAGAGGGGGCCAGAAATAAATGTTACTCAGAAGAGCAAACAAGAAGAGGGGGCCAGGAAATAAATGTTACTAAGTAGAGCAAACAAGAAGAGGGAAGCCAGGAAATAAATGTTACTAAGTAGAGCAACAAGAAGAGGGGGGGCAGACAAAACGCAGGGGGAGGGGCTTGTGTGTACTGGATGACTCTGGAAAATGTCGCCCCATTCCTCTTCCAAAAAGTACCGCAAATGGGCTAAGGGCTCCCACCACGGACTGACTCTAAAGTAAGTGTTGTCCAGGGAGAACTGCCCCTTTAGGCCCCGTCTACGTACTATTCTAGCCCCCCTCTCACTGCACTTTAAGAGAAACTATCTAGAATGCACTCTTGTACATTACTTTTCGGGAACATTTTTCTATCTTATCTTACTAAAGACATTTGTGCATTTTTTTTCCAGGAATCAGCATCACATATTGGCCAATCAGATCTTTCTATCAGCCAGATGGAAGAAAGTTTCATAAATGGCAAGGTCATAAGCTCGCTTTCACGGCTAATGAAGGAGAACCGAGGTCATACCCAAGTGCTAAATTTGATGAGAGACAAAAAGGAAAATCATTTATAAGTTAGTTTGTATACTGCTAATGAAATTTAAGAGATATTAAATTTGCAAACAGTGTGGTAAGCAGCTTAAGGAGTACTGCCCACCTTGAAGATCGTTCATGGTAAGCCGCACCACTCACAAAGCCAGGGGAGCGTCTAAAGGGCTAACCAGGACATCGAAAATATGTTGTGTGTTTGAATGCAAGATGGAAAAACTGGCCGCTGGAGTGAGGGGTTACGGTTCGTCCAACTCATGAAGAACAGAGCTTTCATTCTGGAATTAAAAGATCACCATACGAAGCACTTTGGCTGCAAAGCTAAAATAGGCCTCACAACGTCGTCCCTACCTGACAATGTTTTACAAAATATGGAAACAGAGGAATACCTCGAAAAAGAATACAGAACATACAAACAACACAAGAGCAGATAGACAGAGATGAAATAATGCAAGAGACAGCCCTTTCTGCAGTAGACATGCATGAGGATGCAAACCATGATGGAAAAGTATGCAAAAATTAAAAATTGTATACTTTGCCTAAAACGACCAGGCGTACTATACATTGCCTAGGCATTCTATAGAATGCCGGCATTTCACACTTTGCCGGTAACATATATAACGTTTAGTTTTAAAAGACTTAAAGTGGTTACTGTTTATTCGCGCTTAGCAGCCCTAGCCATATTGGATAGTCCATTTCGGAGTAATAAAACTTCACTATTCCACACCATTATACACCAGTAACTATTTCGGCTCCATATCTCAATGCGTATTTTTTCCCATTCTAAACCTCAATAAAAAGTTAACTTCGGTCCATAATAGAGCTACACAATATGAAGACAGAAAATGAAGTTAATTAAAAGCTTATAAAAATGATGTAAAAAAATAGAAAGTAATTGCACAACTATTTATTTATAAAAAGAAATGTGCCATGAATAAAGTTTCTATAATAAAACATGACGTAAGTATTAAGGTGTGTAATGGACGCGATATTTTCCTAAGCTGCTATAAATCCGCCTCTAATATTTTCCACCATGTTCTCCGCTACATTAGCCCAGATAGGCAAAGTTAACTGTACATTAGCCCAGATAGGCAAAGTTAACTGTGTACATTAGGCCTATATATTAATAATTATATTGAAGTAAAATATTGACACCTAAGTTATACTGGTTGGATCATCTGATGTGAATGTTGCGTACAAAATGTAAACATGTTCCGCCCACTGAGTGAAAGAAAACTTAACATACAGGTTCCACACAATGTATGTCAGAGTTTGATCTAAATATATGAGCTAGACATGACTGGCGTGGGAAACTTTTGAAGTTCAAACAGAGGAACGGGTTACGGCGACATTCATGACTATTGCTATTTGATATTATTTGATCTTTATTTTATTTGAAGGCGATTTACACCCACATAGGGTTTGTGCTACCAATATTGTTTCATGCTACCTATATGCTACCTAGATTGGTTCAGCAGCTTAAACTGTTTTATATTGACTCATACCCGTGATTAAAAACTTTTTAAGACTCGTACCTGTGATAGCTTTGTCAAAGTAGATTTATTGTTTCGCTGTAAATACGTCCGGTGCGCCACACAAATAATTTATTGAATGTTTTTTGTTTTTATTCCCACTGTTCAATGTTATTGTTTTTTTTAAATTAAGATGACTGACGAGAAACGTTCAAATCATGGCTGTCAAACTGTGGTCATCGAAACGCTGCAACTTCATTATGAGAATACTTAATCAAGAAACGTAGTTAGATACCACTACTACCTAACACCAAAAATGCTGTGTTGATTTTCATTACATTAAGGTCAACTGTCATTAAATTAAGGCAAACATTCATTAAATTAAGGCCAACTGTTCAATAAAGACAGTATTATTTTATATCTAACTAAAAAGCGGGTGAATTTTTTACCTCTTATGGATTTTGTTATTTTAAAATAAGTAAAATGAAACTTGAAAACCATAAATAGGGCCAGATCGTTCCAACTAACAACCATAAACATAACACTGAGTAGACATAAACTAAATAAACCATAAATATAACGCTGGGTAGACATTAAACTAAATATAGGTTTCTCTGTTAGGTTCACGTATAAAGACTATATAGACCATCGGGCTCAGATGAAGTAGTAAATTGTGTGTGAAGAGAAATGTAAGGATGAGATGAAATCTCTTAGAGACTATACACCACTAATGGACGATTTTTATCCCTACCATAGTGAAATGGCCATAGAGGCACCACGGCAGATATAGCCATGTAAAATGTCCTTGGTCCTCACCGGAGATCGAACCAGGTACCTTCAGGTCGACAGCCGAGCGATTTACCGCACGACCATCCGTCCCCTTATCTGTAGCCGCTGTTATTCTATGGTATTGTGTGGCTACTTACAAAGCTAAGCCGCCTTTACTTTTCCTTATAATGTCGGATACCGATTTGTAAGCTGGATGGGCTTAGGGACACTGGTCCGTCGATATGTATCGGTCTCATATCTTATATATATCTATACATGAGCGTCGCTAGGAATTTCTCCAGGGGGGCACAAATTTTCCAGGGGGTGGGGGGGCAAATAACAACTTTATGACATTTTTTTAAATGTAAAGGGGGAGCATTTGCTCCCCCATGAATACGCCAATGTATATATATAATGGTTAATTGTTTTTATCATTGGCTTTGTAGCCCTAGAACTAGTCACATAGTCTATAACAAAATTTAGTTATACAACATAGGAAAGATCAAAGTTAATGGGCTGATAAAAACGTTTATCAAAAGCCATAGCGTATTCATTTTTTTCAAGCATTACACACATACATACACACACATATTCACACAAACACTCACATCCAATGACACACACACTCACATGCACATTATTACGCACTCACATTAAAATTAATTTTCTCGATTATTAAATTTCCTTCAATGTTATTTTGTGTGTTCTTTCAATTCACACTTTCTTTACTCCGATATAGATAGAAATACTTAAAGTCTTTGTTACACGATGTTTAATGAATAGCACAAACACTTAACAAGTGATAGACTTGGGTACGTTACCCTCTAGTTGAATGTGTCCAATGGGTGACTACATAATTTTCTGTAGAATCGTTCAACCGTAACTTCAGGAATCGTTCAACCGTAACTTCAGGAATCGTTCAACCGTAACTTCAGTTACACTCTGTGCCAATCATTTGTTATACGCCCTGCTATTTTATTAAATATAAGATGAAAATATATGTGGACTCAATATGTGTGCAAGTGTTGAAAGTTCATTTGTAGACTAAAGATTGATGAGACTATCGGCATGCATGTAAACAAGAGGTTGTTCCACTTGGCCTCATAGGAGTTTGAAAATCAACTGATGCTGCTCAAATTAATGTGTGACATTTTCTTTAAATCGTCTGATATAAGTGGTGGGTTTTAATTCCACTCTACATCAAGTGAGGAATAAATCAACTGCGAAGAGACTTGAGGTTGAGTATGAGGATTATATAAAATCTACCAGCGTCTTCTTAAATGACCTCTCTTCGCTCATGAGAACGTCCACAGAAATACATTTCAACTGGTACACTAATGGATAAACACTTTCTCACCGGCATTGATCGGTCTAATTTAGTGAAATGAGAAGCTGATTGCAGGACTAACACGACACGAAGAAGTTTGATTAGGTCACGGATATAGTTAACGTCATATCTATAGTTAACGCCATTACTATGTGAGAAATTAGTACAATACGACTCATATCTGTGATTGCAAAACGACTGCAAAAGTTTAAGTTGGGTGGACCCCCCTTTCCATGCTCACCCTTGTTACGCCACTGCTGACTTTTAAGACCTCAATCATAGTCCACATACATCTTACCGATTAAGTTGTCGTGATATTTAGGGATGTGGGATAAGATTATGTGAGTGTATGGAAAGGGCATAAATTGGATCATATGTTTTCTGTTTTTCAGATGTTGAGATAATGGCTCGAACCAGTCAGATAAATTGGAGAACGATTTCTTACAGTTATTCCCTATCTGGTTTTTACATTTAATATAAACAATTATGAAAAAGTTTAGACATCACTTTTTCATTGAGTCATCGCTCGTACCACTACGTATTATATTTATAGTCGTGGGACGTTTTTTTACATTCGAAACTCCTACCTTTATGATATTCTAAGTGAGAGATTTCTTACACCTATTTGTTCATTATGGCTATTGCTACACAGTCACAAACATAGGTAAACAATACACACTACACATATGTTAAATATACCAGCAGTGCAAATGAGGAGAAGACCTTCATTTCAGTAGTTGGCACATAAAGTTTGGAATAAAATGCATAAAGTATTTGTAGTTAAACATCATGATCTATACCTTAATATCAAGTTTGTATTTTTTATATAAATGTGTAGCTTGTCTTACAAAACGTAACGCCTAGAGTCTAGTATGTCATTTCAATCATCAAAAGTCTAATTTGTCTTTTCAGTCATCAAGAGTCTATATTGTCATTTTGATCAACAAGAGTTTAGTTTGTCATTTCAATCAACAAGAGTCTAGTTTGCCATTTCGATCAACAAGAGTTTAGTTTGTCATTTCAATCAACAAGTTTCTAGTTTGCCATTTCGATCAACAAGATTCTAGCTTGCCATTTCGATCAACAAGATTCTAGCTTGCCATTTCGATCAACAAGAGTCTAGTTTGCCATTTCAATCAACAAGAATCTGGTTTGTTATTTCAATCAACAAGAGTCTAGTTTGCCATTTCAATCAACAGGGGTCTGGTTTGCAATTTCAACCAACAAGAGTCTGGTTTGTCATTTCAACCAACAAGAGTCTGGTTTGTCATTTCAACCAACAAGAATCTGGTTTGTCATTTCAACCAACAAGAGTCTAGTTTGTCATTTCAATCAACAAGAGTCTGGTTTGTCATTTCAACCAACAAGAGTCTGGTTTGTCATTTCAACAAGAGTCTAGTTTGTCATTTCAATCAACAAGAGTCTGGTTTGTCATTTCAACCAACAAGAGTCTGGTTTGTCATTTCAACAAGAGTCTAGTTTGTCATTTCAATCAACAAGAGTCTGGTTTGTCATTTCAACAAGAGTCAAGTTTATCATTTCACAAGAATCTGGTTTGTCATTTCAACCAACAAGAGTCTAGTTTGCCATTTCAACCAACAAGAGTCTAGTTTGTCATTTCAACAAGAGTCTGGTTTGTCATTTCAACCACAAGAGTCTAGTTTGCCATTTCAACCAACGAGAGTCTAGTTTGTCATTTCAACAAGAGTCTGGTTTGTCATTTCAACAAGAGTCTAGTTTGTCATTTCAACCAACAAGAGTCTAGTTTGTCATTTCAATCAACAAGAGTCTGGTTTGTCATTTCAACCAACAAGAGTCTGGTTTGTCATTTCAACAAGAGTCTAGTTTGTCATTTCAATCAACAAGAGTCTGGTTTGTCATTTCAACCAACAAGAGTCTGGTTTGTCATTTCAACAAGAGTCTAGTTTGTCATTTCAATCAACAAGAGTCTGGTTTGTCATTTCAACAAGAGTCAAGTTTATCATTTCACAAGAATCTGGTTTGTCATTTCAACCAACAAGAGTCTAGTTTGCCATTTCAACAAACAAGAGTCTAGTTTGTCATTTCAACAAGAGTCTGGTTTGTCATTTCAACCACAAGAGTCTAGTTTGCCATTTCAACCAACGAGAGTCTAGTTTGTCATTTCAACAAGTGAAAGTTTGTATTTGAAAACTGGCTCAGTTTGTATTTAGAGAAATCGATTTACTGTATATTACATAATATTGAAAAAGCATTAAATCAAAACACATTACATATAATAGAAATATAGTTTATCATTTAATTTTCAAAACTATTTAATAACGCAGGAATCACAAACTATATCTGTTTTAACTACGTTAACTATGTTGCCTGGTCTTGCAATGTATCGCTCGTATTTCAAGGCAAATTTTGTCAAAACATTTTGCTGGTCTTGCAATGTATCGCTCGTATTTCAAGGCAAATTTTGTCAAAACATTTTGCTGGTCTTGCAATGTATCGCTCGTATTTCAAGGCAAATTTTGTCAAAACATTTTGCTGGTCTTGCAATGTATCGCTCGTATTTCAAGGCAAATTTTATCAAAACATTTTGCTGGTCTTGCAATGTATCGCTCGTATTTCAAGGCAAATTTTGTCAAAACATTTTGCTGGTCTTGCAAGGTGTCGCTCGTATTTCAAGGCAAATTTTGTCAAAACATTTTGCTGGTCTTAAGAAAGACTAGTAAACCAAGTTACTTTTAAACCGAGGTCTAATAATAAATTGACACTAAAATCACTTTCCCCGCCATTCTTCATTTATATGCAGCTTATACAGAATGTTCAACACCAGCAACCAGGGCTGGGGAGTCGGTGTCGGTATCGGTGGTGTCGGTAGTTTTGCCGGTGTCGGTGTCGGCATTTGTACTTTGCCCGGTGTCGGTGTCGGCATTTGTATTTTGTCCGAGTCGGTTCGGCGCAAAATCTCCCCCCCCAAAAAAAAAATACTAGAACTTTAATTAAATAATCCAGAACAACGTCAGATAGTTCTTAGCAAATCTTTAATTTAAAGTTTTCTTAAGTTTTTCTTTTTAAATAAATACATGGTAAATCTGTTTATCAACAAATGTATCATTTTCCAAAGCGAGATTCTCTACATTACAACAACTTGTCAACATTAACAGAATTTTGACTGAAAGCAGATAGGAAGGCTACTGGCTATGTTCACTCTGTTATTCACTCAATCATTGTAAATCATGAGAAATTTTTAGTTTGCATCTGTCTATCAATATCCATGTTGGAGAAAGATTACACAAAACCTATTCAAGTCTTTTAGAACTTCAAAGAATGATCTGTTTCAAATGTTCCTACAATCAAAGTTAACTCACAACTAACACTCCACAGCTTAATTTATCCCCAGCCAGACTGAAGCATTACCAGTCTACGTCCTAATGACACTACATTAAAGCCCAGTCCGTAGCTGGAGCTGTTGAGGCGCAGCCCCCCCACCACCACCTATTGCAATACAAACATTTTCACTACATATGTCAGGTTTAATTAGGGTGTAAAATAACGATTCCTTACTCTATTAACTGTTAAGTATGTAGTGTCTTCATACGCCTCTCTCTTTTCTAAAAATAGGTCTGGAACAACCATCTTTTATCATTGTCTGTAGCCCTTGCCGTGATTTTATTTCAGCATTCTGCATTCTCTGAATGGCCACTTATAAACTTCCAAGCATCATTACTCTAGTGTTGTTGGATATGTCTGTACTTTGCAGTGACTTGCTGACTTAGGCAATCGTCAATAATAATCTTGACCAATATTTGAGCATAAGCCTACACATAAATGAGAACTTATTAAAAGTAGCGAATTGGCCGCTTCAGGTTTACTATAAAAATAACATCCCACATACTGTGGCATATCTTGAAGTAAACCATACTATTTTGTTACTTCAATGTATTCACTGCAGCTATTCTTGATGTCCATATCTAGTGTTTTTCGTAACCTTTCAATGTTACATGTACAACTGATAACTTTTTTTTTCATCGTAATGGACATGCTGCAAAATCGCAGATCAAAGATGCAAATTTATAACTACTAAAGAACCACAACAGGTTCTTAAATTTGATGAAGGGCTGGACCAAGAGCAGATCACTGGAGTGTTTATAATACTTTATGTGAGCTAACATAAATGTAAATGTTATCAATGTAATGAAAAAGGGGAGGTACTGCGGATCAAATCAAAACGTTTAACGGGACGTAGATTGCCCTTGTCTGGTTTAGAAGCTGAACATTGTTTTCAAGATTACTATTTCGGAGACCCGTCTACCTCGGCGCCCTGTGCATAATTATATAAATAAACACATTTAACTGCACAGTTCGGGAATTTTATTTATTTACTTTTTTATTTAGTAATTACATTACAAATTAGGCCCATACAATACATGCTGAAACATAATTATACCTTCTTTAAGTTTTTTTATATTCATCTATAAAATTAGGTATATTCATGGTGAGGTCGAAAAATAAAAATGCCGACAAACTTGCTTTGAAAAGAGTAGCTTAGTAAGATACAAAGGCAATATTTATTTTGTTCAAACAAAATAAAAGCTACCGGTACCATAGAAGTGGTGTGTGTGTGTTAGTGCAGTGGTCCCTAACCTTTTTCTCGCCGCAGACCGGTCGACATTTGATAATTTTACCGCGGCCCGAGAGGGGTAGATGTCGAACTATCCTGAGAGAAATACACTACAACAGATAAAAAGTAAATAAATGTTTTTGGGCGGCCCAGTGCCATTTGATCAACGGACCCTAAATGGGTTGTAGAGCCAAGAAGAATAAATATACAATTAGACGAGCATCTTTATATATATAGTATGAGATATATAAAGGGAAAAATACACAATAATCCTTCCTTGCCCCCCCCCGGTGTCGGTGTCGGCGGATTTTAGAAAACCGACACCGGTGTCGGTGTCGGAAAATATTTTGGACGACACCCCACCCATGCCAGCAACCACTGCCCACTAGCCTTGTCTATATCATTGAATTCAATGAACCGTTTCAGTGGCTGATAGTTTAAACTTAACTCCTGGAACAAGCTCATCAAAACACTTTCAAACTGTTCAAGAGAAAGTTCAGTTGGAAGGAACGGGGAGAGGAAACCCACCCCCGCCCTATACATATTTTCCATTAAGCTCTATTACACTACTAGTTGCACACTAACCTAAATAACGTATCGTTCGTTTCAATCTAAATTTATTCATAGCGAGTAACGCCTGTTCTCACTTGACTACAGGTTTGTGGGCGGGTGTCTTACAATGTTACCAGTTATCGTCAGAGCTCAGAATGTTTGCCTTGGGATGAGTGCGCCAACATGGTAGGAGATTCTATTTTAATGTGTCAGATTAGTATACAAAGGGTGTACAACCGGATTAGATCTTATCTAGAGATTAACTTTTTGTTGACTTCGTTTTGATGCATGTGAACAGCGCCTGTAAACAGGTAAATAAAAGTGTAATGATACACAATCACACATACACTCACATACACACACATACACTCACATATATACACATACACTCAACACACACACATATCACAAGAATGGTATTTTTTAAGCGAACTCGTCTGTGATAAATCATTTGCCAGAAACAGGTGGAAGAACTATATCTACCTACACATGCATCATAATGTACATACAAGTCTTCTTACTATAAATGTTTTCAAGACTACTAGGCCTTACATTTAAAATAAATATAATTTTAAAGCACTCACTAATATGACGTCCTATACATTATAGAATTAAACAGTGTTCGGCCGTAATGGAACGCCTAGTTTACAATGACAATTAATTAGGACAAAATATTACATTTGTCAAGACATAATGTAGACATTACAGATTTACACTTTGTTAGTCTGTGCTTGTATGCCGCTGTGCCTGTGTGTCTATGTCTTTGTGTGTGCGTTTTGAGTGTGTCTGTGTGCCAGTGTAATTGTTGTTTCCACGTATCATCTGTCAACTTTATCTACCAATCTTACAAAGTATCCAATGTTTTAAATAAGTCAACTTAAAGACATTTAGCGGACGTATCCCATTTAAAACTGCAATGTTGTGGTACAGGTTTCACTGAAAGAAGTGGAGCAATGAAGCATATCCAGATAAAACAATACTTCTGAGTCTGGCTTTTGTTTATCATTTTAACTTCAGCTGAACTTTAAGAAATATCATAATTGACTAATGTGTGAAAAACAAAACTGTTTCATTTTTCCTTATTGATATCAACAAGAGTCTAGTTTTTCATTCAATCAACAAATGTCTAGTTTGTCATTTCAACACGTAGAACAAAACTATAAGCATATTAACTATGCTCTCAGCTCTCTCTCTCTCTCTCTCTCTTTCACGTGTGTTTGTCTGTGCGTGTGCGTCTGAATGTGTGTGTGTGTGTGTTTGTTGTGTGCGTATGTGTGTCTGTGTGTGTGTGTGTGTGGCCTTTGTTTAGTGACTAACTTAACATTTCGGACAAGGATGTTGAAACTAAAGCCTTGTGTTTATTTCAATATGTGTGTACTAACAACGAACTGTGGACACATTCTGTTATCACTTGTTTATTTCATACATGGCAGTGTCATGGACAAGTGAAATATCTGCTAAATAATAATGTCGTAGAAAACGTCTCATGACAACACTATATACACCGCCATTGAAATAAACCATGTGGACTGATGTTACACAGACATTGAAATAAACCATGTGGACTGATGTTACACAGACATTGAAGAAAACAATGTGGACTGATGTTACACAGACATTGAAACAAACCATGAGGACTGATGTTACACAGACATTGAAACAAACCATGGGACTGATGTCACACAGACATTGAAATAAACCATTTGGACTAATGTCACACAGACATTGAAATAAACCATGTGACTGATGTCACACAGACATTGAAATAAACCATGTGGACTGATGTCACACAGACATTGAAATAAACCATGTGGACTGATGTCACACAGACATTGAAATAAACCATGTGGACTGATGTCACACAGACATTGAAATAAACCATGTGGACTGATGTCACACAGACAATGAAATAAACCATGTGGAATGATGTCACACAGACATTGAAATAAACCATGTGGAATGATATCACACAGATTTTGAAATAAACTATGTGGACTGATGTCACACAAACTGATTAAAGTATAATGATGCAAATTACATAATGCCATTATAAGAAAATGAAACACATTATATAATGTCAATATAAGACAATGATACAAATTATATAATCCCAATAAATGATAATGATACAAATTATATATTGCCATTTTAAGAAAATGAAACAAATTATATAATGTCAGTATAAGACAATGATACAAATTATATAATGCCAATAAAAGATAATGATACAAATTATATATTGCCAATATAAGATAATGTAATAAATTATAATCTCAAAATTCGTTCATTTTACAAAAATGTTAATATCCCAATTAAGTTAATGTCACAGAGCAATTCGAGAAGACTTTAATATCAACGAGAAATCAACAGAGAAGTTACTGTGACAGAGACGTTAATGTGACAGAGAAGTTAATGTGACAGAGAAGTTACTGTTATCTAGATGTTAATGTGATAGAGTCGTGTAATTGAAGGAATATTGTTATTGAATAAAAAGGTGGTGTCTTAAAGAAACAGTGAAAGATGACGCCATGAAGAATATTAATTTACCGACTATTGTAGAAAATACAATAGATTTGATGTAAATAATTATTTGAGGAGAAAACTTCAGTAAAATCATAGAATATTAGAATTTGTTCTCATATTTACCGTAATTAAATTGGGTCGATATTTATAAGATATATACAGCCACTGGTGATGAAAACCAATGATAAAATAATACGTATCTTTTACTTATCTTCTTATATTGTTGTGATTATTGCATCTATTTCAGACAAGTATAGTTTTCGTAGTTAATACGTATACTTTTTTGATACATTATACGTTATAATATATCTAATAACATATTAAATAGAGACTAAATCTTAAATACACGAAAATGTCTTAAAATATTTTGTTTTCAATTACTACAAAATTACAACTCGCTAAGTCTCAACAACAATGCATGCTTTTGGAGTTGTAACTAGAAATACTGCTTTGTTGAATGCTGTAAACTAGGTCTTAGTTCGTAACTCTAGCTCAAAGTCATAATTTATAGCCATTAAATAATATAAAGTGGTTTCTACTTCACGCAAATATTCCATCTCATACTCTTTTCTCTTATAGATACAAATCTTAGTAAATACAGACATACTCTTGTTTTTGTATTACAGATTAACAATGAAGAGAATCCCCACAGACACAGTCTTCCTTACTTCAAGAGAAATTGATAGCAGACATCAGAAGTGTTCAGCAAATTGATAACATTGATATCACGTCATCACTCTCTACCACACTGGTTTCCTGTTGTTATTATCGACGTCAGAATGGAATGGTCATCGTAAATCAAAATCTTCACACCCTCGGATAAATGGGTACAACGTACCTTTTGATCAATATATAAAGATTCACTTTGTTTCCAAAGCAATGGAAGAGACCGAGTGTAGACATCAATATTGTATCCAGTTTTATCAAAGTTATTCAACATTTGTGTTGTATATTTTCTGGTCTTTTTATTTCATCCAATTTGTAGTATTGTTTGACTGCAGTTTACTGAGAAATCAAAATTATAGTTTGACTGGAGTTTCAAGAGAAATCAATATTATCATTTTTCAACTGTTTGAAAACATTTTGTTACATTTCTGATGACACAAGTTATTGGAATGCTCACCACTGACCACAAAGTTGTGTCCATCTGTTTGTCTGTTTGTCTGTGTGCCCTTCACTTACCGTATCTGTACAGTTTGACCACATTTACTCGAGACGATCTGTTCAAGAAGTACAAGAACTACGTCCGGTATTCAGCTATCAATAAAACTTCCTTCACACAAGACGAGAAAAATCTCATTCTACAGCTCAGTAATGCCTACAGAAGTGTGGTGTACCCATATGCCTTTGAGATGAGAGAATTGTAAGTATTTTTAATATATTAGAAAATTTAAAGGAATACATTATCTTATGTAGCGGCATACAACTTCTAAAATAGTGGAATACATTATCTAATACAGCAACACAAATTATCTAATACAGCAACACACATTATATAAAACAGCCACACATTACAATGGGTTACAAATTAGAAAAATTTTGTACCTCTGAATTTTTTAAAAGTTTCTACTAGATTTGTTGATGTTGATTTCAAATCTGTAATCAATTTTTCTCTATCATCGACCATTCCCAAGATATCAACAATCTCATGATTTAAGCTTTTATAATGGCAACATACTTATATAGCTAGCTGCAAAATTCTTTTATTCGAAACATTTTAACACAAAGCAATGTTCAATTGCCACAAATTGTTTGTTCGTAATGATATATTTGCATATCATGATCATGATACATTACAAATGTCATAGATAAAAGCTAAGTCAGTTTAAACTTGGATCTCTAAAAATGCTGCGAAGAACGACATTTACGCTTGTGTCCAGTACCATCACGTCGGACAATTGACCAGGTATAATCACCCATCATAGCACTGTCCAGTACCATCACGTCGGACAATTGACCAGGTATAATCACCCATCATGGCACTGTCCAGTACCATCACGTCGGACAACTGACCAGGTATAATCACCATCATGGCACTGTCCAGTACCATCACGTCGGACAACTGACCAGGTATAATCACCCATCATGGCACTGTCCAGTACCATCACGTCGGACAATTGACCAGATATATTGACCCATCATGGCACTGTCCCAGTGCCTTCGGTACCTCCTGCTCCATCTCATAATGTCTTGTGGAAGCGTTCACCGTGCTCTTCGCATGTGCTTCCCAAATTCCCGTGAAAAAAGTCTGTGTGAAATGAAGATAATGCATTTTGAGGGACATACGGCATCCCATTTTCTGATAGGTTTTTATCATGTTAGACACAAGTTCTTGTAATGTGGTTCTTTATTATTTCCCAAGATTCCATTAACTACTGCTCTTAAAGACTTCCATGCTTGCATTTAGCCACTCATGGTTTTTTCCAATGTTTCTGAAGCTAACATTTTTCTCACTTGTGGACCAACGAGAATTCCTCCTGATATTTTGGCCTCAGTAAATTTGGGAAACATGATGCGAATTTGTCATAAGTCTCACCTCCAGGATCCAATTCAGTCACAAACTGCTTAATAAGGCCCAACTTAATATGGAGAGGAGGAAGTAGCACTTTACTTTTATCAACTAAGGCCTCTCTGACTACATTGTGTGAACCCGGTTCCAGAGATTCGCGAGCAGGCCATTCAGCTCTATTATAATGTTCTGATTCAGCCCTGCTGTCCCACAGGCATAAAAAACAGGAATATTTAGTAAATCCACCCTGCAAGCCTAGCAAAAACCCAATCATTTTAAAATCCCCACATATATTCCATCTATACTTTTTGTAGTCAATGTGTTCAAGCAGATTACGAACATAATCATAATCCTCCTTCATTTGTGTTGGTGTGCTACAGGTATGGAGGAATAAAATATTCCCATTATGCAACAGTACTGCTTTTAGACTTCTGGTAGAGCTGTCTATAACCTCCACCCGCTTGAATCGTGTTCAATTCCTATAGCGTGAAATAAACCATTCACATCAGAACTAAATCAAAGGCTTCCATCAACTGCAAATTCCAAATGACGGTTACGCTGCATGGTGATTTTACAGTCTTCGTTCTAGAGATTCCATTCCATAAGTCTTGAGAAGCTCTGCATCAGACTTTGCCAACCCTAAGTCTCGAATCAAGTCATTTAGTTCATTTTGATTTGGAAAATGCGGCCTAGGATCATCTTCTTCGTAGTTTGGATCGCTACATCGCTTGAGGCAGAATCGGAGGACTCATTGTCACTGTCATCATCACAACCCTGTTTAAAAAACAGACTGGTAATAGATTTATCAATTATAATTAATTAAGAGCAGTAGGAAAAGTGTAATATTTACCTATTTTGGTGGGTAAGGCACAGGATATTCTTCACTGTGAAGAACAGGAGCTATTGATGAAGGCATGGATGGGTAGTCAAGTGCTGTTCTTCCTTCACCTTTCGGTACAGCTTAATGTCGACCGAGCAGAAGTAGCAATCGTCGTGGTGATTTTGGGGTTGTCTCCATATTCGAGGTATGGCAAATGGCATGGCCTTTCGACTTCCTCTGAGCCATGCCTCCAGAGTGACATGACAATTTATGAAAATCACATGTGGCGCCCACCGAAGTAGAGACGATAAGCCATGTAGTATTTTCGTCCTTTTTCAATACGTCGCGAACCTTGTTTCGAACTGATATAATATCCGCATACATAGCAAAAGCTATCAGGAGAGTTTTTGCACTGTCTACTAGCCATTGTAATTTGAATTCAATATTTAAATATCAACGATTACAAGTTAACTATGAAATTAGGATATTATGTCTGAAATTAAACTAAGCTGCAACAATTGAAAAATACAAATATAGTGTAAATCTTAAATATCTTGATAACCGTCGATGCTACAGCAAACTGATTATATATTTGGAATCAGCATCAAAATTTCAGTCAGAAACAATAATAAAATCACGAGGAACAAAACTGTGTAACCCAGTGATTATCTAATACAGAAGCACGCATTATCTAATACTGCAACACACATTATCTAATACAGCCTCACACATTATATAATACAGCAACACACATTATCTAATACAGCAACACACATTTCTAATACAGCAACACACATTATCTAATACAGCCACACACATTATCTAATACAGCAACACATTATTATTTAATACAGCATCACAATTATCTAATACTGAATACATATTTGGAATCAGCATCAAAATTTAATCAGAAACAATTAATAAAATCAAGAGGAACAAAAACTGTAAACCCAGTGATTATATAATACAGAAACACAATAATATCTAATACAGCAACACATATTATCTAATACAGCCACACACATTATCTAATACAGCAGCATTACATTATCTAATACAGCAACACATATTATCTAATACAGCAACACACATTATCTAATACAGCAACATACATTACCTAATATGAGGTGCACCTTCATCCCAATCTTTTTTTCATTCGTTTCAACGGAAGCCACTTAGAGCGTTACAAAATGAAAATCAAATATAGAATTAAAAGAACCAGTGTGGCTGTTTGGTACAATATGTTTCAATACGGCTCATTAGTACATTTTGAGATTGACTTTCTAAATGTTTGTAAATTCTTGATTATTATTGTGTAAAGTGGAGGAAAGGGGGGGGGTAATCAAACTGACTATTCAACAAATCTCAAAAAATATTAGTTGCAGCCATTCAAGGTAAGTACAGCAGCACCAGATCACTTTCAGAATGGAATTTTTTTTTACTGTGCGTAAATATAATTGCCAGTTCCACGGTGTGCCGTGAGTGCATATGTAACAACTTTACAGATTTGTGTATTCTGTTGTTGAGAATAAGTTCCTAACCTCTCTATGTAACTGACAAAATTTGTATTTGCATATGTGCATGTTTCAATGTATAGGCCTAGTGGATATTTCTGAAAAGACTGAATAATATGCCTCATAATATTTCCTTTCGACTCATGTAAGTTTTGTTGGTCTTTTCAGCACTAAATATATTTGTTTGCATTGCATTTAAAAATAATATAACAATGGTGTATATGTAACACCTGAGTAAATGTAACATATGTATATGAAACATCTGTGTATATGTAACATCTGTAAATGTAACATCTGTGTAAATGTAACATATGTGTTAATGTAACATCTGTAACTAAGTTGTTATATGGTTAAAAAATACTTGAATTTAATTATCATAGTAGAAAAGTGCAGGCAAGAAACAATGAATACGAGTGGGGTCTCAAACAGCCTAAATCCATCATATGGGTAGGATATTCTGATATTCTGGTTTTTTTTTTTGGACATCACTTGTGACTACTCAGTAATATAAATATACTATGGACATAACTACACAGTGCTAATTTGAACAATAAGACTTAGTTCCACTAATTCGTACATTTTACATCAGTACACCGATTGGTGCAAATCTGCTGAATTTCTCGAGTTTGGCCAATCAGCTGGTTAAAGGGTAGTTTGTTTGTTTCTCTTGTTACTTAAGTCCGCCATCTTGACCTCCATTGTAACTTCCCAGAATCTGTTATTAAAAGTCCTAAATCCACCACTTCTGCAGCATTTTACAAAGATTTTTTTAATTAAATACATGAAACTATTTTTAATATTAACATCTAACTATTCACAATAATCAATAATTTCATGGTGATCAATAATATTGATCTGTTCTAGAGTTACAGTAGTTACATTAGGTTGTTGTCCTAAATTTACTTTAACTGAACTCACCAATGTGACAGCACTGAGTCATTTACTAAGAATCCTGTAGCATTAAAATGCAAATTATTCGCGTAACAACATTTATGCCTTACATTTTATCAAAATGTCATGACTATATTCCTACAGATGGATCTCTCAAACTCTAAGTAAATATTGTTTAACTGCGATATGAGTGATGTCGTCGGATGAAGCTTTTCAATTCATTTTACACATTGTTCTCACACAATGAGGCAAATATATGCTTACCGCATGCAATATCCACAAAATGTAGAAAAACTTCAATAGATGAACAAAATATCCAATAGGGGATGTGCAATGTACCTCGATGTCCGAATTTTGACACTTAGCAAATAATTAGATCATCATTTTCAATTTGTATTGGGTTTATTTGAACAGTTTCAGGTTATCTTCACTTTATTTTGGGATATTATTTTTAGATTGCACACTAGGTATATGACTTCAGAACAACACTTGTATGGCATACCTTCAACAGATGAGTTTTTATTGTAGAAACACAAAACCATATCAAATTTATTAAAAAAATGGAAAAATGTCACCCACCAAATATTTTGAAGTTTTAGAAAAATTGACATTTGTTAATAATTTCAAGTATTGTTTCATAAACTTTTATTTGTAAAACAAAACGTTAATTCAGTTTTCTGGTGAGTGGCAAAGGGGAATAATATCTTGCAGAACTTTTATCGCTCTTTCTGCACAAACATTGCTACGTGGAGTGAGTATTGGAGATGTACTTGAGACCAATGAGTTCGAAGACAGCGCAACCCTTTGATAATTATTAACAGCATGGAAAAGAAGTTCATATTGTTCAGCTTTGTAATGATGATCACTAAACCAGGCATCACTCCAATGTCCACACATAAACTCACACAATTTCTGAAGGTTCTTTAGTTCATCAGGCAATATATGAAAGCCAACAATGCAAAAATTGCTCCAGAGTTCCATCGGGCATTGCTGAGGCCAGTGCGCTAAAATTAACTTTCGGCATTTGTTGAGAATTTTTAAAATGCTTAAAAACGCAAATTAGATGGTGCAAAAATTTCATATCATCTTCCAACCTATTTCCTGTTTTTCTAAAAATTAGAGCACATTTCTTTTTTTGTTTCAAATCTTTAACATTTCATAATCTTTAAGTATCTTATTTACAAATGGATAATTTATGTTGAGACTCAGTTGAATCACCGAGCAAGGAAGGCATCACACACGTGTCTAAGAACACGATCAAGTATATGGTGTTGACAACCTATAAAGACTGGTGCAGACTCACCATGTTGAACAAACAGTTTCTGAAGTTTCACCACAACACCAGACTTCGACCCTGTATTAACATTTGTAGTGTCTGACACTATCATCTTTATAGCTGACCATAAGTTATATTCATCTAAAACTTTTTGAATGGCCGAACTAATCGTAGCGGCTTTGCCATCAGGTAAAATTAAGACGGATAGCCTCATTTTTTGCTTCATTTTTTAATACAACTACTTGGTGTTCTTTCTTTTTTCAATAATTTTACCATCAAAATTTAAACTCCATAAGCTATTACGCAAGTATTTATTAATGTTTTAGTTTACTTGCTTCTCTGAATACAGCTCGATAGACTGAGAAGGAGTTGCTATTTTTACGCCGGACTTATGCAAACTTGCTCACTAATGCTGCTCTTCGAGCTGGTAGTTTCCCAGATTGAACTAATGAATCTGCACTAGAAGTAGAATGCTGTGATTGTTTCATGTGTGCTTTGATCCAAGCTTTCTGTGGATGACAGCATTGCATCAGCACCGTCAGAGCTACTTTGAGAATTCTCATTATCACTTGAATCACTGGAACTTTCAAAACTGCTTTTTTGTTGTTGTGCATCATTAATTTTGCAAACAATTTTCCGTTTTGCTGGATGAATTGTACTTTGACTAGCAATTTTAGTTGTAGTATATCCCATCTTACCTCCACTTTGAATTTGTATTTCGTAAAGTTTTTTGTCCTCAGCACATAACCATTGACCAGTTTTGTTTGTGACATCAAATAACGTATCAAACTGCTCCCGTATGTCACCCACAGGTTTTTTCAAATGAACATCATACCTTCTAATTAAAGTTTCAATTTTTCTGCTCACTGATCGCAAAGACAGTATTGGGAAATTAAAAAGCTCCATAATAGCTCTATCTCTTCCTGAGTGCTGCAACTCTTTTCAATCTGGATTTTTCCATAGAGGCCGAGCCCATGTAGCGACCAATTGTCATCCACCTCCTTGGCATCTTAGAATGTGAAAGCAATGACTCGATCTCGATTCCAATTTAGTTTCTTTCTTAAGAGTGTTTTGAATTTTTTCAAATTACTCGCCCATTTGTCCTTATTTTTAGCAACGGAAAGTGATGACTTTTTTTAAGACATTTTTAAGAATAAAGTTAGGCAAAATTAAAAAAATCATTCAAACTCAAGTATAATTGAAAAAATCTAACATGGAGAACAGGAAATAGAATTTTAATGGTAAACAACTGGTGTAAAAGTAAAACTTCAGTAAAAAGAGCCATAAGGATTATTTTTAAAATTAAAAAATGTTTTGGTGGGTGAACTTTTTCAACAAAATTAATGATTTTTTGTTGTATTTATTATTTTTATATAAAAGCTCATCAAAATTCGGAAGGCGCCACTTGTAAAATTACAAAATTTGTTTTTCAAGTCATATACCTATTGCACCATTTACTTGTTACGCAGTCACGACAAATGGAGAATGGAGTGTCAAGATATTTCACTAGCTCACGACCAGTGGCTAGCTATATAGTACTAGGTTAGTCCACTCCGACTGTAACTCTAAAAATGTAACTTTTATAAAAAATAAAGTCTAAGTTTATAACGTCTAAACAAATGTAAATAGATTCCATAAGGTGGGACCATGGTGGGACCTCCCATAGGAATTTATTACAGCCACCTCCTCCTTTCTTTCACATACATTTTGCAGTCTCGAGTCTGTCCATACCAGGAGCTTCTCAGATTGTCAATGCGCCCATCCTCATTTTTTTTTTTTATTCTATTCCCGCCCCTAAACTCAACGAAACAAAAGCCGCCCTGAAATTAATTTGTGAAAGTTTTTTTGTTATTTTTTATTTGATACCCTAATCAAATTATGTCACATCTAAACACTCATATAGTGAGGGTCAGTTTAGAGGTGGGGCCTAATGCTTTCACCCTAGTTCGCACCCTCAGTGGCCGCGACTGGAACCTTGTGTGGATTAAATATAAAGTCTTCAACAACAGCGCCGTCTTATCAAACATAACAACCCGTCAACAATGTACTGTCTGCACTGAGTTGCACAATGAAACGTGACATTGCTTGAGCTCACATGCTTTTTTTTTTAAATTAAAAATAATGAGGATGGGTCAGTATACAGAGGGATGGGTCAGTGTACAGAGGGATGGGTCAGTGTACAGAGGGATGGGTCAGTGTGCAATAGAGCTCGATTGTTGACCTGAGGTTTCCGGGTTCGATCTACAATGAGAACGAAAGAATTGTTTCTGATGACAGTTAGATGAAAGCTTAAAATCGTTTTTTTAGTTGAGTACGTAAAATCGGCTGGGCAAGTCACACAGCACCAGTTCATGCCTCCCAGTGGAGTGATAACTATTTTCATTATTTTACGTAACGAAACTGAAACCCCTTACATTCGAGGAACAATTGTATGCAGATGACAGTGGCAACATTTTTTTTTTAAATTGAAAATGTTCCCCCACTTTTAATTTTTGTTCACATATCGCGCAGTTTGACTATCAGTTTCAATTTCACACTGAATTTGTATATGACTTTCTAGACAGCTTTTAAGCACATTCCACTCAGTTGTTTCCATTTCTTTATGAACAAGTCATCTACCCTAATCTTCTAAACAGAAGGGGGATCCGAGAATCCCATCTGTTGAAAAGCTAATCAATCTCACATGGATGCCGACAACCGTCAAATTCTTGGAAACTTCACTTTCTGTTCAATAGCCAGAAACGGCGACTGGATCGAATCAAAATTATAATTGCGGATATAGAATTGCTCTGGGGGGAAATTCTAGACTTTCCACTATTATCCAGTACACTAATTAGAAGAAACTCAATTGTCTGATTGATTTAAATAACAAAAACAAAATGAAACCGTCTGAAAACGAGTTATTCTGAAGGACGGAAAATGAAAACCAAAAATTGTTCAAAACTTCAAAGCAAAGATCTCTATTGTCTCCAGTTTGATGGTAAAAGAGTGCAAGGGGAAGAGTAACAAGTAGTTCTGCTGAAAAATATGACAACCGAAATAAAACTCGGTATTCTTAAATGTGAGAGTGGAAAATATTTGCATGATAATATGCGACACGACCGCAATAAATACTGGTCATTTGCACGGGATTGTAAAGCTTTACTGGATGATGTCTTGAGTAAGGGCTTTCAGCAGGCTTGCGGAGCCGGAGCCGGAGCCGAGAAGCCGGGAGCCGCTACTTTTGGCTGGAGCGGAGCTGGAACCGAAAAATCTGGCTCCACGGCTCCCAAATGTTTTTTTACAGCAGAATTTTTTTTAGCTTTAAAATTGCAAATTTGTTTGATTGTTTGCCTCCTACAATTTGAAATGTTGTCATGTTTTACGAACGCCACAACAGTAACACGCACATCACCACAAGAAATCTTTAACGGGGAATCGTTTTGTATTCGTTTAAAATCTTGTTTACCCTCCAAATTTTTTTTAATGCCATGTTATTTTGTTATATATAAAATTATAACAGTTTTATTTCATAGAATAATTGTATCAATCATTTAAAAATAAATTTTTACTACAAAAGACAAATAGAACGTCATTTCGTGTATTATTTGACCGCGAATTTGTAATAGACTAAAAACAAAATGGTCGCTTTCTGCATTTAACAATTTTATTATAAACAGAATATCTGAAATATAGTAGATAAATTTATAAGGCTGTGGCTATTCTGACCAGGGTCCCAATAATCCGATTGTTATTTCGGACCCGTAAATATGCACTAAGCTTAGCTATATTTAAATTTTATTAGACGGAACCCGAAAAATAGTAATACAGAGTCCACTTAATGGAACCTAGAGACTGAGTAACGATTAAATCACATTTCAAACAATTATAAAAAAATAAAAAATAATAATAAAGTTTATGTATAGCTGCAAAGTGCATATTTGCCACGGGTCCGAATAACAATCAGACTTTATTGGGACGGGGTCTGAATAAAAATCGGAGTTTATTGTTACCCGGGTCCAGGCCCGTAGCCAGAGGGGGCTAGGGGCCTGCCTCCCCCGTTCACGACGTGAGCCCCCCCGTGCATGATTTGAGCTTTTTGACAAAATTTTAATAATAACGGCTACAAATCATCAATCATTTTGTTCAATTTTGTTTTAGGGCCCGGACTGAGCTGGCCAATCAACTTTTTAAAATATTAATATCAGCACGGGGCCCGTGTCACCCCAACCCAGGGACCCGAAATTTTTGTCGGTGGGCCTGTTCGCAACCTTGTAATAGTTTTGTATATTGATATCTTCTGAGGACAACTAGCAACTTAAGTTAATAAAATAACATTGACTGACTTCATTTGTGTACATATGTTTAATAAAATAATAAAGTACAAACTCCGTGATTTCTGCGTGATGTTATTTAATTAGCAAATTTACTTTTTAGCAGAATTAATTTTATTTTAAATTGAATAATTGCGACTGGTCAATTTGTTGTTGATAGATCTGTTCTTTGTTTTCAATATTTTATAAGAAATATCACACAAATAGCTAAGCTATATTCGTGCATCTTTGTCGTTCTTCCCGAGTTGTACGTTAAACCAACGGTATAATAATTTAAATCAGGTATATATTATGTAACAATTGTGTAGCAGAACAAATGGTCAATATATTTATAACAGAAATCTCAAATTGCTCAGCCTCAATACATTTTTATCATTAAAACTCTTTACTATTTAAATTATTTAAAAAAACGTGCAACATGCCATGCATTATAAAACCTAGTTAAAATTATATATTTCTAATTTATAGCTATACAATCGGTACTAAAATGCACCATTCGAGATATGGAACTGCAAAAATTTCTGGGGAAGGGACTCACAGGTCCCCTTCAAACCCCTCCTCTCTGCAAGTTTTCGTCGCTTGGCACCTCCATTTTCGCCCCCCGAACATTTCTTCTACCCCCACCAGGGGGGAGTTAGGAGGGGCCGGGGTCCATTTCTCCCCCCCGGTTATCGCAAGTTTAGGTAATGCATCATTAAATTATCGAAATATTTTTTGTTCAAAGACCAATTTTCAACAATGAAAACAGTTTCAGCCCCCCCCGGTCAAAGTTTTCTAGATCCGCCCCTGTGCCCCAGGGTCAGTTCTTCGGCACCCCCTCGCCGAAATTTCTTCGCCCCTTCCCCCCGAAAATTTCTTTGCCCCCCCCACGTACATCCTATTACGGCCTGCCCGGGACCGAAGAGTCCTTCGAATTTATAAATAATAAATATAAATATTGAAGTCTTTAAATATTTTAAATAATGTATCATTTTACTATTGGCTAATTTGATCATTGAAATAAATTTTTAGTACTCATGAAAATGGCGTCTAGTGAAACCTCGATCGAAAATAATGATATGTTTCTGGATGCACTGAAAATGTTTGTTTTTGTAAAACCAACAATGCATATATTTTTCAAGTTCCTGACTATGGGGGTGAACGCGGCAAAATTTGCATAACTTTTTATCAGCGGCATGTTATCGTGGAGAAATTACAACAATTTTTGTCTCATGAGATACTATCTTAATAGGGAGCCGGAGCCGGAGCCGTCAAATTTGTGGGAGCCGGAGCCGGAAAAAATATGGCGGCTCCGCAAGCCTGTCCAGAAGCCACAATATATTGGCTGTCAGCACCATTTACTCGAACTCCTTCTGAAACATGTCATGAATTTTCTTATTCAAGAACAAATGAGCAAACAAGAACTCAACTATTCCTTCATTAAAAATAAACACAAAACTATGTCACTCTTCAGGATGATTACGGCCTCGTTGCGACAGGTGATGTTAGCACAGGCAAGAACCCTGGATGGCGAGATGATTTCAATTTGTTACATGAATTATGTCAGCAAAACAACTTCACGTTGGCCTCGCATCAGCTGGAAGAAACTACCAAATTTACACCAGGCAAGATGGAACTCATGTGCGATATATACTATTATAGCATTATTTCAGATACCAGAGTGGCGCAGCATCCTCACTCCTGCCTGTAATTCAACTGCTACGAATGGGCAAATGCTTGGTTCCATTCGCAATACTCATCAAGATAAAATGCAAGAAGGCAATTGAGTGTTTAAAGACCCATTGGTCAGTCGAGAAGTCATTAATTGACATTCCCAGATCTAACTAAATTGCTAACTTGCTGTGAAACTGATGGAGGAACTTCATTCAAAATCGAGAAAAATTGAATTTTTGAATCTGAAGTTCATAGGAAAAAATATGTTTTAAACATTTCTTGTACATTCTGTACATATTACTAACTCTTCTGTATCGTATTTGTTAATAAAAGTTGAGTTATTATTATTACTCCTTTGAATTAAGCTAAAAAAAACATGTCCTTTTTTTGTGAAAAATATATTTTTTCACTTTTTTCTTCTGAAAAAATGGGGAGGTGGGGAACTTTTAAAACTAAACAAAAAATGCAGTTTATATTCTTAAATTACACATAAAGGTTCCTCGATTTCAAAAAACACCAATAATGTTTGCAAAAGAAAAGCGTTACGTTTCATAGAGAATGATTTAGTTGGAGTATTTTTAGAGCATTTTCGAAAAAAAATGCTCTATTGTCCCCGTTTTGTCTGTCTGTCTGTCATCACCCTAGATCTCAACAACCATAAGTCCTAGACCCATGATGTATATATCATTTTGTAGGTCTTGGCCTGCCAAGAAATGACTTTTTTCCATTTCGCGATCTGACCTCTGAGGGCCGTAAAAGGGGCCTTAGAAAGTACTTTTTACTATATAAGCTATATTAATAAAGGTGCGCCCTATATCTCAGCAACCATAAGTCCTAGACCCATGATGTATATATCATTTTGTAGATCTTGGCCTGCCATATGTACATCAAAAGTTCATTTTGCGATAGGACCTCTGAGGGCCGAGCTTCAGGGGCTCCTAAAGGGCTTATATATTATATATATGGCCCCATTCTACACCTTGTACGTTCAATAACCCATTCATTTGGTGCGAAATACTGCAGCACGTAGTTTCACCAAGATTTATTAAGAAACTCATCAAATGAAATAGTAAGCTTGTGTTCTGGAGTTTAATTGAAAGTATCAGAGCTATGCAACAATTGACGGAGTTTTCGGACGATTAAATGACTACAATTTCGAATGTTTTCAATTATGAGTCCTATTTCAGTAACCACAAACCACTTGTAGTTAGATTTAAGAGAAAATATTTTTCAAATATAAAGAAACGTCTTTATAATATTTTTTTACAGATATATGCATTACACAATTGAATTTATAAACATTTCCAAAATTTACAAATATTTACTGAAAGCTAACAAACGTACTGATACATAACACGAAAATGTGCTAACACGTCCTGTGTCCAGAATGGAACAGGCTTAATTGCTTGTTTTTTTGATAACTAGTTATCAAAGGCTCGGATCTCGGACCGGCGAGTAGGCATACAGTTGTAGTTGAAAATGGTGATATATATTTTAGCGCGTTAACAATCAGTCTATATACTTGCAGTGGCCCCAAGGACATGAACAGATTATTGTAGCCAAAATATATTTAGAATAAAGGACATCTAATAATACATCAAATAAAGTTCATATGTTAAATAGTTCCTCCCAAAGAAAATAATCCTCACTATGGGTAAACATAAACAACAACACTTAAAATCATATTCCTTCACAATATTTTAATGGACTCCTTTCCAAACAGTTATTCATTTAATCTTTTATGATGTTCAACATGGCGTATTTAAAAAAAAGAGAGTGAGTGAGTGCTTGCTTAAGCAAAACGCTACATGTTTATCAGGTGGTTTATTTACTGTTATACACATTCATGTTATAGTACAACTAACTAAGAAAAAATTGCCGACCCGGCAGTGCAGAATCTACGGATTGGGGTCCTGGGCTTGGCCTTTTGGGGGCTGCTCCTGCATTTTGACATGAGATAATTTTTTGACGCTTCTAAAGCTGCGATAATACTTAAATCTCATTCCCAAGAGAATAATCCTCATTATGGGCTCAGAAGCTTAACAAAAGAACCCCCGACTATTAAACGTTGAATCTAACATCCAACTATAGCCTACATAATTTATGCACACAAAACTTATCATTGATAAATCTTAATTCTTCATAATATTTTAATGGTTTCCTTTCCAAACAGTTCTTCATGTTATGTTTTATGATGTTCAACATGACTTATTTAAAAAAAAAAAGAGACGAGAGTGAGTGCCTGTAATTTAAGCAAAACACTACATGTTTAGCAGGTGGTTTACTTACTGTTATACACATTGTAGTATAGCACAACATATCGTACTGAGAATATACTAAGATAATACTGCCAACCCGGCAGTGTCAACCTATGGATTATTGGGCCCCGTGGGCCTGGCCTCTTTAGATGCCTCTGCATTTTTGACATTCGACACCATGACATGAGATAATGAAATGAATATTTAATGTAAACAATATTTTGGGGCAACCCTTAAGCTGAGGCCCGGAAAGATATAATCCTGTGCTTTTATCTGGATCACATATCAATTAAAAATATTCCATCAATCCAGTTAAAGCCGCAGACGCAGAAAACATTAGGCCTCTTAAAAAAGAAAGACACATCAAAGCTTTCAACATTATAGTTCTATGAAGCCAATGCCGAACCAAGGGATTTTAGGCATCTCCGGGAGCCACACATTTTGACATGAGATAATGTACTTAATATTTAGTTTAAAATATTTTGGGGGCTCCTCAAACTGGGCCCCCTCCATACACCCTCTGTGTGAAGCCCCCATCATAAATGGGTTAGTTTGCATTGTAAACGTTGTGTAATGGCGCTACTCAAACTCAACCCTTATTCAATTCATTCATGTGACGTAATAGTCAAAAAATGAAAAAAATGTGACGTATTTTAGGTTAGTAATAAAGGGAAATAATTGTACATTAGAAATATCATATTTTAGAAATAATAACAATTTAAGCAATATAAATATTACATTATATTGAGGTATCCATAATTTTGGTTTAAAATTTAAATTGTAGAACATAACACAGAATATTAATTGAACGATTTCAAAATTCTTTTATGATCGCTTCTCATTTAATAACAAATTGAACACCATAAATTTATTACGATATTGTGAGATATAGAGAGACCTATGGAACTACGTTTCGGTGTTATATTTGTTTCGAAGAGTATCACAGAATATGGACTTTAACCTAGACATGGCAATAACTCTCAACAAGATACCGAAGCTAAAGAACGAAACAGTTAATACTTTAAATATCATCCTACTGTCAGAGTACAGACTCTTCATCTGGTCATGCAGACTTCAAGCCTGGCACAATAAGACAATTCTAAAAGAAGATCAAGTCCAAGAAAAATTTAGATACATAGTGGACTTTAAAATACAAAATTATTGACAATACAATGTTGTATCTATCATGACAAATATTTTAACTGTGAGAGATTTCCAATGGAACACGATATACCAATACCCCTTTTCTGTCCGCTGCGAGGTATGGGGACGGCGAGGGCCCAGGTGTCGCTTGACGAGAGTTGGACGACCCCGGGAATTAGCAGCCTCTATTTCGTGCTATGGAAAGGGAGAAAAGTTGTGTTTCTGGAAAGGAATGCCACTGTTTTTATTTAAAGTTAAATAAAACAAATTGCTGCATGTCAATTATTTGAATGTATGTATATATATATATATATATAATAAAAGGGAACCTCA